>CAKKXW010000002.1:42223027-42242222 GCA_920937365.1 Sphaerophoria rueppellii
AAAGAAACTTATAGTTTATAAGTCGGGCGGGCGATAAAGCCATCGACAGTGAAAATTTCAACAGTAAAAAACTGTAAACTGTTCATCTTTGATACGGTACATATTTTTACCTTGCTAGTAACTGTGCAGGAAGTGTTGTATTACAACTATAAGTCATTAACAAAAATGTTTAGTTATAAGTTGGATTAAAAATAAAACACGAGTGATAAACTCAAATTCAAAGACTGAAGTCGTCTTTTATTTACTTGCACAATACGGGAACTCAACGAATTGCAGCGCCTTACCATCACGAACAGAAATAATACACCCCACCGCTTCCTGTACTTATTATTCAATGATCGTTCCATTTTTATACATGGCATAGTTTCTACTTGTCAAATGTCAAAAAATGACAACTTTAAAAGTGACAGCTACCGAAATAGCGGGCGGGCTGAATATTTGATATTCAAAGAAAAATTGCATCTTTTGAGATAAATGATCGGATGTTTATTTCATTATAAAGAAGAAGGTACACGAGTATGGACTCATAAGTCAAGAAGTGGTATTTAGTGTAATTTATAACGAAAAAATCGAAAGAACTGCGAAGAACTACCTGGCTGTGGAAGCACCAGCATCGTGGAACAATGCAAGCAAAAACTCAAGTTACATTTACGACCAACGAAGGACATAGATTCAATTCTAAGAATCATCGATAATCTAAAGGTGAATAGTATAAGTCAATTACTTGATAAAATTCAAACTATAATAAACAACATAAAAGAATTTGCAACTTTTAGTGAACATGGTTTAGAAATTGCAAATTGCCTTAATAGTGCGTTAATTTTAAAAATGAAAGAACTAACAGCAGGGGCATTAGGAGCAGGAATCTATAATATGTACAGACTGTACAAACCTTCATCTCAGCAACTGAAACTGTGAATGAATTGGCGTGGAGCTGGCTGTTCTACGAAGAACAAGTTTACTTACTGTCGGGTTTACCATCGAGTGCAGTCGCATTTTTTTCTTGCTCCCGTCTAAAATTTCTGGCTATTCAATATCCATACCCTCTTTGTCTTTTTCTTTGTGCCCTAATTTTAATCACAAAATTAACAATGTCAAAAGTCAAAGTGTTTCGCTTGCAATTGTGACGTCAATGCTGACCGCGTTTTGTGTGCCGGAATTTGCAACGAAGTGTTTCACCCAGTCTGCAGTGGAATCAGCAAATGGGTGCTGACGCATGTGAACGAAATCGCTTCTCGTTTGTTTGTTTTTTTTGTGATGAATGCAGGGAAATAACTTTATCCCACATTGTCATGGCAATTAACTGCCATAATGACTCAATTGCAAAATCAATCAAGGAAAACAGAGCTGACATTTCAAGTGACCTTCGAAAATTTGAAGACACATCAAAATTTGTTGATGAAGTGCGTTTTACGTTTGACAATTTAACCCAGTCGTTCGAAAAAAAAATTACATTAACGCCCTTAATAACAAACTTAATGCAATGTCAAATGTAATTCCTGAAATTGAATTCAGTAATGATGCCTTAATAAACGTCATTAAAGCCCTAGAAAAGACCATAAGCAATCTTAACCCAAGTGAACAAAAAAGTAACTTGAATTCCCTTCGCTCAGACCTTAGTCAAATCAGATCAGATATTGAAGTGTATTTGCAAGTTCGTCACGTACTCCCCCTCCGACAACCACAGCTAGTGACCAAATCCTTGCCAGACTCTTTATTGAGATCGAAACAATTAATAGCATACTTGAATATGACATACGTAATCACAAAGTTAAGCCCCTCGCAATACATAGTGATATAAAGTGTTTGAAAATGCAATTGCAAAATACACATTCGATGTTGAACTCAGGTGTGGAAAAATCTAATAGCTCGTCGTATAAAAATGAAATGTCTTTACATGACGAAATACTGGCAGTTGCCTCAAAATACGTTCCAATTGTTTCGGACATCACAACCGATGATAACCAAATGTGGTCATTCCTGGAAACGCTCTGACTAGAACAATAGGCTTACCAGGCTTGAATCTAAGAACAACACTCTTTAGAAGCTAAAATACTGTCCTGATTTTGCTGATGCTCAATGGATTCACGCACTCTTTAATCGTAAATACCACGTTCAGATGTTTGATTGCCAATCTGTATCATCCCGATGCTACAAGTTCCTGATACCATCCAAATACGACTGGATGTTCCAACCCTCCGGTGGATTCCTGCGTATTGGAAAAATGCAGCTCTCTCAGATGGATCTCAATAAGCTAGTCGACCTAACCCTTCTAACGTTAACGCCAAATATCATGATCCTAACTGGTCTTTCAAAATGGGTCTATTTCCTGATTTTTCCCACCTTACTCCCACTTCAATTAAACCAACCGCTAAACGTGTGTCATTTAATCTCCCCCCACCTGTATGTATGACCTCAATGACGACTGCACCTAGATCTACACCAATATTTCCAAAAGCTTCCCACCCTGGACTTGGTTACAACTCTCCTAAGACTGATGATCCTAACATTAAAACTGCGTATCATCCCAACTTTGTGCATTCCCACACTCTTAACCCTGACTCTTCTCCAAATGATCCACTTGATAAATCCAAGCGTGTCTCCCAGAAGCCATTAATTCCCAATGGTAGTCATGAAGGCTATCTTTATCCAATGATACCTTCCAATATAAAATTGACCAACAATTATCATCCATGCAAAATGCACTGAACTCGAAGAAACAGAATTATTCGAAACAGTACAAACATTCCAGGTAGAATGGCCAAACGACATCTTTGGATCTATTGAAGATTGCAAAACCGAAATAAAAATGTGGCAAAGGTAATTATTTCTGTTTGAAAATTATTCATTTTTATATTTCATGAAATGATTATTTTATTAGACACTGCTTGCGTCTATCCAAGAGAAACAACCAACAACGTTTATCAGTACTTTGGACTTTTGCGAAAAAAACGTTTTTCCAATCAATTCATCGATTTCTTCGGATTGGAGCAACACTGTGGCTTCAAGTGAACGTTCTTTTTCAACTAATACATAAAAAAACTAAAATAAATTGCAGTATCAGAGGAATTGCCGATGCACTCCCAGTTTTCATTCCAGCAGAGTTGTCTTCATTGCCGGCTGAATGATGGGTTAGAAGGATGGAGAACCTTGTTACGATTTATGATTGGGATGAAAGAGCACTGTTAATGGCTGCCGTATCGAAAATGGAGGAAACCCGTTCGACACTGGTGGGATTCGACTCCAGAAGTATCATCAAATTGGAACGAATTGGCCACAGAGTTGAAGACCAATTTCCCACAATACAACAGCGAAGTGGATGTACACCAGAAGTTGATCAAGCGAACAAGAAAACCCCAAGAAAGAGAATTAATTTGAGTGACAAGTCAAGTGATTTAAAAGACATTGTTGAAGTAGTGGAAAAGGCAAATTGGTACGAAAGCATAAGAACCAACTTTGGAGACCAAGCGACGTCTTGCTTTAAACCTATCATAAAGTCGATCCCTCACACAATGAATTATCCTTCCCGCAATACAATGTCAAATCAAAGAAAAATAATATGCTACAATTGTAATCAACCGGGGCATTTTTCAAGACAATTTCTAGATTACTCCCCAATTAGGCATTCGAAAAATCCTTAGAAAAAAATTAATACTGGTATTATCAAGAAATGGGTATCTCTGCTGGTAGGCGGCGGTAGGTCGAGTTCTCGATCGGAGAGTGGGATGGGTCAACTGACAGATGTCGGCATGGCATAGTGAGAGGTTAGATAGTTTTGAAATGTTGTAACTTGAACAGAAAACAAAAAAAATCCAAATTAAAGTTAAATCTTCAACAAATAGACAAAAGAAACAATAAAACAAAGAAACCAGATAAATGAATAAAAATAAATTCAGTTGTTGTGTGCAGAGAAAACAGAAAAAAAAAAACCAACAAAAAATCAAACAGAACCAGGAAACCAGCAAGCAACATAACATAAGTCATTGCATACCAATGTTGTGAGTGGAAAAAGCGCAAAAATTCAGGGTTGGGTTTAATGAATTATCTTCTTTAAAAGGAAGTTTGCATTTCGGCTGGAGTAGGCGGACCCAATAGTTGGGCCGCCCGTGGACCTTTTTTTATCATCACTTGTAACGTGGGAAAACATACATCAATTATTGTGAAGGAACCCACCACCCGGTGAAAACATAGAAAGAGACGGCCAAGTCGAAACATAGAAGCCCCACACACAAGAAAATTTCCAGTGGGTGCGTTCAATTCCATACGCTACAGACGTCTGAAACCGTCGCTGTGCAGGTTATAAATGTATTAATTCCTGTCAAATAATCTTAAAATTTCGTAACTTTTTGTGTTTGTGTTGTCTTTTAGATTAAAGTACATTTATTATTATACTTATTTTTTTCTTCTTATATTTTCAATCTAATTAAGATATTCCTTTATTCAGTTTACTTATATTTTTTGTTGTTGTTTCCTGGTTAACTTATGTAAGGTTATTTCCCAACTGTTTTTCTTTTTTTAATTTTTTTATGCTCGTTCAGAAGTTTATTTTTGAAGTATTATACCACCTTATAGAGCTTGATAAGATAGGTTTATATTTGAACCGCGGGTTAGATTAATGATTTTTTTTGTATAGTCTTGCGTGAAGGCACCGAACAGGGTGCTCCGGACAATTAGATTTAGTTAAATTAACTTTATTTGTCATTTGGGAAACCAACCCACTTCTTAGTAGCTACTCATTTAAAAAGGAAAGATTGATAATGTGAAGTTAGATATTAAATTAAGCTTGGTATCGAATTCAATTTTTTGATAATTTTAGACCTTTGCGTTGTGTCAGAAGTAGTACACAGGAATCGGTAATGTATGTTGGTATGAACTATTTTAACAAGCTTCCAGGTGATATAAAAAATGAGAGTAGTGTTTATTTGTTCAAGAGAAAATTGAGTTTTTATATAAGAAATTAATGATTTTTGTCTTTTTTTTCTAAATAGGTTTCCAGCCTTATATATTGAGACTATGGAGCTAGGCATAACATCAGAGCCTAATCTTCTATAAAAAGAAGATAGGTAATCTTGGCGAAAGCCGAGATGGTTCCAGAAACTCTGTTATTATTATTATTATTAATTCTACGTCTTTTGTTGTTGTTTTGGTTTAGCCAAGCAACTTTAAATAAGGAGATTATTTACTAGGGGCGCCCAAAGTGGACGAAGTTTTTGACAGGTGAGGATGTGGTAAGCTGAAGCCGACCATCTACCATCTTTGGGGCAATCTAAAAACGGCCGAAGATTCCTATGGTAGGGTGGGTAATGGCCTCACTGCACTAACACCAGCAGTGCCTCTGACGTAGAGGTAGTCCGTCCGTCAGTTTCTAGTCCTATTTTTCCCTTATGTCTTTGGGCCTGATCTGTGTATTTGTTTGCAGGTGAGATTACGTTTCGGGGGCAAAATCCCCCCGTCCGACGAGCTGACCCCGTGCATCGCAAGCAGGCCGCGTCCCCGGAACTTAACATTCTTTCCTTTTCCAACTCTAGTATAACATTAATAGTCTCCTTAATCTTCCAAATTTGACTTGTCAGATTTTCCCAAAGCTCCCCTCCTCTTGCCTCGCAACAGAATATTCTATAATCGCACGACCACTCA
Source organism: Sphaerophoria rueppellii (assembly GCA_920937365.1). Taxonomy (NCBI): domain Eukaryota; kingdom Metazoa; phylum Arthropoda; class Insecta; order Diptera; family Syrphidae; genus Sphaerophoria; species Sphaerophoria rueppellii. The sequence goes on from CAKKXW010000002.1 coordinate 42,228,665, forward strand.
CTGACTTAACCAAGAAAAAGGTTCTTTTCATTTGGGGCCAAGAACAACAAGAATCATTCGAAAAATTAAAAAGCTGCCATACACAGAAACCAGTACTGCAACTATTTAATCCTGATAAGGAACATGAACTCCACACTGACGCGAGAAGCAAAGGATTAGCAGGATTGTTGATGCAAAGGAAAGAAAACAATATCCACCCTGTTGCATATTTTAGCAGGAAAACAACACAGGATAAAAGTATGTACCACAGTTATGAACTTGAGGGCTTAGCGGTGGTGGAGTCGACGGAACGATTCCAACAATATCTATTGGGAAGAAAATTCACCATCATAACAGATTGTGCCGCGCTAAAAACTGCCATGAACAAGAAAGAGTGTACCGGAAGGTGAATGACCAGCAGAGATTACTTGTACCCAGGGGAATCCGGAACCGCGAATTACGGTACAGTCATGAAAAAGTGGGCCACTTCTCGGAGGCTAAAGCCACGAATTACTGTAAAAAAGTATATCATATCCTGTGTGGAGTGCGCTTACGTAAAGGAAGTAACCCAATCAAGGGGAGAATAACATCTCATTGAAAAAAAAAAAAGTATACCCTTCGGCACAATTCACTTGGATCATTTAGGACCATTCATCAAGTCACAATAGCGAAAACGCCATGATTTACGACATCAGAACGACAAAAAATATAAAGTTGGAGACCTCGTAATGATTCTTAAGGATAGTCCTAGCAGTATTGGTTCATCGCGGAAACTGGTTCTTATTTAATTATAAAGGACGTTTAAAATGTAGATATCAATAAAAACAAAAATAAATGTTGCCCTCCAATTATTTTGTATAAAGCAAACATTAAAAAACTAGTAGACGATTTAAAATTATCAGTACCTGAACTACAAATAAAAGTTATAAACGTCAATCGCTCCAAGAGCGAACTTTTCGTAAATAGTGTCGAGGCACACTCCAAATTAATGAACAAACTGAGGAAGGTTCAGGATGTGGAAGCGCACATTCTTATACTCCTAAGGAGCTTAAAAGAGTCAACCTTATATTGAGGGGACTAAAATCTCAATATAAAACAGATGAAATAAAAGCCGAAATTGAATCACTCGCTCCAAATGTTGTAAGAAGCGTATCAAAATACGAAACCGACCGAACAGATAGACTTCAATCTGTTTTTAGTTTACCTTTTGCCCAATAAACAGACACAAGATGTACTCGGCATTAGATATATCTGCTATTCCAAAAGTAAGTGGGAAATGCCAAAAGGAAACAGAGATGATGCAATATAGGAGATGCCAGGCATATGGTCACCTTGCCAACAACTGTGGACACAATTACAACTGTGTGAAATGCGAAGGAATGCAAACTTGAAAGAACCAAGGAATCGATTTCTTATTGTATTAACTGTAAAAAAAGAAAAAAGATTAGCCTATCTTGTACTTCTTAATGAAGTCCTCATTTCAAATTCGAAATAATGGCCATGCAAATCCTAAGCCACAACGTTGGTAAGGACCCAACACAGTAGAAGAATTCGATTCTTTTAAATATCAATGAAGCAGTAGCTTTTTTACAAGAAACCGACTTGTATGAAAGACACAAAGTTTTTCTTGACACCTCTGCCTTAATTTGAAATGATAATAAAGAAGGCGTAGCGATAGCTTTTAAAAATAATATTTCCTATAAAAAAGTTGAAAAAAAATATATATGTATATACATAAATTTAGTGTGCCAACTGATTTCTATTGAATATTTATGCAATAATATCAGAAAGAGTCTTTTACTAGGATATATATATATATAATAAACCAACTGGCAAACACTTATGATATGGCTGCATTCTAGGAGGGGACCTCAATGGAAGAAATCCTGTTCAAAATACAGTCAAAACCATTTTCACATGACGGAAATGTGCTGACACGATGGGAAGTGATTTCCTTATCGCTTCCCACAAATAATAATAAATGAAATTTGTAAAATCGCTTTTATTGAAACAACAATATTCGCGCAGTAAGCTCTGCCACCCAGTGTTTCATTTATCTCATATTCCGACATCAAAATTATGGCGATCACTGAATGTTTCAATTGAGTGACTTTTCGATAACCAACAATGCTTATCGTCTCAATTCTGTATCATACCAGCTAACCATGCTTAGTGTGGCATGGCTGACATACTTCCTTTTCTACTTCGGCTGCAGACTTGGGAAGACCTATTGAAATTTCATCCATCCATTAATCGTCGATAAGAACTAGATTAACCAGATTGAGCTTGTAAGCTTACTCTACGTCTTTGGAGCATTTTGTAGCAGCTATTTTCCGACGAGGCTTAAGGTTTCAAAGAGACTGTTAAATTCAACTTGCGTCTAGGCCCGGGGCCTCTACACATTGTGTTGCCTTACGCTACACAAATAGAAAACGTCAAACCTATCGAACTAAATTCTTTCCAAATTTGGGAAGAATCTGCTGGAAAGATTAGCGATTTTGGGAGCTCCCTAAAGGAGAATTGAGGAGATCACCTCGTGGTCTGGAAGTCACTCTAAGGTTGTGTAAAATCTCAACAGGTAATCTTTAGGTGAGAAAGTGAACAGTTTGAGGTTTATTTAATATAAACACTTTTGTTTTGGTGCATAGGAACGTGTTTTTTTTTTCATTCTTGCGTAAGTTCGTAAAACACCTGCTGGCTGGTGCAATCGAACTTGTCACCATCAAAGCACGTGTGTCGTCGTCGTCGTCGACGCATATCAGCCAGCCAGCAACATTTCGAACCAGTGAAGCGAGGCTTTCAAGGCACCGCAAAAACCAACATTTTCTTGGCCATCGCGCTTAGCACGACGACGTCGTCGGTCAGACCTGTTTGCCATTGGCCGGGAACACGAGGGTAGGCGTATGTGGCCGCTTCTAAAGTGCGAAGCAGAAATAACACCCGTGTACTTACCTGCTTTGTGTGAAATACCTGCCTAATTCTTACCTGGATAAAAAGAACCTAACCTAACCTCAAAACCGCATCGTCGTCAGCAGCGACATCCGACAACCAACATCCAAGGTCGAAGTCTAGAGATCAACTAAAATAAGTTGTACTCGAAGTTTAGTTTTAAGTAAAATTGATTTGACATGCATAATGTCCACTCGTCGTAATCACTCTAATCACTCAAGTTAAGTATAAAACCCAACTCATTTGTGATTACTTATACATACATATGATATCTTAACATAATTTCTTTTTAAAAATTTAGCAAAAGTATATAAGAGTTTAGAAAGAAACTCCGAATCAACGCAACTTCCCCACCGCTAAGTCGTGCGCACAACTTCGTTGGAGGAGAGATTTTTGGTGAGTCCGAAGCAATTTGTTCTTTATATTGATTAACTGTTTGATATCATATGGATGAATGGGAGCAATGCCCGACACTTGCTAATGATCATAATATGAGAGATTCAATTGTGTAAGGTCAGTTAATAGACATATAACAGTAACAGTTGATTTTTTTTTACTTAACTTTGATTATATTATAAAAAGAATTTGAATCATTAAAAATTTAAGTACAAACAAAATAATACGTATTCGCCGCATTGAACATAGTTTTCAGTTGAAACCGTATTTTATTATAACCATGTAGACCATAAGAACATGAATTACATAACTTTTTCTTTTTGATTTTTGAATAAACCATGTTAGATTTAATGGAATTTTGCCTGTTATTGACATACATAATGCCGTGCGAATAAGTTTTTGTGAGTGAGTTTAGGGAAGTGAGATGCTAAAGGGAAGTACAGACGGTGGAATAAAAAGTCAAGTGTAATTAACTTTGACTTCAATTTAGGGGTTATCGCGATTAAATATCGAGTGGTGCGATAACCATGGTGATTCTACCTAGAGTAGTAACATGTGGGTCACACTCAGGAACTATGCAGATCTCATAGTTCCAAATGTAAAGTAAGGTAAGGTTGTGTAAACTTGGTGCCAAGAGAAGAAGCAATATTTTGATTATAGAAGGGAAATGTATTTAGGCACGGTTATAAGTATACGGCAGTCCAGTGGCGGATGCAAGATCCCACCCCACCGACGAGCAAGTCTATTGGCCTTTCGCTAGCGTGCCCACCCGCACTCTGCTTACAACCTGGACAACCTGGTCCACCTTCTTTGAGGGTCTTTGAGATTCCTGTGGTTCGGAGTAATCAAATGAAGTTGCATAAGAACGCAAACTAGTGGATTAGGAACAGCTATTACCGTTACAAATTATACTCTCCAGTACAGATTAAATTACAATTCGGACTATGGATATTCAAGCATCGCCCACACATCGTTCTTTATACGATGCTGTTGTTTATTCATTATAAGCTTGAATCTCCATTGTCAATGTGCTGAGTTGGCATAATTTGCGAATTCAATGCAAAATATCAATATCCCTGATAAAGAGATCATTAGATCAGCGAACGGATATTGTTATCTTGCTTAACTTCCTTATGAAGTGCTTCTTTTTCCAAATGTCATTTAATTCAGTTATTCTTAATCTTGTACTCCAAGAAGGCGGTTGCCTCTTGTTTTTTTAAAAAAAGTAAATTAATAAAATTAATTTTTAACTATATGTATATCAAATATCATTAAGCGTGAGGCCAGACGAAATATGAAACAAATAAAAGTTCAATATCTGGGCTCGCGCACCTTCAAATGTAGATAAATATTATAATTTAATTATGCTGACTTGGCAACCTGTGGTTTTGCCTTCTGAAAGTCCAGCCAGTCTAGTCACTCGTAGTTCAAACTTCAACCAAGAACATTTGCCAATAAATATGTTATAACGTTTAAATAATTGGGTTTTATTTATTATTTAGTGGGACAGATCACCGAACCACAAAAAGCAATGTCAGCAATAGCACCCACAAAATGCGTATTCGAAACTAACAAGACTGTTCAAAAGCTTAAATTCAATTGCCGAGACAGTAGAAAATTTTGATAAAATGAAGCAATACGGCAGTGTAAGCCCGAGCATAGCGCTATCACAAGTAAATAATTCTAATCTAAGTGATCAGTTAACAGCAGGAGACAGCTACGACTTGTTGGCCTATGCCTATCGCATAGACAAATCTACCGTCCAAACAATTATACCGGAAGTTTGCACTGTTTTCTGGATGGTTCCAGCTTTAACGAAAGTTGGAATTTTTCACATTGTGTGGGTTCAATTGATGGCAAGCATATTACCATCCAAGCACCTAGGAATAGCGGGGTCACAGTACTTCAATTATGTAATTATGTAACTTTATGTATGTAATAAAAACATTATTTCTTTTATATACAAGGTATTAGAAATAAGAATTGGGTTCACTAAACTTAAACACCAAAATTGTGTAATTTTTTATTCAAACAAACCGAAGATTTAAATATTTGTTTCAATTTCAATTTCAACGAATAGGTCAACAGTCAGGTCAGTTGTGGCCTTTTCGTGTTGATAATACCTGGGGGACTTAACTAGTGTGTCTTTATAGAATAATTTAAAAAAAGATGTGAGGAAAGTGGTCTTTGTTTAATTATGATTCGAACCTTTGGGCATTGAAATTGAAAATTCAAATATTATAATATTTAGTGTATGCGGTTTGTATACTTTCTGTTTGTTTAAAAGTTCGTTGACGGTTGACACCAAAAAATTTGCATTTTCTAAATGAAATAATGAGAAAGATATTTATAAGACTTTTTCGGAGAATGTGTTTTGTTAAGAATTATTAGGTCTTGTATAACCAAAGCGGATTATCTTTTTTGGGGGTTCGAGCAATGTCTACGCAACACTTAACTTGTTCCCACGAATTAGGGATTGAGTAAATGTAAGATGGAAAATTCTTTGAATGCCAAAAGTTTGCAGTAGAAAGAAAATGTAGGCTGAGCAAAACAAAGAGTATTAAATTTGAGGAAAATAAAAGCAAAATCAAATGGACATTGGCAGTATAAAGCAGTAAAGCCTAATAAATGTATGCTAGTCATGCTACCCACAACAAATGTATTGCCTATGGAACAAATGCAATCTAACAGGAACTAACGCATCCAGCATTTGTACATTTAGATGAACTGCGTTGCGAATGCCTATCAGCATTTGTGTATTCTTCAGTGGTCCCTTATGTGGACCTTATCTCATGCTTCCTAAGCTTACTTTAAGCTAATCCCAAAATTGTATCTTCAGTTTGATTACCAGCTCCAACCACAACGGTCGTTTTAAAAATTATATTTCAATAAAGAATAAGTTTGTAAAGAATAAATATATCAGGAGTGAAAATTGTTAGTCGGAGGTACCTTTATCAGCTTATGAACGAACAAAATTTCCCGGACTTTGAATCAAAAAGAAGTTATAGAGAAAGTCGTTTATTATCAAGCTATGGCAGTACTGTGGATGATAAAAAAAAGCTTAAGGCATAGATTGTCCTTATTTAAATCCACTTCGAAGGAAAAATGGACAAAATGCCACAGAAAAGAAGAAGCGATCTTGAAAAGTAACGAATCGTGGCTAAACGGAACCTTTGAACTTCCGATAAAATTGGTGCAACAAGGACACCCTGCGAAATCATTTCAAGAATCGCGTGAACAAAGTAAGCGCAGAAAAACTGATGAGCTCCGATTAACTGTAAAAGATGAAGTATTTGTCCACGCTACACAAACAACTCTAAGAGCACAAGGACGAAGAGATGCTTCTAAGGTTCTCAAGGAGATATCAAGTTCTCCAACTCGGGCTCACGAATATTAGAAAGCATTGGACCAAAAGCGAAACAAAGATAGTGCTACTGCTTTGACACCACTACAGGCTTTGGTAATGTTCATTGAGGCTGACTTAACAAGACGTCAGCCCTTTTATCTACTCACTATATTATTAACTGCTGCAAGCAAAACAAGAGTGTTTTCCACCAAAGAAATGTTTACGAATCACAAGCACTTGCGCGGAAAACAGCCGTCAAAGCCTTATTGATAACACAGTAGAAGTGCTATTGACTCTTAAGGAAGAAGAAAGAAATTCTTTGAATACTATTTGTAAATGGGATTGCAATGGCTCTCAGCAAGGTACAAACAAAAATTCGAAAACAATTATGAAACTTATGTTAGCTTGTTGATGACGTCATTCGTACCACTTCAAATAGTGTGTGGAAAATACAATAAGAAAGTTGTGTGGCAAAATCCTACGCCCTCGTCTCCACTGTTTTGCCTCCCAATAAGATCTCAGTTTTTGAAAGAGTCAGAATGATATAACAAAATAAGAAATAGATGTAGAATGGAAAGCGGGAACACCCTACACTTCATGTGCACACTTAAGCAACAACGCTTCCTCACCTTTACCTTTTGTCGAACAACGCCTTGTGTGGACCAATCTGAAACCACAGTCTAAACCTGCAAGATTACTTTACAAGCCTAGTTGGTTGAATGCGACCGAAATTACATGCGCATGATATGAGCTATTAAATTTTCGGATTTCCTTTCAATCGATTTTCGAACTTGCACTGAACTATTTTGTTCTGTTCGAAATAACCTTTATGGGTGTAAAAGCACACTGCATTTCCTATAAGTTTTCTTTTAATTTCTAACTCTCAATCGTGACACATCAAAAGGTAAAATTGATATTGAAATCCAATCGAGGACCATTCTTAGCACGATTTGATCTTTAACACAAGTAATTTCTTTCTCGACATAGAATCAAGTGCAATCGAAATCCATCAAGTGTTTTTTTTTCCTGGGAAAGTGTGATTAAATTCTTATGCATTAATTTTATTGAAGAAAAAGTAAGTTTGTCACTAAGAAATCTATCGCCTTTTTGGCAATCATTAAATATAAACCGCTTTTCGATTCACTAAGGTTGAAGAACGTGCTTGTTTGAAAACGAGATTCTACGAACCAAGAGTATTGTGCTCTCACACAGTGTTCGACAAGAGTCGAAGCACCTTACCTTGAAACACGATAAATCTTCATCATCGAATCGTCTCAAGCCACAGACTTGCTGGACTTAGGAGATAACTTTAGTGCCGATTTGAATTGTATGCTCTAACCTTGCATACAATTCAAATTGAACGTGACTACGATCACACTAGAGTATAACTCCTAGACGCAATCAGAGTTCATCGCATTGCAAGAAGCTTTGATCCCCTGCTACCTCAGCAGTGCTAATCCAATTACTTTATCTAAGTGACACCTTAGCAACCAAATGCGAGAGCCCAAAACCACACAAACCAATATCAACCCGTCCCACATCTCTGCTAGAAGTCTTCGCTTTACGATCGCGTGCCATTTGTCCCACCGATCATACAACTTACCCGGTAACAACAACATAACACTACTCCGTACCATCTATACTCCTTGGTATACATCAATCAAAAGCTTTCCTCAAACGAAGTTTGCAAGTAATACAAAAAAAAAAAAATGTACAACAATCAAGCAACTACCTACGTCATCAATGCATCATTCGAATTATTGAATTCTGTAATTAACTCACTACGCTGCATTACCTAATATAGTCTAATCATAAATCATAATCATACAAAAAAGAAAAAAAATCGTTCAACATGACATTAGCTTTACCCTATAGAAAATAATTTTAGCTGCAGAAATCGCCGAGTCAACGACATACGACAACCTTAAAGCGGCTGTGCACACATCTTTGGTAAGTCGGTAAGTCCTTTTTTGAATTATTATATCTATGACAAATTGAACGAAGGAAAAAAAAAACATTTGTTAAATGAGATAAAAATTAGATAAGAATTAAATTTAAATTCATCTCATATATTTTTGAGTGCCTTTTCGTGAGTGTAAGTGAAAACAATATACTGAGTCGAAATCGGTTTTAATGAATTTTATCGAAAGACCTTGAATTCGTTGTGCTCTCATTTTATGTCAAGTCTACGATCCTAGTTCCACTCGAAGTATATTATTCTCCCTCTACCTCAAACGAGATCGTCATTAAGCTTAGTATGCTTTTATACGTCACCATCATCATCACTGTTTGAAAACTAGATTTTAATTTTATGCGATTTTTTTTTTTTTTTATTATTATGGATTTAATCTTCGACTTTTTACTATTACGATGGTTTTGATTCACGAATTTTAATAAATCTGAAGTGATATTCCTCATGAAATCTATAAATGCGGTCATAATTAATATGTTGGGTTCTTGTGATTTTTGTTCAATAATGGAGTAACATTCGGAGTACAAAGGGGAGGGTGAAAGTGATGCTCTGGTTATCTGTTTATAAGGGGTTATGGAGAAAAACATTAAGAGTGGCTCTGTAACCATGGAATTTTATTTTACTTTCGCATAGAAAGAAAATAGAACAGAGGGAGGGTTACACTCTGGATCCCCGAATACATCAAGGGGGTTCTGCAACGAAATCCAAATCAGTGTGTATTTTGGTGTGTTCTCTAATTTAAAGGGTTTTTAATTCTTTTCATAATCGGCATGAATTTTAATGTACGGCAGTTCAGCAGCAAGTACAAGTACCCACCCCACGTCGAGCTGGCTTATGGTGTAAACAAGCATGCCGAGCCGTACTTTGTTGGCTGAACAACTTATTGAACGTCCCATAGATTGACTCAGGGAATCCTGTGGACCTAGAGACACTATGGTGGAGTGTGGCATTGTTTTGTGTTAAATAAGAACAACTTAATCCGTTACAGCCTCAACATCATCATCCATCTCCAAACAACGCCTCAATATCATTATCTATCTCCAAACGACGTCTCTTCGTCATTATACTCCTTCAAATTCGTTGTGATGTCGCTACATTGTAATAACCGTGAAAGAAGGAAGATCTGCCTCTTTTTCAATTCAGCCGTTAAGCAGTCAGGTTCTAACCTAAAGCCGTAACCTTTTTTTGATTACAATTAACTTTTTTTCATTAAAAAACTATTTTTGTACTAATTAAATGAATTTATAACAAAACTTATCATTATCATATTCCTACATAGATTACAGCGAAAAATCTACTATTAAAACCCTGAAAGCAACAGAAATAACTGTGAACGAAGAATAATTTACTTTTAAACATACTTTTGAGATGACCATGGTGGATGGCCACGGGCTGAAACTGGACTATAAGTAAACATGCCAAAATCAAAATTTGGGCATACCAATGATGGCAATACTAGCAGAAGGTTTTTTGAAAATCCTGAGTTGGCTGCAGATATAACGGGAATAAGTTTTGATTTAATATATAGATTAAAAGTCATATTTGAAACTATTTCAAGTGGACAAAAAATTGATTCACAAAAGTATGACCAGTAAAATAAAGATATACAGCTCAGCTATACACTAATCTTTATAACTGGCACCCAATGACTCCGAAAATGTACGAAAAAAACTCATTGTTGCGGTTACAGACATATTTTATTTCTTAAATATCAAATTGTAACAAACTCAGCACATACAATACTTGCGCGTGTGCTGAGTTTGCATTTGCCTTGCATTCCCCATTCGTGGGAAAAGACATAAACATAGTTATTAAATATCAAATTGTGAAGTTTTAAATATTCCTTAAATTTCAATCTGTGACAAACACAGCACATACGATACTTGCGCGTGTGCTGAGTTTGCATTAATTTCCCATTCGTGGAATACAATGTAATGAAAATTCAATCGATGTATTTAGTACTAAGCAGATCACTGACGAATAAAGATATTTTTTTTTTAAAAGAAATAAATAAAGATTCATAACTGGCGCCCGAGCAGCAGGGACTTATCTTATCACTTATCCTATCATTTAAATCAGTAGTGAAAAGTGAAGATTTCTTTAAAACGAAATCGATGCAGTTCAAAAAAACTTTTCTATAAAAGACAGTAGCAGTGCAGCATATAAATACCCAATACCCAAAAGTATATTTTTTCAATAAAACCAGAAAAAAAAATCGGTGCAGTGCAGCAGATATATTCCCAAAGTGACAAGACGAGTACCCCAGTAGACAATCTCCAAAAATTAACGGTGAAGGTTAAAAATGAGCCTACAAATCTGTTCAACCGGAAATATAAAATGCAGTACATATTAATGTTAGCCTTAGTACTCAATTATTTTATAAACTTAAACATATACACAGAAAAATACATTTATAAACTTTCATAAACAAGAAAAATACATTTATAAGGAAAAGTAAAATTAAAATTCGTAACGTTAGAGCTTGACAAGGAAGAAAATAAATAAAAGTAAAATACACTCTTTTTTCTTCTTCAAAGATTAATTACTGTTGAATAATTGAAAAATAAAAAAATAAAAAATAAATTATTGTATAAAATAAAAAGGAAAAACCATTAAATATTCCAAATCAAATCTTATTATTGAAATGGAAGGACAAATAGAAGTACTACAGCTTGCGATTACTCAGCTTACAGGAGCAATCAATGCTCAAATTGAAACAACTAGAAACCTAGAAAGGAGAATCTTTTCCCTAGAGGCAAAAAATGTAGTCTATGAAGTAAATACAACTCTAGCGGTCCCTAAAACCGAACAGGACTTGCAAGAAATATGTAAGTTACCTGATAGGGTTAAGGATAGGATGGGAACCCCAACCAATACATCTGTTGGATTCATAACGTTGAATCCATCCTAAAAGACTACGAAACTGTCAAACATAAACCAATATACAGATCAATTCTCCAAAGCATAAGACAAAAAATTAGAGGAGGTGCTGATGCGGCTCTCGTATCCTATAACATTTTCGATGACGACTGGTCATAAAAAATGTCTCTCTCTCTGCATTATGCAGACAAAAGAGCCATTAGAACTCTTTAACATCAACTAAATAATCTTTTGCAAGGTTCTTCAAGTATTGATGAATTTTACGCTACAATAAATCATCAGTTCTCTCTAATAATAAACAAGATAAAAACGGAGGATCATAGTATAGAAACTATAAATGCACTAAACGAGAGGTACAGAAATCGTGATGTTTTTGTGGGTGGCCTGAACGGCGATCTATCGTAAATTCTCATTACACTCAAAGAACTTGAGGCAATAATAGACAGGAAAAATAACTTTATGAAAATTAAACCAGATATAAAAATTCCATTGAAGCATAATGGATTTTTTTAAAAAGAAATAAATAAAGATTCATAACTTTGCCAATAGGTCAATTATCAGAGGAAGCAAGAAATATGCTTATGCCAGCAGATTCGAACACCGAACCCGATTCAGACAATGAAACACAAGACGAATCCATTAATGAATATTACTAAATCAAGTTTAAACAATTATTATTTTGTAAGCTGTAAAATTGTTTAAAACGTAGAAAAAATAAAGTAAGAATATTTATTAAATTTAATAAAAAATAGTTAATGAAATGTATAATAGTTATTTAAAATACATTAAAATATGTCCAAATTTACTGAAAAGAATAGTTTTTTTTTTTTTAAATTAAAATGCATTTTGTTTCGTTGTATTAAATCCAATAGGAACAATTTTATTGAAAAAAAGTTTTGGCCGCATAACTATGAAATATTGACCTATGCGCCTGCTTGAAATACTGTTATGAACCTAACAACCCCATATCCATAACTCTTTGATTAATTGTGAAGTCTATAGAAACACACGAAAACGATTAGATATACATAATATCTCATTGTATTGTTTTATTGCAAAGTATATATTATTTTTTTCTTCTTCTCAGAACTTTGGGATAAATAAGATATCTCGTTGCATTGAATTCAAGGAATAATATTCTCTGTCATCAAAATATCTCTTCTCAAAACTTTGGGATAAACAAAATATCTCGTTGCATTGAATACAAAGAATAATATTCTCTGTCATCAAAACATCTTTATCAGCAAAATATTCTTAATATAGTTTTGCATTCAAATTTGCCTTTGATTAATATTTGTGTATCCATCATAGTTCAGTCTAACAACAGAGTCACATACAACAAGTTCCCTTTTAAGCGTTTAAAAACTAAACAAGTATTTAAAAATAATGAATTTTAAATAAATAAATTTTTGTTTTTATTTAAATTGAAGTCTATATTCTTTCAACGTTTGGGGAACATAATAATACCTTACTGGCACCCAACGTGACCATATTAATATAAAAGAATTAATATGGATAAGTGCCCTCATCCATAAAGTGCCTATAACATTTTCTTTCTTACTAGTACCAGTGCAATTAACATGTGATGATATTTTAAAAAATAAACATCAATACACAAAAAAGAAATCTGACAAAATCAGATAAAAGACTCTGGCGCAAATTTTAAGTCAGCCCTCGTTTAAGCAATAAAGTCGACTCTACTTAAAGCACTCTAAAATTTTCTTATTTTTAAACACTTTAAACGAGTCTTCTAACTAGATTGGACTTTAAACAAAACATTGTGTGGACTCGCCTAAATGTCACAGGTCAACAGGAAATTTAAATTTAAATTTGTCAGAATTCTTTGAATTTTCTGATTTGATAGATAATTATTAAATCTATACTAATATATAAAGTAAGACTTTTGTTTGTTTGTCGGTTGTATGTTTGTAGTCGATAAACCAACAAACAAACAAAAGTCATACCTTATAAATGCAGTAGAAATATTCTGCGATGCACTGAATGTGCAGTAGGATACTCTGAAAGAAAAAGAAATT
>CAKKXW010000002.1:42291747-42301829 GCA_920937365.1 Sphaerophoria rueppellii
GGGAGTGTGGATGATGTGGAACTCGAATAGAGTTTGGCAGTTCGTATCAACTAAAATAAATTTATTTTCTCAAATACATTAACATTTGAGATTAAGAAGTTAATTTATGCATCATTAATCAAACATAAACTAAACATCTATCGTTTTGTTGAGAATTTGTGAAATACGTCTTCAAACGTATCTGAAATCAGAATAGTGCTTAACAGCCAAACTCTATTCGCGTTCCACACAATAAACACTCCCAACGAAGAAAAACTTCGCACGTATTTAACCTCAAAAACCATTATTTTTGGTTTTGGTTGCTCATTCTCGACGAATTTAAATTGTCATGTGAAAGAAATTTCAAAATTAACGAATATTCCTTCATTTGTTTATTATTTGGTCTTTCTGCTTTAGTTGTTTACGCAGCAGTGTTAAAAAAATTGTAATTTAAATTTGTAACTTACAAGTTTTAAACATAAATGGTGCAACGGTAAAATGTAATTTTTTTTACAGTTTGTAACTCTCATCACAAATATGTAATCCCACTTATTTGTAGTTTGGTGCAAAGCAAATTCAAATACAAAATTTGTGATTGTGAATTACAACTACAAATTTGTGGTTGTAATTTGTAAACTGGTGCAATAGGGCCCAGGGCCCAGGGCCCTATTGCACCAGTGGCCTATTGCACCACCTTACAAATTTGTGAATTACAAACGTTTTTACCACAAATATGTAAAAAAATCAAGTTTTGTGTTTTGTCAAATTCTATAGGCTACAAAATTGTAGTTGTGATTCACAAATTACAAAATTTTTGAAAAAATTGATTTTCGGTTGCACGACAAAAAGTTTGTAGTTGTAAATCACAATTAAAAAAATTGTGAAAAATCTACTTTATTGTAAGTTTCTGTTGCACAATATGAGTGAGGATCACAAATTTATTTCAGTTTGTGAAAAAATTCTACAGGCGAAAGACCGTGTGTAATCTTGTCTACAAATTTGTGTTTAACATTAAATTGTGTGCCAGCAGTAATTCTGAAGCGGATTTTGTTGTTATTAAAAGCAAATATCAATTGCGTTAAAATTACATTTTTGAAAATTATTTTATTTTCATATTCTGTTACGTTTCACATGAGAACGACCGACGAATGACGGATGAAAGAAATAAAAGTAAGATATGTAGTTTCAAGCCATATTTCCACACAAATTCACAACAAAACCATGGAAATATAGTTTTTATCTGATTTCTGATGCATACATTTGATAAAAAAATGTTCGTCTTGAAAATATTCTAGTTGATACTAAAGCACTCTTCACATGAGCACGAAGTAGGTACGAAAATTTGTCGATTTTGACATTTCTTTCACATGAGAGTTTTTAATTCGTCGCGAATGACCAACCAAAAAACAAGGTAAAAATTATTTTTGAGGTTATACGTGCGGGTGACGAAAAGTCTTCGATCCCCGAAATAAAACAAACTGTGTAACTTGGTGGTCAAACAACTAATATTATACATTATAAACAATCAGCAAATTTCGTGGGAATGGAAATTGAATTTTATTCGATTCATGCAATTTCCGTTCCCATGAAATGAATAATTCAAAACCGGTTGGTTTTGGTGAATTGGAGCTCTGCGGTATCATCGCTAACTTTTGGTTTGACACGAAGTCCTCGCTTAGCTCCATAACTCGCACGAACATTTTGTTTGTTGGGAGTGTGGATGATGTGGAACTCGAATAGAGTTTGGCAGTTCGTATCAACTAAAATAAATTTGTTTTCTCAAATACATTAACATTTGAGATTAAGAAGTTAATTTATGCATCATTAATCAAACATAAACTATATGTACATCTATCGTTTTGTTGAGAATTTGCAAGGAAATACGTTTTCAAACGTATCTAAAATCACTTCATTCATTCGTCGTCCGTTGGTCTTGCTCATGTGAATGCGAATTGTCGCACGTATTCAACCTCGAAAATCATTATTTTTGGTTTTGGTTGCTCATTCTCGACGAATTTAAACTGTCATGTGAAAGATATTTCAAAATTAACGAATATTCCCCCACATCGTAAACGAGCTGAGTATTTGGTCGTTCTCTTTTAGTTGTTTACGCAGCAGTATTAAAAAAAATTGTAATTTAAATTTGTATTTTACAAGTTTTAAACATAAATGGTGCAACGGTAAATTGTAAATGTTCTTACAGTTTGTAACTCTCATCACAAATATGTAATCCCACTTATTTGTAGTTGGTGCAAAGCAAATTCAAATACAAAATTTGTGATTGTGACTTACAACTACAAATTTGTGGTTGTAATTTGTAAACTGGTGCAATAGGGCCCAGGATGGAATTTTGATAGCCACTGGAGTAACGGAACCTAACAACATATGCAGAATGAATTTCATATTTCATAGTATTTGAATTGAATAAAAAAATGATTATTTTAATTCGAATAATGTGAAGTGTCTACATGCATAACCTCGTCACCGCTTCATTTGCATAGATCATCTGAACTGATTAATATTTTTCTTATGAACTGAAGGTCCTTAGTTACTTTTGTTTAATTTTTGTTTACTTATCTCTTATAACACTTACCTCAGCTCACTCTTCTCCAACTTCAATTGCAATCGTAACTCTTCTGACGATCTCAATTTCAAGGTCAGTCGTTCAATTTGCTTATCCTTACTCCTCTCCTTTGTCACTCGATTTTTGGCCACTAGAACTTCATCCTCTGGAATATTTAATTTCTTCCTAAGCAACATATTCTCACTCGACAACTCATGCATCGAATTCACTTCTAAAATAAGTTCCTTGATCTGTTTCTCTCTGGAAGCCAATTTTTCTTCCAGTCTACCGATTCGCTTCAAAGCATTCGAAAGACCGTCTTCACCATGCTGATAAGCTTCCAGAGCAGACATCGCTTGGGCTGCTTGTTTGGCTCGTAGCACATTA
This sequence comes from Sphaerophoria rueppellii, assembly GCA_920937365.1. Lineage (NCBI taxonomy): Eukaryota > Metazoa > Arthropoda > Insecta > Diptera > Syrphidae > Sphaerophoria > Sphaerophoria rueppellii. The sequence continues at coordinate 42,294,677 of CAKKXW010000002.1, forward strand.
TCTTCTTCCGATTTTTCAAGCAGTTCTGACAATTCCTGGCATCGCTTGGTCATTGCACTCAAAGACTCTTCGACAGTCTTACAACAGGACCGTGATCTTTTAGCACTAATTGAGCGCTCTTCTTCACGTTCTGAGGAAATCTTGTTCATGAGGCGAGTTGAAGATATCATTTCTTCGGCCATTGTCTTAATCTTGGATTCTAATTTCTCGATGATCTTGTCGCGAGCTTCAATTGCCTTCGAAATGAAAAATATGTTCAATAGTTTCAATTTAAATGCGTCCAAAAAACTTACATGCATCATTCGTGTTGATTCCTCGTGAATTTGTTCCTTTTCTCGTTCAGTTGGGCTCTCCGTTATTTCATCTTCATTCTGCACATAAGCTTCGCTTGCTCTTGAGAGTTTCGATTTCAACTTCTTGATTTCCCTGTCCTTATCATCCATTTTCGATTGCAGAGATTTAGCCTTCATTTCGAGTTTTTCAATCATCTTTTTCATATCGACTTCTGATTTTTCCCGCTCGTCCTCTAAATACGGTATATTTCCTTCCAGTCTCATTAATTCTGCATTGAGTTCATTGACACTCTCTTTCAAAGCCTTGTTCTCCCCCTCGAAGAGAACAACTTGTGAGTTTAGGTCTTGAATTTGAATTTTGGCTTGTTGTAGACGTTTCTCCAGATCGATTATGGCTTTTGACTGCTCGATGTTCGAAACTTGGAGAGCCTATGATAAGCAAAATATGAATAAGGCGATAAACCACCAGAAACTTTACTTACTTCAATTTCTCTTAGAAGCCTTTTAATGTGCTTGTTCTTACAGTTGATGTTCTTGAGTAGCTCTTCTTGCCTATCAAGCTCGGACAAAGGATCCGATGAATCCTTGTCGCTATCTGCAGACTGCATTGTCTCGGTTAAACGTTTTTGAAGATGAATTATCTCTTCGTTCATCTGTAAGAAAGAAAGGGTAAACCAAGAGACTCTTTAAAACTTTCTTTATTACTTCTTTGGTCTTTGCTTTGAAATCGGCTTTTTCCTGCTCCAGTTTGTTGACCATTCGTTTAAGTTTTTCATTCTCATCATGGATTCGTTCGCTCCGGGAATCATCTAAAAAGGTATGCAAATTAATTATCATTTTTAACAAATGTATGACCTTTTACCACCACTATCAACTTGAGTTTTAGTTTCTAGTTGCTCCTGTAACTGGTTAACCTAAAATTAAGATTTGAAGAAACATATTGTTGCTCTGAGAAGGATGAACTCATACTTGATCTCCTTTGTGCTTCAGAATAGCCACACAGACTGAAAGAATTTTTCTCAGGTTTTTCCTCGGGACATCATCAATCTTTTCTATCCCAATAAGTGCATTGTATATTTCCTCCTTAATTTCTTCATTCAAATAGTTCGGATCGATTGCAATTATTGAAGATAAATCCATTATTTTAACTTAGAAAAGAACAATATTTGTTAAGGTTTTTTGAGAAACATTACAAGAAACGCAACCGAATCCTTTTTTTTCACTTATATTGTTTTGAATTAAGGATGACAAAACCGTTGTTATGGGGAACTGGATATGTAAACAAAGTTGAAGTTTGAATAAGAGAGTAGAGACTCGAACTGGAAGAATCGAGTTCAGTGGAGCGTGACGGTACTTTTTTGTATTTCACCGTCAAAACAGGGTGATTGCCAATGATTAACCCTAATGAACATTATACATGCATAATCATTCGCGTGTCGCTAACAGAATGTCATTACTGAATTACTCATAAAAAAGCATGTTCAAAATCGTGTTGATGAGTTATGAATTGAATATTGAAATTTTTTGTTTTATTTTTGGATCTGAGTTCGAAAGGTACTTTTTGTCAAACAAATGTATTCGTTAGGTTAGGCTAGGTTAGGTAATAAGGGGTGTGTACAACGTAAAACCAAAGATCATATAACAAACTTTGTTATATGGTCTTTGGTAAAACTGTTGCATATAACAATAAAAGTTAGCATCGATGCTCTTCAAAGTTGCCGATAAACGTAGACTGGCTCGGTAACGAACTAGCCTGTGCTATTTATAAATTTCATCATGTTTGCCATTGAGACCTGTGCTAGATTATCCAGTTCCCCAACAAACCTGTTCCCAGAATGACGGAGTCGGTAAGTTTGGAGGTTCGGACAGTCACAGAGCAAGTGTTTAATGGTTTCTATTTCCTCCTCATCCTGACAGCTCCTACAGAAATCGGGTGCAAAAGCCCCTATCTTATTGGCCATTGTGTAAATGGCGCAATGACCCGTTAGTACACCTTTCAATATTTTAATGTTCCTTTTACTCAGCGATAGAATATACAGAGTGTCCTTTTCATTGGTGTTAGGCCATAAACTTCTAGAGATTACGCAATCGCCCCTGGATTTCTAGGAGTTATTGATTTTCTCTTTTGATTTAAAGTCTATCCTCCTCTTGAGTACCGCAATCGGGAAGTGTGGTCCCCTATCTGAACGGTCGCTACTACTTGTATCTGCTTCTGACCCTTTCCTGGCTAGTTCAACTACTATTTCGTTCCCTTCTATGTTACTATGTCCAGGAACCCAGCAGACATGGTTAGTGTGGCAGATTCTATTTAATTCTTTCCTACAGTTTAAAACTGCCTTTGATCTTATGGTCTCATTGGCTAAGGCATTGATAGCTGTCCACGAAAAAAGTAATCTCCGAGGAGCTTAGCTTTTCATGATGTGCCATTTCAGCTGCTTTTCCAATGGCATAGATCTCGGCCTGAAAGACACTACAGTCAGCTAGGAGCTTATACGCCTCTCTGATGTTGAGAGATTGGCAAAAAACTCGAGCACCTGTTCCTGATTCCAGTTTTTAACCGACGTCAGTGTAAAAAGGGATACCTTATTTACTTATAAGTGAATTAGGATTCCAACCCTGTCTTTCTATCAAAATATAGCAGAGGGGGGGGGGTAATCGGTGATCTCCATCAGTCCTGGAATCGTGTCATATCTTTGTAAGATTGATTCATGTCCATAAGTACTGTGCTTCCAAAAACTCAGTTCTTTTAAACGAATTGCAGTTTTGGCTGCCGTGCACCTTATGAACTCATCCATCAGGGCCGGGAGATCCAGGATCATTTCCAACCCAGCTTGTTGTGTGGATCTCTGAGCCCCTCTTATTCCTATACAGGCTAGTCTCTGTACCTTATTCACGGTCTTGAGATTGTTTGACTTTTCCACCGCTTTCCACCATACAATAGAGCCATAGGTAAGAATGGATCTGATAATCGCTGTGTACATCCATTGGATGACTTGCGGTCGCATACCCCACCGTACACCGAAGGTCTTTTTGCATGTGTAGAATGCACATAGTGCTTTTTTCATTCTTTCCTCAGTATTATGCTTCCATCTAAGCTTGGAGTCAAGGATTACTCCTAGAAATTTAGCTTCCTTAGAAAGTTTTAGAGGAATATTATTTAGTTTACGAGGGTTGAAGCCCTCCAGTTTCCGTTTTTTTGTGAACAAAACTAGATCTGTCTTAGTGGGAACTTGCAAATCCATTTAGAATCTCTCGAGGTATGGTACCAAAACGGCGCACTCAGCGCTAATTGTGTCCTGCGCGAAGTAGGACAGCCATTTCTACCTACCTTCTACCTACCTAGTGGGGTTGACCCCGAGACCGTTCTTTGTTGCCCAAGAAGATAAATCCCTTAATGCGTTTTCGATAATGTTCCGATAATGTAAGGAACTTGCCTGATACCAGAACCACTATGTCATCTGCATATGCAACAACGAGTACCCAGAGCAGGGGTGAGATAACCTCTCCCTGTGTTGTGCCTCTAGTAACTGTTTTCTCAATAGGGCTAACTCCTAATTGAGAGTTGATAATTCTGCCATTTCACATGGTGCAAATCGAATCGACAATAACAGAAAACTCCAACTTCTACTAAGGCAGTTTTGATTGATTGCGTTTGTACGTTATTAAACGCTCGATATCAAGAAATGCTGCTAGGGTATATTCTTGTATTCTTGTATTCCTTAAAATATGTCTAGCTCCAGGGGCCCAATTACATATTACGTAACGATGGTTAATTTAACGATATTGAAGTCAACGATAGTCATAAAAAAGAATGATTTTGTAAAACAAAATTTATATGAGTTCTTAAATTTAAGAAAACTTTAATAGACAGTCAACCAGTATTAAGACGAAAACCGAGCACCTTTTATGGTAATACTTGCAAAATACTGAAAAATTTTTTCAAGAGGATACTTTGTCGCCAAAAAGTGCTTTGCAACTCATACGTTTGAAGTCGAGATAAAATTGTAGGCCCCTTCAATTCTTATTGCACACACTCAAGGAATTGTTCGTCGTGCGCCACCCTATTATTGTTACACAAATTCATTTCAATAGTATTAAACATTATACAGTATTACAAAATGGTGATTTTTATAAATGGTGGTTGGGTGTTGTAGGATCTGGGGGCGTATGCTGTATATGTACATATTTTCCCACACACCGAGTGCTTTCTTTACCACCAAGTTGTTAGCACCAGGTACTGGTTATATCACTATAGATATAACTTGCGAATCTGGTAAGCGCGAGTGCAAAACGAAGAAACAGAAGCAATTAACCAACGACGGCCCTACACATTTGGAGGTTAGTGCAAGGGGCTAACAACCCCTCGACAGTAAAAAAACTTTGAAAGTTATGAGACACCAGCCTCGGATAATGACCCCCCTCTTATGGTAACCAGACCCGGAACGACAACGGACTATGCATTGAGAGTTTGTACCTGGAATGTAAGAACACTCTACACTCCAGGTGCAACTCAGAAAGTTGAATCTGTCCTCTCGCAGTATAAGCAGACATTACTGCGATCCAGGAAATACGATGGATAGGATCAGGGATAATGAAAAGAAGAAATTGCGACATTTATTACAGATTACAGCTGTCATCAAAGAATGAACATATTTGGATGCGGATTCGTCGTGGGAAATCGGCTTGGATCGAAAGTCATGGATTTCAAGCCAATTAGTGATCGCCTGGCTTTAATTTTGGTGCAGCTCGTAATACGGTGATAAGTAGCATTACGTTTCTAAGACGATAAATCTACACAGCAACCTGGCGATCACCGGATGGTCGAAACATCAATCAAATCGACCATGTGCTATTAGGCGCAAGGTACGCATCCAACATCGTGAACGTGCGCACTTTTCGAGGAGCAAATGTCGACTCTGATCACTTTCTGGTAGTGGCTAAGATTAGAGCTCGACTATCAAACGACAAAAAAACACGTGCGGCCCCAAGGAAGTAGTTCAACATCGGTTACCTTGGCACTCCGGATAATGCCAGAGACTATAGTCAGTGCCTGAGTGAGCGACTCTCCGCCATCCTCCCAAATACCACAGATGTCAACACCTTGTGGAACCAATATCGCGAAATATTAAAAATTTAACCGAGACCACCATAGGTTACCAGCCACGCCCGAAAAAGTACCCGTGGTATGATGGGTATGTTCAGCGGTACTGTTCTGCACACTTTGGAACAACTATTCTGATTTGGTGTTCATTGAGTCTGTCTAGAACAGTTTGGAACAGTTTAGGACAGGATTTTCTGTTCCATCTTTTTAGGTAGAACACATTTTGTGTTCTAAACTGTTCCAAACTGTTCTGACATTTCTCATGAAGCTGTGCTGTACTGTGCTGTAGCTGTACTGTGCTGTCTTTTTCCTCGCTGAACAAAGATGATGATGAGTGCGGGTTATTGGAAAATAGAGACGGAAAATGCAGGTTTTCAGATACTGCAACGGAAAAAAAGCAGCAAGAGAAGAGTACCGAACGAAAAGGAGAAATGAGAAAAAGACGCTGTGAAGGAAGAAAGAGCATTCTCGAACCAAGAACAACACCCGGCGTTTTCTTAAAAGGTCGAATCAATTAGCTTCTTGTTTCAGAACCGGGACACAGGCTTTTCGAAACAGTGAAGGAAACCCAGTCAGCGAAGCACAGGGAATTGTAGATGTTTTTAAGCAGCACTTCAAAGAGCTGAATGCGCAAATGTCGAACGAGCTAATGACGTTAGAGAAGCAAGACCAGTCAATGAAGAACCAGTCCCAGCCCTCAGCGCAGAAGAGGTAGAAAGAGCCATCCAAAAGCTAAAAAATAATAAGTCCGCCGGGTCGGATGGCATACCTACCTGCGGAGCTTTTTAAATATGGAGGAGATGTTTTGATGAACCGCATGCACCAGGTCATCACCAAAGTGTGGGGGGAAAATGCATGCCCGCGGACTGGTCTATAAACTCCATAATCTACAAAATAGATGATCCTTTGACATGCAAAAACTATCGAGGCACATCCCTTATTAATGGTGTATACAAAACCTCATCCAACGTACTGTGTGAGCATCTTTAACCGTTCTGCAACATAATAATCGGCACGTGCCAGTTTGGCTTAAGCTTAAGGCCAGGCAGACCGACGATTGCCCAAATATTCACACTGAGGCAACTCCTGGAAAAAACCAACGAATTTCATGTTGAAACCCGTCATCTTTTCATCGACTTCAAAGCTGCTTATGATAGCAGCCACCGCCAAGAGTTTATGATGGTGATGTCTGAATTCAGAATCCCGAACAAACTGATCTAGCTGTGCCGCATGACGCTATGCCTTCACAGTAATTTAAGAACAGGCAAAGGTCGTTGGTCTTGAAGTGAATGAGGACGATACAAAGTACATGTTATCAATGAACAAAGAACATTTGTCCACCTTCTAGGGCAAAACGTCACTGTTGGTAGGTTTGAGGTATTTAAGGAGTTCATTGGGTAAAAAACTATAAAGAAAAGTGCCTACTATACAAGACTTTGATTTTACCAGGCATTCGATGGATTTTCGGTCTTGTGTGCCGATAGCGAATGAAGAAGAATGTTCTAGCGCGAACTTTACGAGCTGTACCAAGATGTGGAGAGCGAATGGACGACAACGCTCCAGCCAAAACGCCTTCTCTTCGTAGTCCCCAGGTTCGGAACCACAAGTAAGAACTGTTGAATTATAACACTTGCTTTAAATTAACCTTATTACGTTCAATATAATATCGAGTAACTTAAATATTTGTTTGTCAATATTTTATATTTATAAAACTACTTCTGAAATTATTCTACTGCTGAGCTGTTGTGTTTCATCGAAT
>CAKKXW010000002.1:42302329-42411210 GCA_920937365.1 Sphaerophoria rueppellii
TTCGCCGAAATGAGTCAACGGAACGCAAACAAGCTCAGCCCTTAGCATCGGCTTTGACTTCGCAAGACAACTTTTCCGGTGGTAACAGATTGTTTCCTATACTGATTCGATATTCTGGATGTTAACTCATCATTAGTCCACCTAAAAAGTGTATAAAAATAATAATAATAGACTTTTTGGTGTATAATAACATATAATAGTAACATATCTTTTTATATTTTCCCGTGACTTATTGTGGTTCGGAGCGTTGGCTCGTGGCAGAATGTCAGATGGGTATTAAGTCCCTACGTCTGCCTGTTTTTATTTCATCTTCACCGGGCACTATCACTTGCAATGAACTGACCAAAACTTAACTCAAGAGTATCACTCTGTCATGATACGATCTTCTCATACTTTGGCCGTTCGGAATCGGCTTACATCTTCGTATCTTACATATTTCCATCAACACGTAACTGCTTTTCTTGAATCTTGGGGTCCACATAAACACTCTAAGAGGAGATGACTTTTGTAATATGAAAAGTATTTTCTTCCGTATTTTTTGTTTGCAAAAATTTCGTCATTCTATCAATTTTGAGCCACAGAAGGCGGAAGTTCTAACGAACCCAAAGAAACAGTTTGTCGGCCAGTAAATGTTGTCTCTGAATTTGATAATAATAGTCGTTTTGGATTTTCTGTAGTCCTCCACGTATCCTCTTCTTTTTGTAGGTAGGAAATTATTTTTTCTTCAGCCTCACAGCTTGTCTATTGTCAGGCTTTTTGCAGATGACTGAATACACTCCCTGCAACATGAAGCTGTTGTTTCCAACATACCATCTCGGTGTTCGCGTCCAGTAAAATGCATTTCTTTGTTTATTATAAATCCGCATTTTTCAACAATTATGCCTACTTCATCTTGAAAGTTTTTTTTTTTTTCTGATGGCCTTTGGCCTTCATACGCTTTACCCCATTCTAAGCTTGAAGAAGCGAATATTTCCATAAAGAGAAGCTTTAATTATATTATTGATAACTAGCCAAAACGCTTTAAAGTTTACAAAGTTTTCCGAAGTTTGACGCTGTGTAACCATTTTGACCTTCTTCTGATTACATGCATCTTGAGCAGTTGCTTGATTCTTGTAATTTATTTCGATTTCCAGCCTAGAATTGAAGTTTTCTTTCAAGGCGCCCTTCGATTTCTGTTTTTTTTTTTTTCAACTTTCAGGATGCAAACACCACGTTTTGGAGAGTCATCAATAATTGCCATAATATTTGTCAGCAGGAGCTAATTCGTTTTCTTTTCCTTGGAGCAGATTCTGATTAGTATTTTCTTTCGTATTTTTGTTTGCCAAAATTCGTCATCTCTATCAATTTTGAGCCATAGAAGGCAGGAAGTTCATACGCCAAAGAAACAAGTTTGTTGGCCAGTAATGTTGTCTCTGAATTTGATAATAGTAGTCGTGAGTTTTCTTTAGTCTCCACGTATCCTCTTCTTTTTGTAGGTAGGATATTTTTTTCAGCCTCACAGCTTCGTCAATTGTCAGGCTTTTTGCAGATGACTGACACATCACTGCACATAAGCTGGTGTTTCCAACCATACCATCTGGTGTTGCGCCAGTAAAATGCATTTCTTTGTATATTATAAATCCACATTTTTCAACAATTATGCCTACTTCTTCTTGAAGTTTTTCTATGGCCTTTGCTTCATATGCTTTACCCCATTCTGCGCTTGAAGAAGCGAATATTCCATAAAGAGAAGCTTTAATTATAATATGATAACTAGCAACGCTTCTAACTTTACAAATTTTCCCGAAGTTTGACGCTGTTACCATTGACTTTCTGTTTTCATGCCATCTTGAGCAGTTTGCTTGATCTCTTGTATTTATTTCGATTTCCAGCCTAGAATTGAAGTTTTCTTTCAAGCGCCCTTCGATTTCTGTTTTTTTTTTTTCAACCTTTTCAGGATGCAAATCACACGTTTCTGGAGAGTCATCAAAATTGCCATAATATTTGTCAGCAGGAGCTAATCGCTTTCTTTTCCTTGGAGCAGATTCATGATTAGCACGAAACAGTTTTCTTTTTCTAAAGTCATTGCGTTTTTTGGCTTGGTGTGCTCACGTTGTGATTGCTGGTCTTTGAAAACTCAGTAAAAAAGCTTTCTTCGAATTAAACTGTACAGCTACCAATGCACACCTGTTGGTGTATGATTGACCTAAGAAGAAATTGATTCTTTTCCCACCCACGTATTAGCAAACAACGCTGTTAAAAAAATTTTCAAATTGAAATAAGGATACAGAATCTCATATTGCCCCAAAAAATGAAAGAGTTATATATTTTTCCCCTTTGCATACAGCATGTCACAATGAAACGAGCTACATATTAGGGATGTAAAACAAAACAAATTAGAAAGACTATAAATAGTCTTGCACTTGTCATATTCATTCTAAAAATCGCAAGTCGCAGCCACCAAAACAAAATGATATGGTAAGAAATTATCGTGCATGTGCGATATTCTCTTTACCTACATAAACAAATTTCCCACTGTCATTCATATTCTTATTTTGTTATTTCCAACAACCAAACAAAAATTGAAACCGGTGTAAATGATTGCGGATTTACTAACCGCATCCTTTTTATTCGCTATCTCTATCTCTAACCCTTCTTCTATATGCCATGTGCAGTGTGCACCCACCGAAAATAAAAAGAGATCTTTTTTCTCATCTCTCACATTATCTATCAAAGAAAAAAAACAACAAAACAAAAACAAAACCAACAGCGCATGATGCCTTTTGCGTACACCTACCTATCCTTCAACAGCGGATCCCAAAAACTGTATGTACCTGAATACCCATGAAAAAAAAAACATCTTTTGTAAGAAAGGGAAAACAAAGCAAAACAAATTTACAGCACCACCTAGTGGCATTCCCTTGAAACCAGCTTCTTTGTGTGTGTGATCGACCATTCTTTTTTGACAAAAAAACGCAAAATCGACGATTTTTCAAACATTAAAATTAAAAAGACCATTAGTAAACAAATTATTTTGTTTTTTGAATTGAATAAAAAAAATAACAGAAAAAAATAAAAAAAATATTTGCTAGTTTTACTGCCCATATTTCACTTACAATGACCTTTCAAATATTGAAATTTTGAAGCTTGTTTTTAAATATGTTACAGGTAAAAAATGATAAAAAAAAACAACGACGTTAACTGAAACATATATTAAACTTTCATTAAAAAAATATTTCAAAAAATTCGAAAATATATTAATCAATTTCCCGGACAAACGCGCAAAATGTTAGGCAAAAAATAGGTATTTTTTATGTTTGTGTCAACAAAAAAATTTGACGAAAATACAAAAAAAAAAAAAAAATTGCTCCATAGAAAACACATATCTAAAGCTTTGAAAAAAGTTAATTTGACTTCACTGCCTTTTATATTTTAGAAGTTATGCTAAGAAATGCATTCATACTTTTTACATAATTTGCTGTATTTTTCACTGTTTTTGGAATTTTGTTTGGGAAATATTATAACAATAATCGAAAAAAAAAGATCGACGTTAAGTGACTGGATATATTGTCATTATAAAAAAAATAAAAAATAAATAAAAATATGATATTTAGCCCATTTCCCATTAGTTAGCGTAAGCGTCTTTCAAAATTTTATAGTTTTTCCGTTTGCTTGTCGATTTTGAGCTACATCGAATTTTTATTAATTTTTTTTAACTACACAAGCATTTGGCCCCATAAAATATCAATCGAAAACCGTTTTTTTTTTAAATATTCGTAAAATTACGAACGCTACACTGATGTGATATTTGCATTAGTTACTCAACTACTAGGTGAATGTGTAAGTAAACGAATGAAAGCGCCAATGATTGAACAAAATGATTTGAAATATTCTTCAGTATCTCTTCTTTTTTTATCTATATGCACTGCACATATATGAATACTTTTTTCTATGTTTTATAATTTTCTTTTTGTAGCTTTATAGCATGTTTTTCACATGCACTTTTGTTATTCTTGGTCTAACCATAAAAAAAAATGACACTTTTCATATTTTTTTGGGACTTTATCCTTTCTGCCTGTGGTCCCTTTAGGTACATACATGTAGGTAATTATTCGAATCTTCTAAAGTGGCGCCTTCTTTCTTGGATTCTCCAATTTTGGAGTTATAACCTCTTGTTCATCTCTACGGTAAAAACTCGGAATCTAAGACAGGTCTCTAGCCTCCTTCAAAGATTCCTTGAGGATGTCACTGATGCTGACTGGATGGATGATTGGATGGATGATCCTACCTGTTCCAACCAAAAGTCGACTGAGACAACATCTACTGCATCGGAAATAGTAGTGATAATAAAATCCCGGAATTATACCCCCAATCTAGGAGCAGTTTACCTTTTTCACTTGATTCCGTAGATTTAAAATTTAGCTTTTGAAAAAAAAAAAATGTTTGCACTAAACGTTGCGATTTATTCGGTGAAATCTTAATTTTTCTAATAACTTTGCTGTGAAATCTTAATTTTACTAATAACTTTGCTTTCCGAAACAATCGATCAGTTTTTATATAAAAGAAAAAAATATCTACGCACGTGGTTTAAAATTGTATTACTTTTTTCTTGTGTATTCAGATTTCTGACCCCTTTCTATGAAAGGTGATGATAGAGTGAACAAGTTCACATAGGCGGAAATCAAGACAGCCATTTTGGACTTCTTGTCAATCTTGGCTAAACTTGCCAAGTTTGCGAATAATCGAGAATCGATAATAATCGATATCGATGGAAGCGTTCAGCTGTTTTCAATTTTAATTTCTTTTAAATCAGTTCAGACAGCAATTCATTTTTCTTTTTCTTTTGTAAAGTGATCCACACAAAATGAATTCATTAGATGTATCATCTCAAAGTGTCGGTGTATGATTTTTCCATTACCTTGTTTCACTTCAATATGGTGGCACTACACGGCAAGCAATAGCCCTGGTGGATCAGCAGGTATATTTAAGGCCCCTGGTGGCACTACACGGCAGGCAATAGCTTTGTGGATCAGCAGGTTTATTTACGGCCCCTGGTGGCACTCAGCACGGCAAGCAATAGCTCTGGTAGATCAGCAGGTATATTTAAGGCCCCTGGTGGCACTACACGGCAGGCAATAGCTCCGCTGGATCAGCAGGTATATTTAAGACCCCTGGTGGCAACACACGGCAGGCAATAGCTCTGGTGGATCAGCAGGTTTATTTACAGCTCCTGGTAGCACGCATCACGGCAGGCAATAGCACTGGTGGATCAGCAGGTTTCTTTACGGCCCCTGGTGGCACTCAGCACGGCAAGCAATAGCTCTGGTCGATCAGCAGGTTTACTTACGGCCCAGGTGGCACGCAGGACGTTGTCTTTAACCGCATCACCAAAGTCGCATTTTTCGGCTTGAATGCGGAGTTTTATAACGAAGCTGCCAATTTTTTCATTTCTCTCTTGCTTAAGAAGCGTGTCGTTTGTATGTAGAGTTCTTTTTTGGCTCGAAAAAGTCGTTCAGCCTTAGTATAGCTGTGCCATAATCAGATAAATGTGGATTAGAACCGGTGGCGAGTGGTCCCCGTGCTACTTCAATTATACTCGTTGGTGATGGTAGCGACTCGTATAGTTCTTGTACCTTGCGGCCAGTCAAATGTATTAGTTTAACAAATTTGTCCGACTCATCTTTGATATGGTTTGCTTTTAGGTACCATTCGAATGACCTGTGCCAATTCATCCACTCAACGCCTCTATTTTCTTCGTATGAAGTGAAGTCGAACGGTGGTAACTCCAAAACTTAGGATATATGTTTTCTTTTTGTATGTGTTCTTTTTTTTAATAGCACACAAATTCCGTTTCTTAAGTCCCAAACTCATAGGTAATTTTTCTATTTGCCAATGATCAAAGTTGCTCTTTTTTGTGATCATTTAAGTCCAAACAATTAATCTGACTTTCGGCAATCATTTAAGTTGTTCTCTTGTGCGATCATTGAAATCACAACGAATTTTATTAATTTTTTTTTCTTTGTTTTGCAATCATTAAAGTTGCTCCCTCATCACTTCCCTTTATGCGATCATTGAAGTCACAACAAAATTATTTTGTTCGGGAAACATTTAGATTGTATTTTGCAATCATTTAAGTTGCACTCGTTTGAAAAAGTATACTTAAGAAAAAAATATTCCTTTTTTTTTGAAAAATTCATGTCAACAAGACTACTGTAAGGTACAACTTAATCTTTTTACCATCGCATGTCGTCGCATGCACACAAGCATACATGTATGCAGTGTTTCTTCTTTTTCTTTTCACGCTACATCCTAGGAATTTAGTATGAATTATTTTTTTTTTCTACAATTTCAAACACTTACTCTTAGATTACTTATTGGGTTTTTTATTTGATTGATAAAAGTGCTTTTCCTTTACTTTAATTGTTGTTTTTTTCTCTGCTCTAGTCTTTATTTTCAATATTATTTGTTTCCTTTTAATTTTATCGTTTAGTTTTCTCCTCGTCGCCAACGCAGAAATGCGTCCGCGTCTGTGGTAAATCAACTGCCAGCTCTTGGTTGTTTCTCTATTCTCCATTTGATACAAATATTTATGTACATCATTCTTAAACCTCATAAGTGTTGCCAGATATTCTGACAGAATACTACAATTACCATCTTCTCTAGTACTTCTTCACCTTGTTGCTTCAATTTTGCTCTCAGGTTTGTAGTTTTTGAAATGAAGCAGTTGACACTTTCATCCTCCATTCTTAAATTGTAGAACTGTGCATTAAGAAGATGCGTGCTGATCTCAGATTTTCTTTCATAGATTTCCTCCAATTTATTCCACATTTCCTTCGCGATTGTGCACTGTATCACATGTCACAATGGTTCCTCCTCCATGCGCACCACCAAAGCCTCCTGAGCCCTCGCATCCTTAATCTTCTACTTTGTTTCTTCCAGAGGATTTCCTGTCTGCATCACCTCCCCCCCCAGACACCACCTCGAACAACCCCTTTGCCATCAACACCACCTTCATCTGGAATCTCCAGATATTCCAATTGCTTTTATTTAATTTGCTCACAGCGATTGTCTCCATTTCTGTGACTAAGCCCATAATCTTTTATGAAAAATGAAAGAACACGAGTTGCACTTTAAAATAATACAAACTTTATTGAATAAAAATAATTGCGTGGACAAGCACGAGGAACTTCCAATTTATAATACAAAATGTCCGTGGAATGTTCTAGAATCTAGAGTAAAGTGTTACCAGATGTAGCAAATTAATTTTGATTGAAGGTTGGTCGCGTTCAATTTCACATTCTATTTTAATTTCCAATGAAATCTAAACTTCTTTTTGTTTTGTGATGTGTTTCTAACTGTTCAATATTATGTTCTGTTTTGTTTATTAAATATTTTTCCTCCTAATTGACCTTACCTACTTCAACATGATCGGGGACTGGTCTTTACATGATACATGATATAAGAGCTTTGTTGAATTTTACAAATACACCGGATCAGTTTCTAGAAGCACGAATTTATTTTCTTTAAGAGGAGGAATTAGGCCTTGGCTCTTCAAGAGCTGTCGCGCCACTCTATTTATTTTTTTTTTTTTTAAGAGGAAGAATTTCTACTGAACCACTTGGCACTGATGCTTCGGGGATCTTCTAATGGATTCGTAAATCTTGAGAACCTTCTCGACGCCTTTACACCAAGAGCTGAACTCTCCGGGTTGTGTCCAGAGAATTCTCTTAAGCTCCTTACAAAGTCTGGTATTCTGTCCATTTCACCTTAATTGGCTAATTGGTCTGGACTGATACCTTGGTCTATGCCAGCAAATTGATCTGCATTAGGTATAGGATGTATGTATGTTCGGCGATAGCGCTTCTATATGCCTCTTTCTTGGTCACACAATTGAGATGTTTTCTCACTCTTACCCGAAGCTCAAGTCCCGTTTGGCCTATATAAACTGCACCTCAAGTTGCTTACCTTCTGTTTGAAGGATTTGATTAATCGTATTTGAAATAGTGGTTTGAGGAGCGGCTGGAGTTTAAGGAGGTGGTTGAAGTGCGTAAAGAACTTGCTCTAACGTAACAATCGAAAAATCAGAGAATATTTTAATATATTTTCCACTGCCAATTACTTAAAAAAAAAAATATTGAAATGCCAAATGCCAGAACTTTATTGATCTGAAGACGATTAAAGACTGCCAAGAATAATTGAGATTGGGAATTGAATACAAAACCAAAGAAAGCGAAAACACGTTAAAAATAAGACAGAATGCAGTATTGCCATTAAGTGGTGAGTACCAAAGTACATTTAGTGTTGCCATTAGGTGGTGAGTACCAAAGTACATTTACTCCCGTACAAAGTGATTCATTGATAGGAAACATGATGGATATCTTATAAATGAATAAATTTGAGTGAATAATAAAAGCAATTAAAGTTAAGAAATAGTGAAAATTTGTTTATTTAAATTCCGATGAAGGGATGGTTATTGTTCTTAGTAAATTTACACAAGTTCTCTTTATAATTACTTTTATTATAACAAGTACTAGTTCTAAGAATTACAAAAAGTTAATAAAAAATTGAAGAAAGAAAATAAGGTCTCGAGTTCGAATGAAAATAAAAATGAAATCTCTTCAGTATTATATTTATGTTATAATATGTTATACGATTTAAGGTCATAACAGATTAATTATTTCGTATGAATACGACTAAAGGTTACAGTAGTCTTACAATAATAAAAGTAGAGAAACCTCCCAGTTGGATCATTCTTCCTTTTTGTAACACACGCATGAAACTAATTGGGTAATCTCACGTTAGGTTAGGTTAGGTTTGGTTATGAGGGGTGTGCACAGCGTGAACAGTTGCATGCACGGGGGCCTATTGGTCCATTGTGATCCCCTTTATTGGGATTTTCAATTTTAAACACAAACACCACTTTTCAATTTTAAACAATTTTTTAATGCTTTCACTAAGACGTTCTTACAAGGAATGAAGGAAAAAACAAAAATGTATAAGAACATAAAAGGATCATGTATATTAGGGAATTCCCCGTACAATATTTAAAAACTCATAGGCTAATTTGATTGGAGTTCATATAAGTGATGACAATCAAGTTATGTTAGTGATGAAAATCAAGTTATATAAGTGATGACAGAGATATGAAATAAATAACTTAATTATTTTATTTTGCCTTAAGGTGCAAACTCAATACCCTTTAAAAATAAAGGTTAGCATCGATGCTATTCAAAGTTGTCGATGAACGTAGACCGGCTCGTTAACGAACCAGATTGTGCTATCTATAAATTTCCTCATATTTGCCATTGAGACTGTTGCGTAATGTGGCCGTCCCCAAACAGTGACGGATCTTTGACTTTGGACTTGGTTAGGTGGAAGGGAAAAAAAATTAAAAATTGTTTGAGCAATCTTCTTTTCTTTTCTTCACCGAGCGGAGGATTATTTTCGGCATGCTGGAAATTGTGCAGCTAGTTCTCAGTCGAGGGGGGGGGGGTTCTTTTCCGCTGTCCAAACTATCCACAAATCTATCTAGTAAGGAAGTAAACAGCAGAGCCGTTTGAAAACTAGGAAGGAAAAGGGGAACACAACACCAGAAGACATAGACTGGGTCGGTTGTTGTTGACCCATTGCATTACCAACCCAACCACTGACTAAAATTCAGGGCTCCATGGTCGTCGAAAGCCGGAATTTTGTCGACGACCCTAAAATGTCTATTTATCCTTTTCTCCGAACGTGGCCAATCCCTACATCACCTCAATCGACCTAGCTTACCACATGTTTCTTTTCCAAAAGTAATTCAACATAGTTTTTATTTTACGTATAACCAAAAGTAAGTCTAAGTTCTTATAATTATCAAAGGTAAGTCTAGTTTAAAAAAAAAAATCAAGTTTAAATTTTAATATGAAAGGTAAATCAAGGCTTTAATTTTACATCAAAAGTATGTCAGAGTTTCAAATTTTATATCAAAGTTAAGTCTGGGTATTAAAGTAAGTCTGAGAATTAAATCGAATATCCAAGGTAATTCAGGTTTTAGATTTCATATCAAAAAAAATTTTGTCAAATCAAATCAAGTTACAAGTCTAAGCATGAAATTTCCTAACAAAGTAAATCAAGATAAGTAAGTCTAAGTTTAAATTTAAGATTCAAGGTTAATCCAGGTACATCAAAGGTAAGTCAAGGTATTTAATTTTAGAATAAAAGCAAGTCTGAGAAACAATTTGTAGATCCAAGGTAAGTCAAGTTCTTAAATTTTAATAATTGTAAAGCAGGGGAAATCATCAGCTTAAAATATAGTTAACAAAAGAATATTACTTACAGTTTGCAGTTTGCGCACGAAGATCCGGCTGCTGATGCACTGTTTCTAAAGGTAGGTTAAGTTAGGTTAAGTTTATCGCTGATAATTTTCACTGTAGGTAGGTAAGTATGATCTGGGGTTATTTTTTTTTGGTTGGTCAAGTAAGTAGAATAATTAAAAAAAAATCCTTACACTCTAATTTTCACTATTTCAATAGGTAATGCAATAATTTAATCTAAGGTAAAAAAAAAAACAACAAATAAAGAGTCAATTCCGGTGGGTAGTAGGTGGTTGGTCTCGATTCTTCGGTTTTTTTTAGCTCTTCTCGATTCGATGGTGAGGCGAAATGAAGTCCGACTTGCACGCAGGCGGGCAGATTTCCCCAAACGGTAAACAGGCTTTCGCTTACTGCAACTTCGATTTGTTTGTTCTGGTGATGATTTGCGACTTGTTCTCTCGGTCTCGTCCCGGTTCCTTTCGAATTTGGCGAGGTTTATGTACGCAACACAAGTACATAGGGACCAGCGAGCGAATGATGATGACGAGGACAATGGTCGACAATAGAGGATGTTTGGAGAACTAAATCCAATCGTTTGTAGGTAACCGGGAAGACAACCGGCAGTTGTGCGGTGCCGATGTCGTTGTCGTCGGCCGTGCTTCGATTTCGACACGAGTGTCGAGTGCCTTGCTGCTGCTGAAATGGTGTTCGGATTCGGCCGCACGGCGGCAAGCAATTTGTGAGCACCTTACTGCTGTCGCACTCCGGCCACACTCACTGCCCCAAATACTTTGCTTTCCTTTTGGGACCGCCTCACAAATTCGACTCCGACAAGCGAGCGGACGATGATGAGGAGGACAATGGCAGACGATAGATGATGTTTGGAGACGTAAATCGAATCGTTTGTGGGCAGCCGGGGAGAACAAAAAGGCTGTTGTGCGGTGCCGATGTCGTCGGTCGTGCTTCGATTTCGTCTCGAGTACCTTGCTGCTGTCGGAATGGAGTTGTGGGTTCCGTCTCACGGCGGCAAGCAATTTTTAAAGCTCGTTGCTGCTGTCGAAAAGGAGGAGTTATTACTCGTCGAACGATCCAGAATCAAAAGGGCAGAAAAAATCATGTCTCGTCACGATCTTCCTATCTTCGTCAAAAAAAACGGCGTCGTTTAAAATTAATTTAACGAAGGTGACGTGGCCTCGTTGAAGAAACGAAGTGCTACCAGAACTTATTTTTTTGGCATGGAAGATGGAATTCCGAATAGACTCTGTTCACACTACGTGGTTTAAGTTTGTACTTCGTGTGAGAGTCGATCCGCTACAAGACCTGTGCTAGATCATCCAGTTCTCCAACAAACCTGTTCCCAAAATGACGGAGCAGGTGTTTAATGGTTTCTATTTCTTCGTTTCTTTAGTACACCATTCCACCAGGGTGGGTTAGTGGAGTTACTGGAACGAGATAAAGGGCAGTGTTTTTCAAAAGAAGCTCTCATTTTACTAGATAAGTTTTGGACAACAGTGTCAATGGTTGAGGTACTTAGACTTGTGTTGTCCTCTGGTGGATCAATACTGTCTTGCAACCATTTTTCGTACTCTGTCCAATTGGTTCTAGTTGGGTTCCTATAAGATATCCTTTCAGTAAAGTTCCTGTCTATAGAAAAGAGTATCCTAAAGTGATCTGAGAATGATTCTTTAGGTGAGACTCAACTGAAATTTTACTATTATTACATATCGATAAATAAGAACAAAGAATATATTCAAAAATTGACTCACCCCTATTATTGATATCCTTTGAGCCCCATTGAGTGTGGTGAGCGTTGGCATCACATCCCAACACCAAAGGTGTACCGCTTGCTGTGGCATGGACCACAAGATCGCGTACTGTTTTTGATAGTGGGTTCTCCTCTTCGTACGACATATACGTCGATGCTAGGATGAAGTTTCCCTCCTTCGATTCGACGCTGACTGCCGTGTTGTCCTTGTCGCTGTACCTAGATAGGAAGAAAGCATTAATTGATTTTTTCACTAGGATACAACTTCTTATATCACCTTCATCTGACGTGGAATGGAAAAGGTTTTAGTGTTTTGACCTCAACCCACGGTTTTTTTGCCTAACCATGGTTCCTGGATCAAGGCCACATCCACGTTATCCTGAGACATGTAGAGCGTAAGGTCATACGTTGCTGCTTTAGCGTGGTAAAGGGTTTATTTGCACCACTAGCAGCCTCTTAACCTTTACGGTACCGAGACCATATCCTTTTTCTCTTTGAGCAGAAGGTAAGATTTCTTGTCTGACACAAACAAGAGGTCCTTCCCTTCGCCACTATGGCTTCCTTGACTTTTGGAGCTTCCATTCTAAAATGGGAAGCTCTTTGTTCTGCTTCGCCAACAGCTTGATAACAAGTGCGTCCTCATGTTCTGCAGGAGGGGGGATCCAGATACTGAACTGTTGGCGGAGTGGTAGAGCTGCGGCGGGTAGAACTGCAAGGGAGGAACCTTCCCATAGTACGCCAATGTTGGTGATTGTACGGTTTAGGAAGTCCCGTGATTTCTGGTCATCGCAGCAGACCACTTTGACTCCTCGCCGCCATCCGGCACCATCAAAAATGTAGTCCTCAGAACTGTCGTTTTCTGATGCCGCCATCATGGCTATGAGAATTTAATTTTCTACAAGAAGACAGTTTTTAGCCGACATTTTCCCATCAGGTCATCACGGCTTATGATGGCGATTTGTAGGTCAATCGGGATGGTGTCGAAGCTGCTGGTTTTCTGTTTTTTAGCACCGTCTTGCTTGACTGTCTCCTCCGATCTTACTCGTTTGGATGTTCCTGGTTTCACTCCAGAAGAGGTTCTCGCCGGTGCATGTTCTTTATTAGCAATGGCTTGCTGTTTTCTAACTGGAAGTCGCCCTGAACCTTACCTTTGTCGTTCCTAGCAGTCGAGTTATTGCCCAGACTGTTCACGGTTTGTCTTTTAAGGGACAGACCTAGATTTGGCAGCATCTACTCCTACGCTCTCCGACTTTTTGATGTTCGCTTTCACAGAAGTTTCAGTGGCAGTCTGTGCCAGCTGCCGCTCGAAGTTCTTAACTAGCTTTCTGTGCTTTTTTAGGAGAGCCCTTTCTCTCGAACTGAGCGTTGCAGGATCTTTCAACTCGTTAGTTCTCACGAATCTTTTAGAGGATCTGTAGTTACTGCGTTGCCTCGAAGCTTTGAGTGATGCAGCGTAGTCTTTTCTTGATTCGACTCCATCAGTAGCTCGGTTTGACTACCTATAGAAGGGGGTCTGTCCGAAGTCACCGTACCTTTGATGGTTAAACCTTCTAGTGCGGGAAGGATATCCACTGAGAGAATGACCGGTTGTCTTTTTAATTCTCTTTTCTCTTTTTCTACGTTTACTTTAGTCACTGGCGACTTAGCTTCTTGCGAAGCCAAGCCCTCGCCGGCAGCCGTGACATTTGCCGACTCTTGAACGTACATATATCCCTGTTCGATTTTTATCTTCGTAAACTTTTATTCATATTTATTTTGATAGACATCTCTGCTTTTTTGTGGTTTTCTTAGTTGTCTTTCTCCGCAGCTAGATTGCTGAAGAGTTAGACGTAAGCCCCCTCGCCACAACAAGGCGAAAGCCGTGAGGGCGAAAATCTCACATTACACTTATGCGTTTTGTCGTTTAACTTGAAACGAGGCAAAGGGATAATGAAGATGAAGGAAGCGGGACCGGGAATCTCACGGGGGGATTGGGAATCAGTGTCCTTCTTGAGAGAAGTGGCACGCTTGTAGTGCCACGGCTGCGCTCGTCGGATTGGGCGGGGGGGATCTTTCTCCCGCGATAGGACCTCACCTGTTTCAAAAAAAACATAAATCGTGTCACGAGATAGAACCTCGCTACCACTCTCGGTTTGCTACATCTCGGACGCTACGGGTGATGTTGCAGTGCTCTCTGTCAACCACCCATCGTGGAATTCGTTTCAGGCTTAGGAAATCCCCCACAAAATACCGTCTTCTTTACGTTAATGCATCCTTGCCGATACTCACCCTCTTGCACCCCCTTTAAATGAGCCGTAACAATCCATTGCATCGGTCTTCAACTAATGATATTGATTGAAAACACTCATGATTTCTATAATGGGGCGTGATATACAAAAAATGTATTATTGGCAAACAAATTATAACTAAGACTACTAATTGTTTTCATCAAATAAAAAAGTTTCCTAACTTAAATCCTTACTGAAGAAATTTGAATAAATTTAGAGTGGTCTTCAAAAAAAGTTGGGTTTCCTCCAAGTGTCCTACCTGTCCAGAGCTCTTTATAGGCGTATAACGGCTGGGAGGGAAACAAAAGGGACAATTTTCCCTGAGACTGCTTCGGTAAAAAATTCCCGGGCTTCGTTCCCGAAAGTGGCTACAAATCTGCTCGTATCTGATTGTGACTCTGACTTCTTAGTTCACTCTCATGTATCTTCAAAGTATAGGTATGGGGGTAAACCCTTCGAAGGATAGCGGCGCGCGTGGCGTTACGACAACGTCGTCGGCGTGCCAATCTTATTAGATTCACTTTATGGGACCCAAAGTAGATTGTACCAAAAATAATTTAAAAAAAAAAAAAAAACGGCTACTTGGGTAGCCCGGGTTCGTTCGCTTTTGCAATACCGTGGACCCTGAACTTTTGCTAATCCAACATATGGTGTTACCGCCTCATCCAAAAACCCGCTGTTGGGCCACAAAAAAAAAGCGATTTAAAACGTTCACTGCTAGGTTCAATAAACGCTTAGCCTTGAACGAAAATACATTTACAATGCAATGACAAAAAAAAATACCTGTTGCACTTGAGTGACTCACAGTTAAACTCCCGGACGAAGTTTCCACTCACATTCCATTTTCACTCGAGCTTCATTTTCCACCTCATGTTTCACCGTCCTATTTAGAACTTAATTTTTCTTCACCTTACCTCTGTCTAGCAACCAGCCGAGAAAGAGAGACGGAGGTCTTTTCGACAATTCCTACCTTACGTGCCGTTTTCTTCTTGAATTGTCAAACTTTTCTTGTTTGATTTTAATTTTATTATAATGAAACCAACTCGTCCGGAAAACAAATGTTAAAATTATTTGATTTATTTGCCCCAGGGAGCCGCAACAAACTAAACTAGTTATGTCGTTTGGTCGTTTAATTAAATACTTGCCACACTTGTTGGGCGCCAGTTAATTTTTGCTAAGCCGATTTATATTAAAAAAATAAACTTTATTTTTATTAACGACCGGCAGCGATTCCGCCTTTACAAAAAATGAACAAACATTTTGTCTAAAACCTAGTCTTAAATACTAATTAACTGCAGTTGCAGTTGCAGTTCTTACGTCGTCAATGTTGTTGGCATTTCGTTTGACGTACAGTGACGAGCAAAAGTGGTCAAATGTTCCCGCATGTTTGAAAAATTTATTGAAGCTTGGAGCTTTCAATAACAATCAATTTTCTTTTATTTTCTTATTTTATTTATGCAAATAGCAATCAAGATGTATAGTAAGAAATTTCAAAACAAATAATGCATTAACCAAAAAAAAAAATATGACGATTTGGGATTTGGATTTGTCCAATTATGCACGTTTTAGTTTTAAAGATTAAACGACTCTCTCTGTCTAGAGTTTCTTCCTGTGCCTAGTTTATTTAATGTTATTTCACGAGCAACAGTTAAGATTATAATATTTTTTTTTATAATTTTCTGTCAATAAAAGTTCATTTAAAAACGTTTATCGAGAATCACTGTCAAAATGAAAAAAATTTGTAAAAATATCGTAGACCGCGCTATTTTCTTACTTAAAAGTGGTGAATCGTCGTGCGAGGGTAGCAAACATTTAAAATATCAAAAACCTCTGTGCTTAATATAAGAAAAAGCAAAAATATCGAAGTTCTACCAATGAAAAAAGGAAGAAAAACGGCTGCTAAACTGACTTGGATGCAAGGAGGATGGAAAGGGAATTGAGAAGTTGTGCATCAAAAACACCTAAGCAAGCAGCCAAAAACATAGAGAAGTCAGTAAGTGAATGGACTAAACGCCGAGCACTCAAAAGAATTGGCTTAACAGCTAATGAAAAACCGAAGAAGCCTCTACTATCAGCAAAGAATATTAAGGCAAGGTTAGCTTTGTACTAAAAGGCACAGAGAATGGACCATAGACCAATGGAAACAAGTAATCTGGTCCGACGAGATCTCATTACGTTACTTCCTATGCTCGCTGGTGGGATTCTCTCCACTATAGCCATTAGGCTATTCAACAACTCCCGGTTTGTCACATCTTGTTCCGCCATAAATGGATATTATATTTGTTTCCTATTTTATTTTCACTTTTTAATATATATATTGTTTTTTTTTTTTAAACTTATCGATTTATTTTTTCACGTATTGTTCGTTTACAGGATCAGGATATTTATACCTAATCCTACCGACTGCGCCAGAAAAATTCCCGAATGGAGGAATATTTTTTTAAAATAAAACAAAAAATATTTTTCTATTGTATATTCCTTGTTTATTATTCTAAATTTTTGTTATCTTGGAAGATACGGCCCGCTGTCTCAATGCGGGCTGCACCGTATTGCTTCTCTGAGTTCTTCTTAAAAACTAACTACAAAATAGCTGTCGGGGAAGACGAAAACAACAGAAGATATCGATATCGATCATATCTTTTTGTTTACTTTATTTTTTTTTTATTCTTAACCGAACCAATGCATTCAACCTCCTAGTGGGAACATTAGCATACCCAAGCAATAATGATTGTGAGAAACTATGACCCACAATCAATATTGCTTGTGTTTAATTTTTCAAGTGTGCCTTCAATTTCTCAACAGGTTAACCGAATGCATTGGTTGATTTTAGTTTGTCGTCAATCTTACTACTAGTCAATAAATGCATAATTAACGATGTCATTTATTGTGGAGAATATACGATGGCAGCAATTTGATAATAATAATAAGTATGGTTTAGGACCAATACTTAACTCGCATTTGTTACATATAAGTTATCGAGTTTGTTTAATCTGGATTAAAAAAAACACAAGTTAGTTTGCTTGCTGGCAGAGACTGAGACTGACCATTTATTTCTTTTACTTTCATTTCTCAATTCGCGTAACATTTTGTTTTGTATCTTAATTCTTAGAATTATTACAAGTCCATTCGCGTACTTTCTGTTTCTGCTCTAAAATTCGTCAAAAGAGACTTTAAGGAATGGGGGTGAAATTCTCTCACAGAAGCAAAATAGAAAGCGAACGGGGAAACAACAAACAACATGCGTTGTCAGCTGAATATGCTGTCACATTCTCAAAACATAAGTTTGAAGATGCAATAGCTCTTTTGAGAGAATCAGCAATATCTTTAAATTTTTCCGATTCCAAATTATAAAAACTAATTAATTTTGTGCAAACACTATGACTATTCATAAAATAACGAGCAATAACAGGAAATGTTTTTATATTTCCTTTATTTGACGCATCTGTACCGATTGAAAATGGTTTCTTTGCCTCTTTTGTTAAGTCGGATATAACCATCCTCCTAGCAGCAGGAGCCAAATTTTTTTCAGCGATTTTCGTGCATGGCATAAGTTTGGATGAACAATCGGCAGATTTGTAGCTATGTGAGTACTTGACTGTATGAAATGCCAATGTTGCCTCAACAACACTACTTAATTTTTTGTCAGCATCACATTGGCAAAAAAAAAAATTAGATAAGCGTTGTTTTAGGGTTTGGACTCATTAAAATTGAATTACGATGACGTTTAGATTGCGTGTGTCGTCTTACATCACATTCTTCTCTATGAGTAGTAATTGTAAACTTGCACATGCAAATTCTGGGGAGTTTTTGTGAGGGCATATCCAGTCGTATTTCTGGGTCCACAAATTGTTGTACTGCACTTTCCTTCTATACTGCTTTTCTTGGAGGGCTTATTTTTATCAGCCTGCTACCACTGCATCAGATTCTGAGCTGTCGCTATCGAGTTTTTGTCATCGAGAGATCGCATATCCGATCCGGAATTTGTGAAGCTCATTGTTTTCAACTAAATTCAGATACAAATTAAGATATCAAATAACAGTCTGTAATGCTGTTAAAAAAAAAGTCAAATTACCTTTTAAGTTCGCTCAGCAAAAAACAAAGAAGCTTTTGGCATCGAATAACGAAATCACGAAATATGAACAAAAACACATGAAAGATTTTGACATCTGCCATAATTTGAAATCTGTCGTTAAATATTTCGATTCTCAACCAATTTTCACGTTCAGGGAACATAAAGATTAAAAGTGAAGCAAAATCTATAATTTGAGAACACGTTACACTTAGGCATACGCTACACTATGAATAAAAAAAATAGAGTAAGTTTTTTAATTTTCTTACGGGTCTAGCGGGACATTAAATCAAATTGCAGGACATAATTTTCCGGCGGGACAAAAGTAGTTTTGCGGGACAGTCCCGCTCGAGTTAAATAATTAAAAACACCGGTTAATAACCTACGCTACTTGGATTCAAAGCAGCAGCATTCAATTTCCTATGGCCTTCGGATATTTAGATTTTCCCATAGGAAAGCAATGCATTGACTGTCTATTGGTTCGGGTTACGAAACAACACAAATGTTCCGTAGTCAAGTTTGCTGACTTTCATTTGTGTAACTCGCGCGAACGATCTCATTAATTTCTTCCTTGATGACCAAGAGTTCATCTTCAATACTCTTCTCTTGGATTACCCTGTTGGATGATACCAATTGGTTAGCAGTGCTGTTGATAACCCAATTTATCTTTTGGGTGATGTCATCGGTTATTCTCAGCACACGCTCATTTTTTGAGAACCTTGTCCCAATCTGCTGCGTCGGGGTTGCCTGCCCGCCATTTCCACGCAGATCCGATCCAATTGATTGATCCCTGTTTTCTATGATCTTTTTCTTTCAGTGAATCGAGTTGAGCGTGAAGTTGCGTAAAATGGGGACGTACGATAATTTTTCTCTCAGGCTGCGTGATTTGCTTTTCCACATTTTCCATCATTTTTGATACTAGTTCCTCAAGTTTGTACAAGCGAATGATGTTAATTAGGTTGAAGTGTCCGTCAATGATCCATCCTTGTCCCTCCTTAATGGTAACCATACGGGACCAAATATACTCAGCGTTACTACGGTAGTTACAAATAAAAAGCTGTATAGCTGAATTTGAGCATTTTTTCTAAGGGTATATTCGTCGCGGAATGTTAAAAATGTTCTGGAGTTGAATCTTGGATACTGCAAGGAGAGTAAAGAAAACAAAATTAACTTTAAGTAGTACTCCCCCGCGAATGGGGTTTCCGTTTGAACCGGTTTGCGTGGGAGGTGTTGTGTAGGTCCCGTTTTGCTGCAAGCAGTCTACTAATGGCACGATCACCATCACCGTCGTATACTTTAGCGAATTCGGATATCCGTGTGTTCCCATGGTTACACAGAATGTTTGCGTTCAAGGTTCCAAAATCAACTGTGTCAACTGTGTTCCCATGGGTACAGAGACTCTCACTCAGATAGAGCGTATTGGCCTTGACGCCAGTGTTTGGCAAAAAGGACACAGTTTTGCAATCCGGTCCCTGCTCGGGCGCCAATTAAGGATTCTATGGCGTGAATCCATAAAAAAATCGCGAACGGTTCGACTCACGATCAATAAATCAAGATAAAACAAGAGTAATTTATTTTTCAAGTATATTCTCTCAAAGCAGATCTAAGACTAACTTATTTCTAATTCTATGTCTTAGCCACGTGCAAGGGTTAAATGGTCCATTCAGCATTTCCCGACTGTGGGAACATAGAAAGCAGATCGTATTCACTTCAGTGCAGGTACGTTATTTGTCTTTTCTCACATAATGCACTATTAGCACTTACAGTCCAGACTGTTAGAAATGCATGGTGTTACCCTACCTGCTTCTTCTAAAGTATAGAATACTTGCCTAAGATTTGTAATATTTTTAAAATGTAGCCGTTGAATTATTAATTGCAACTTTTGGATTGATTTTTTTTTTTAACCGAAATCCAATCCGCTTGAATGCAATAACCTGAAATAAAGCTACTTGAACTTTGGAATTTGATATATTTCGCAAAAGTTTTACTATAACATTATGCCATCCAATCTATTGGAATGTTTGTTTTAGGCGGAAGGATCGGCTTAACCCGCATGTTGTTGAACTGACCGGACTCCCATATAAGTTTAACACTATCATTGTTGGAGTTCTGGATGATGACTTTTATGGCAGCCTTGGTGGAATAAGTCTCAGCTAATTGAGGCATTAGTCCGTCCAAAATATAAGCGCTTTGTAATTTTTTTGTGAGGTCCTCAACCTCTTTTGCATTTTGCATATGCATTTGCCGGTTTGAAGCTTCGGCGGACGTTCATCAACTTGGCAGTGATGACGTCTACCGATTCACCTTTTACTGTAGTTTTTAAATTTTAGCAGTTCCCTTTAGCTTTGTTTTTATTAGATTAATAGCAACGATGTCGCTGCCATTGTTTATATGCTATTAACTAACTCTAACGCAGCCAAGAAGCTTTGCTGGTCGTCTGCGTTTCCAAAGAAATCCGGAAGGATTTTCGTTGCAATATTTAAAAATTCTACAGGTGTTTGCGGCATTTTGTTTGAACTTAAGATATCAGTTTTAGTGTGAGTATTGTTTGGGTAAGTTGTGGTGTTTGTTTGTTATTTTCTCATTGAGCGAAACAGGTATTTTTAAGTCTACTGAGTGTCGTGATGCTGCTCTAGAGACTTTGTCTTTGCAGTCATTAAAAATTTCATGAGCTTTGTCTTTATGTTGATTGGTTAGGCGTGAGTAATTAACGTTTAGTAGTACTCTAACGTTTTCTAGGCTACCTAGGGCAAGAGACTGTGCTCCTACCATGTGTGTTTTCTTAAGATGTTTTTTGTGTATGGTGTATAGTTTTGTAGCTAAACGGGCAGCCAAATAGAGGAACTTATCTTAAATATAGTACTTGTGTACTTGCTCTGCTCCCTGCTCGCTTTTTTTTTTTTTTTGTACTGCATGCCAGATCCTAAGTTGCATCAGATTGTTGCTACAGATGCGACTAACGGGAAATGCTGTCGTTGTTCCTCGTTGTCCTTCGGTACTACATGCTAATGGCACTGTCGTCTTATTATTTTTACATTTTCCGGGCCCAGCATATCTTAATTTTCAACTGATTTTGTGAGGCAGACATGATCGAATTGTTTATGCACTTAGCTAAATTATCAGTTCCAACAATATGTGCTCTTTTTAGAAGTGCAGTCGGCATTCCGTTTTTAAATATTAGTTTCACGCTTGTTTTTTTGTGAATGAAAGTAGGTACACGCGATTTTTTGTTTTTTTCTTTCGCAAAATGTTGAATTTGATATTTTTTTCATTTTGACTGCAGCTTATATGAAGTATCCTCAGGGATACTAAAAAATATATTTTTTAATGCTCCTCACTGGAGAGCAACTTTATTCTTTGAATCTGAACTTAAAACTAAAATACATTTGATTTTTGACTTAACTCTATGACTCTGTGGCCTTCATCTGAACAAAGGAAATAAAGAATGAGATTGTTATTGTTTGAAGATAAGATAAAACGATTATTATTCTTGGGACATTAGAATTGGCGACACATCAAAATATCTGTATATCTAGAGGAGGATGTGGAGTACATAATTAAGTTCTTTATTATATGCCATTGTTTATTTTGGTTCCGTGAAAGAAGAGATCGATGGAATTTCGATCTTGATTTAGTTGTGGGTTGGTGGTACGTCTGTAACTTGGATAGCATAACTTCCATACAATATTCGCACTACAATATCTTCAATGGTACCTACGAATCATTTAATAAACACCACATTAGTTTGAGGGTACAATTGTCCGATTTGTAGCTATGTGAGTGTTTTACAGTGTGGTATAGTAACGTTGCCAAAACTAAACTCGCATATTTTTTTCTTCAGTATCCTTGCAAAGAATTGGATTTTGAAGATTTGGCTGCTTCGACAGATTCTGAATTTGATTCTGTTTAATTGACTTAAATCTTTTAAGGCATGGCCAGATGATAGCTTTGCTTAATGTTTTAATTGAATTTTGTAAGTTAAATGATTTTTTTAAATTTAAAAGCTTTCACTTATTATTTTTTTCTATAGTTTACTGCTATTTTAATAAATTGTGATAGTTGTTGCCAGTTTTTCCCACTTAAAATCGCTAAAAGGGTCACTTTCATCTAAAACATTTTGTTGCCATATTTTCGTCATATTTCTGCCAGAATTGGACATTTTGCGATGAAATGAATTTCCCTTTCATTGGTATTGCACATGGAGCAAATCAGAGCTAAGTTATTGTGGTGCCGGGTGCGGTATGAAATTCAATGATAACAACTCTCCTCTTGCTCGGAACAGGAAAGATATTTGTTCATAGCTAAAATTGTCATTGAAATAGTTGCCTTCTTCTAGATCGTATTGGAGTTTTGAATATATTTCTCTGTGAAGTGAAATTGTAGATGTTGCTCATGCGATTCTTAGAACCGCGTCTGGGATGATGTTTGAACGTGGGAAAAGTAACACGTGTTGTTTTGTAAATGTTTATTGTGATAACTCCTCCGAACTTAAACTCGATTGTCCTCAGTCAACAGGTAGATGATCGGAATTTCCATTCTGATTGGCTTGGTTTTGTAGGCATTTGTTTTACATTTTGCTCTCTGTTTTGGCAATCCCTTATCTTACGTGCCTTAATCGGCAGGTTGATTTCTATTGCCATGAACAAGATAAACAGAAGGACATAATTAGCAACTCTATGAATCTTTGACTCTGACTCGATTTCGTTAAGGTGGTCCACGTTTTTTATGTTGAGTTCATTTAGCATCTCTACTGTCAGAATTTCTTTGTAGGCTTTAATTGATGAATTTGAATGAACGACCGCTGGCAAGGGTTTTGTTGTGGGAAGTTCTTGATGGTTAAACTCATCGTCACCTATGTAAATGGTTGCGTTATGAAACTGAATGATGAGAGAGCCAGTTTAATTTATTTTTTTGTTTTCCACAAAGATTGATTCATTAAACTAATTTAGTAGTATAGTTCCGGAACTGATTTCTTCAACTGCTGAGATGTGTTGATTATTTGTTTCTTCACAACAATTCAATGATTTACATTTGGTTTACAATTTGTTCTCCTTAATATATTGTAATATCATTAAATGAGTTACATTTGTCTTTTATTCCAAAAATACTATTATTACATTTTAAAACATTTTCAAAGGCTTAAGCAAAATTTTCTCACGAATATTAGTTTCTTCTATAGGAATTGAAATTATGTACAAGATTACTGATTTGTTTGAAGCAATTTTAATATCGGAAAATTCGAATGCTTCTTCTAAATTTGAAAATAGTATATTATTTTCTTCGAATTTTTGTTTAACAATCTCAATTTCTAAATTGTAAAGAACGTAATCGCCCGCAACTGTAATTTTCTCAAAAACTGATTTCGTAAACCTTTCTATTCACAGGACTCTTAGGCCAAACCGGGCGACTAGACGAGTGGGTGTCTAGGCACTTGCAGCTCAGGCTTAATCCAACTCCCGCTAGCTCATCGGTGGGTGAGGGATCTTTGGTACAAGCCCCAAACCTGGGTTACTTTATTCAAATATTGCCTGACTAAGTCTAACCAAAACATTCTCTGCGGCCCGAATTCCGCTTCACAGTAGCGGAAACCTATCTGACGTCAATATTAAGTGAGAGGTATTGTTGACAATTAACTCTCTGAGCTCTCCCTTCCCTTTCAACCTACGCTACTGCTTCGCTCTATTTTAACAACGGCCCCTTCACCCAAACGCATGCACTTCAGTTGAGAGATTGCTTACTACTTCAATGTGAACAGCCTTAGTAGCAAAACATACAAAGACTGCTAGATAGGATTTTGTTGGTGTTTTTCCTCGAACCTTATAATGTGTTCGAATTGGTCCACAAAAATCGACCCCCGAATAATAGAATGGTCGTGAAGGTACCACTCTTTCTTGGGGTAAATTTCCCATTAACTGATTTATTGATCTTGGCCTAGTACGGAAGCATGTAATGCATTTGAAAAGAACATTACGTGCTTCACACGTCCTACGCTTACGATCCAATACTGTTGCCTGGAGATAGAAATTAAGGTTCTATGAGAGGCATGTAAATGTTTTCTATGCAAATAGTCCAAGAGAAGTGTTGTGACTACATTATGCAATTGGCTTGCATATTATTGGTAGTATCTTTTGTATTAAGTCTACTAACAATACTGCTGCTTGAAGTTCTAGCCGTGCTATAGTTGTTGCCTTTAAAGGAACAACTCGTGATTTGGAACATAATAATTGGATAAATATATTTTCATCTTTGTCAAAAGATTTCAAATAAATACATGCGCCAAAGGCACTTTCACTACTGTCAGAAAATGCATGCAACTCTAATTTCACTGACGAATCTATCAACACAAACCGAGGTATAGCAATTTCTTGCAGTAATGAAAATTGGGATAAATAGTTTTTCCACTTGTATGCCTGCTCTGTAGGTAGTCTTTCATCCCAAGAGATTTTGGTTTTCCAAATTTCTTGAAGAAATATTTTACCTAGTAAAATAACTGGTTCAATAAGTCCTAAGGGATCAAAGAATTTAGCCAAGTCGGCAAGAACTGTACGTTTTGTGACTTCTTGATCAGAGGGCGTATTGTGCGTATAGCAGAATTTGAATGCGTCTTGAATTGGATCCCAAACCAATCCGAGTGTTTTAATTACCTCAGATTGATAAATCGTTAACATTTTCTCACGATTTTCTGTGGGTATGTTTTCAAGGATTCGCTGATCATTTGAGCAAAATTTCGTTAAGTCGAAATTCCCTTGTCTAAGTAATGACCTAGTTTCGTCTAGTAGCATCTTGGCCTCATGGATGGTGTCTGCTCCTGTAAGGCAGTCATCCACATAAATATTTTGGGTAATAATTTTAGATGCATTGGGATATGCATGTTGAAAATCAGATGATAATTTTACAAGGCATCTGGTTGATAAAAAGGAGGCAGAAGCCATTCCATACGTAACTGTATTAAGTTGAAATATTTTTAAAGGATCTTTATTACTCTCCCTCCAAAGAATGAGCTGATATGTTCTATCATTTGGATGAACTAACACTTGTCTGTACATTTTACTTATATCGCCAGTAAATACGTATTTATGTAATCTAAAATTTGAAATAACTGAAAATAGATCTGGTTGTACCGTTGGGCCAACCATAAGTATATCATTGAGAGAATGACCTGATGTTGTTTTTGCAGATGCATCAAAAACAACTCTTAACTTTGTAGATGAACTATCAGGTTTGAATACGCAGTGATGTGGGAGAAAATAATGCGAATTTGATATTTTATCTTGGGCGATCTGAGTCATGTGGCCAAGACTTTCATATTCATTTATAAAGTTGATATAGCCCTTTTTTAACTCTGCATTGCGCTCAAGTTTTTTTTCTAAGTAATGAAAACGTTTTTTAGCTGTCTCCATAGAATTCCCTAACATTTTATATGGGTCTTCTTTAAAGGGTAGACGTACTATGTATTGACCTTGAGGAGTGTTTTCCACATGGTCTTTGAAATGTTTTTCACATTGAAATTCTTCTTCGGTGTAGACTTTCGATTCGATTTCAAATGAATCACTTTCCCAAAATGATCTAACCAATTTATCTAATGAGGTCAAAGTAGGTTTTGTTACTGAATGACAAAATGAATTGCCTTCAGAATCTAATGTACTTCCTGCTAGGAGCCAACCTAGCTTTGTGTTTCTCAAAAATGGAAGATTATCGGAAACTTTATGTTTACCTGGTAAAATCAAGTCAAAAAATAACTCAGCCCCTATTAATAAATCAATATGTCGTGAATTATGGGTATCCGGGTCAGCGAGCTGGATATTTGATGGTAATTTTAACATCTTATAATCAAAAGGGGTTGCTGCCATGTAATCGCTTATTGTAGGCAGTATACAGGCTTCTATCCTCGCTCGGTAGGAAGAGGTTCTTGATTCTATAGGAATTCTCATAACGAAATTAGACTCATTTTCCTTTCCTCCTATTCCACTTATGATGACATTCCTTTTTTCTCTTTTGTATCCTAACTGTTGAGCTAGAGAGGTTGTTAAGAAATTGAGTTGCGAACCTGAATCTAACATGGCTCTACAGGGAACACGCATGCCATTTGAACAGACAATGTTAACTATTGCTGTGGCAAGGTAGACCTCACGGCCCCTTAACGCAACTCCTAATGAGCTGGTTCTATCTCCAGAAGAATCACTTTTTTGGTCAACATCGTTTTCACATGACTTACCGGATAGCGGGCTAACATTTGCTTCCTTCTTTCCAGGATAGTGTAGTATGGTGTTATGTCTGCCGTTGCAAGTTTTGCACCTCCGTTGCTGCTGACACGATGAAAAATGATGTCCTTGCAGAAAGTTCGTGCACAATTGGAGCTTTCGAACATTCTGGTTTCGCTGTTCCACTGAAAGAGATAAAAACTTTTTGCAGTTAAAGATCTTATGATTATTGGCTTTACAAAAATTGCATTTTGAGACTTCCCTAGAGCTTTGAGAAGCGGCGGTTGCCACTTTCTTCTTATCACCTGGCTTAACTGCTTCAAGCGCCTGGAACCGGCATTCAATGTACTCCAACAGCTGCGTCAAAGTTGGACTGCTCTTCGGTGCTTCCAGTGATTCTTCAAACAACATCCGGGTGTCCTTGTCCAATTTTTCCAGCAGGAGATAAACGATTATCGGATCCCATCCAGAAGTGTCGTAGCCGAGGTTGTTGGTGGCTTGCATGACTTCCCTCGTAGTGTCATTGAAGAGTCCAATAGGTCCTGAAGCTCAAAATAAAGCTCAATATCGCCTACAGATGCATCGTCTCCAAGGCGTCTGTATGCAATTGTTACGTCTTCCCAATTGCTTGCTAGTGTTTTCACCTTTTGCTCGAATTCTTTTGGCCTTGTTTCCTGTAAAACAACTTGGCATTTGTTCAACGATGCCAGGAAGATTTTACTTAACAATCGGAACTTGTGTTCCTTCGTTATCTTGGCGTTGCTAGTATTACCCTCAGAATGTGGCTTATTCAGCCCTGCAGGAACCTGGAATGATTTTAGTTGGGCGTCGTCCCGATCTTTTTTGTGCTCTTCTTGGGACTGGACTGCTCCTGATCCTGGATGCTCTAGCAGAGGAATGGTTGCTGGGGTCTTTTCCCCTTGTCCATTGGATTTGGCTGTATCATTCTCCTCCAGCTCAGCATAACGCTTAATCATGTCGTTCTTCATTGACTCGTAGACCTTTTTCACTTAATCATAATAAGCCTTCGTGAAGTAGTCGTGGTCGACTGCCGACGGATGATTGTTCCGCCGTATATCGCTGTCCCCGCTATCGAAGGACTCCCATAAGGACTGGAGTCTGGTCCACCGTGTCCTTAGGTTCTTTCGGTCAGGACCGTCTTTTCCGTAATTGCGGGCGAGGGTGCAGATTTCTTTGCCTACCTCCTCCTGTTGACTCGTGAGTTGTTCCAATGTGTTCATGATTATAAGTTTTTTTTTTTTATTTTTGGGTTTTAATTAATTTCACTTTTTTTTCAAATAAAATTGTTTAGAGTTTTTTTTTTTGCTTGTTTTATTATTAATTTTAATTTCACTTTGCACAATACACAGGTCACTAAACTTTTTTAGATGGTCCTGTCACGGTCGCCAAATGTTCTGTTTAATATCACAGGTTATGATAGTGAAGAAAAGAGAAACAATAAAACAAAACTTTAACTTAATAAAATATTTATTTGTAAATTGAACAGACGTGATTGAAGTTTGAACACTGAGTGACTAGACTGACTGGACAGAAGGCTTGCAGAAGGCAAAACCCAAAGGTTGCCCAGTCAGCATTATTAGCTTATAATATAAATGTGTATCTAAAATTAAAGGTGCGCGAGGCCAGCTATTGAACTTTTATTTGTTTCATATTTCTTCTGGCCTCACGATTAATGATATTTGATATAACTAAATATTTTATTTAAATTGTTATTATTTGTGGGAAACGATAAGGAAATCAGTTCCCATCGTGTCAGCATATTTCCGTCATGTGAAACGATGTTGACTGTATTTTAAACAGAAGTGGTTCTTATGTTTTCAACTTTCTATTTTCGGATTTCAATACCGCACTTAGGTGGTTCTTACGTTGACACCTTTCTTATTTTTTCAGAGAAAAAAAAAATTTACGGTTTTAAGTTGCTCGGTTTATAACGCACTTTGGTGGTTCTTACGTTCTGTATTCTTGGACATGGCTCCTACCAGAAGTGTGTTGGAAATAACTATACAATTCCCTTGAGTCAAGCAACAGTTTCAAGAAACCTAACCTAGGTATATATGTTAACTCATCGTTCAGGTAAAAAAAAAAAAACTGTTTGCTTTCCAACAACGACTGAGGAATGCATGGCTAAGAAAATAGAGTGTGGCAAATTAATATATTTCTTTCGAATACCTCAATCATAAGGTAATTCTCTACTTAGGTTTTATAGTAAATTCCATATAAAAGGAACTATTGGAGCAATCGACTGCACCCATATACCGATTATAACTCCAAAATCCACGGATGATAGAACACCAGGAAAGTTGTATATGAACAGAAAAGGATTTTACAGTGTGAATGTTGAAGTCGTAAAGTTTTTTTTTTTGTTTGTTTTTATCATTTATTGGTTATTTTCTGTTTCATGTTAGATTTGTGATCACGACCTACGTTTTCTGCATGTGAATGCAAGGTATCCCGGATCCTGCCATGATTCGGGTATATGGTCAACTTCAACCATTCGAATAAACTCAATGCAAAGCTATAGTACATCAAATACAAAATGACTGTTAGGTGATTCCGGTTACCCCTTAGAGCCATGGCTTTTGACACCTGTAAACAATCCAACGACGGAAAAGGAAAAGTTGTTTAATGTTTGGCATTTCAAAGCTAGAAATGTTATTGAACGGGCTTTTGGAGTTCTAAAATCACGATTCCTTTGTTAATTAATTGAACGAAAACTTCATTATGAACATAAAAAAGTTGCCTTCATCACCTACGCATGTACCATTCTACACAACATTTTACAAGAAAATAGAATATTTTATAATGAAACTGCAACCGCTCAACACGATGTGACTTCTACCCAAACCCAACCTATTTCACCATTTCTTTCACTATATACGGCTTAGTCTTGCAAGCAGTCCGCGCAACATTGTACCACTGGTCTGGAATCTGGAAAGTAAATTGGAATATTTTTTGTGGCTCTTTCGATTACACTATGCATCGAGCCTCCTTCGTTTTGTGTGTGACCAGGCTCTAGGAAACTGTTTCTGATTTCTACCTTGAATTTGGCCGTGCAATGCTGATACAAACAAAACAAGAACCGGTTCCTATTTTGTCCGCTGCAGTTGTCGGAATAAAAACTAAATCTTTTCTTCCCTTCAGCAACTTTAGTTTCTATAAAAGAGAGCACACAGCTTCCTATTTCACAAGCCCCTCTCGATGCTATAGCTTCATGCCACATAAAGCAAAAACCTTGCCGGGAACCAATGTCATATACGGTCAGATTATAGGTAGAGAGTTTGCGTCTGTAATATAACTTTGAGACTTCAGCTTTTGGGGACAGAAGGGCTTTTTGCAGATCAAAAGCAGGAACGCAGAAATCATGAACACTATCAGATAGGAGTTTGTCTTTGTTTTTTTCTTGTCTTGCCAGTTCTTTAGCTTTTAGATGATTCGCCATAATTACTTCCATACTTTATTTCTCTGGGAGTTGTGAGTTTTTAAATTTGTTGCATAAATCGCATTGATTTTTTTTGGGTACATGGAATGACAAATTGAATTTCTTTCTCTTTGTACATTTGATACAATTTAGTCATGTTGAGTCCACCTGGCAAATATGTACTCTCTTTGTGAGTTGGATCGACAATAACGGCTTTCTACTCTTTGAATGCTATTTATGTGTTCTCGAACTGAGGCTTTTACAGAATTTGGAAGACGAGAATTTGGAAGACGAGATTAGAGCGTCCACGCTTATCGTCATCTACTACAGTGGTTCCTTTTTTATAAGTTTTACTCACCACAGTTTTAACCATTTGATGTTTAAAAAAAATGTTTGACACACTTTAATTTTCCCATCAACTGGTGCGGTTGGCATAAAATAATAATATGAGAGATTTCTTCTACTTTCAGAATTTTCTTCATTTCCAGTTGGCCTTACACGTTCTCTTTTCTTTTGTTGAACTTCAACATATTTTGAAATAAAATCTCTTTGCCGATTTATATCGCCCAGTTGCCAAAATTCATCAAAAACCTTCTGGTCTTGAAGCTTCATCCATATTTAGCTTGCATTTGAATCTACATTTTTCATGGCAAGGAGCTTTCATAATTCGTGCACAAACCGTTTTATTTTTATAATTTATGTACTTTTGTCCACTGTTTCTAAGCCTTTTTATTTTCTTTCGAGTCCATTCTGCCTCTTTGCGAACGCACTTCCTAGACACAATAGAATTTGGCTCACCTGCTGTGTTTTCCTCGTTGGTGGAAACTTGATCGATTGTGGGGTCTTCTCTTGAATGATGATCAATATTATCCGATGACGAAAAACTGTTATTCTGCATTGTGTGGTCTTCTCTTGAATCATGATCATTATTATAAGAAGACGAAAAACTTTTATTCGATGGACAATAATCGGAACCATCATCATCTGTTTGTTGTAAAAATTGTTTTATATTTTTAAAATGTTTTATTCACAAAATACGTTATAAAGAAATAAGTACACTCTCATTAAAATAAAAGTAATACATACCTTTATCACCCCGTCGTTTTAGGACAAGGCATAGCATCTTTTGGCCTCTTGACGTGCATTTAGACATTTTATCGAATAACGCACTTAAACTTCACGCAATGGCACAACTATACTAAGTCACTAGAAATATTATGCAAGAAGGAATGAATTTACAGTCAGTCACAAAAGTAAGTACACAGTATGCATTAAACTACTTTATGTTGCAATAGCTCTATGATTGCAACTATCTTGGCCTTGAAACAAGTTTGATCTGTTGTCCAACATGTATTCAGTTTGGATACATGCAAAAAAGGACCGTTATGCAAACTCCACTCGTTGCTTTGGAGATAGCTTACAAAATTAAACTAATTTTTATGACAAAAGTAAGAACACAGTTTGAATATTCCATTGTAACACTTGTACAAATACTCACAATTTTCAAAAAAGTTGAGTTTTTTTTTCAATTTTACAATTCCTTCATTTGTTTTGATTGTTTTTTATGCAAAACTAACACTTAAATAGGACAAAAGTTGATATGGCTCCTAGAGGTAACCAACTTTCACAATATTTGAAGGATTTCATAATCAAGCATCATTTAGGAAACAAAAGCATAAGAGATATTGCAAAAATAATTGATACAAGCCCATTTACAATTCATAAAATAATGACAAAGTACCAACGTACAGGAAACACTAAAAATAAAGCGTGCAGCGGACGCTCACGTATCTTCACACCTGCAGAAAATCGAATCATTATCCGGAAAATCGAAACTAAACCTAAATTAAGTACCCCAAAAATACAACAACAAGTCTCTGAAGAAATTGGTAATTGGACATAGGATTTTATCGCACATTTTAAAACTGTGAACGAACAACTGCACGTAGGAACACGATCGTCACACTGGATTGTGCAGAATGATACCGGCTTTCTTTTCATTAAAAAAACAAAAAACAAAAACAGGAAATTGTGGACTTAGGCTAGTTCTTTTGTAATTTTTTTTGTAATTTTTATAGCACTCGTGAAACCAGCTGGTACATTATCTTCTTCTTTTTGTGCCGGGTCTCGATCAAGATAGCTGTCCAGAAACTCAGCTTCCAAAAACTCCTCAGGCTCACTGCATTCTTAAAATGGGTCAGCATTGAAGAACAACGTAACCTGGAAAATTATAAGCTGTTCTGTTACCAGTTATGGCTTTACTTCGTTTCTGCATCCTGGTTTTCCTCATTTTCAGTAGGGGATCCTAGCATGGGCAGACCTGGAATGCCATTCTAGGCCATTTCCCCGAAGGCTTTTATAGCCCTCTCTTCGTACTCCTTAAGATTCATTTTAGAAGGAGGACCTCCACCCGTTAATGTCGTATGAAGTTTTATTTTACGTGCCTTTGAACGAAGCTGGTTTTTCCAGTGAGAAAGGGTGAGAAACATAAAATAATGTGTTGTACTATTTATGATAAGAACTTATTTCCTTCCATGTTTTTGCTAACCTTGTCGGACCATCCAAATCTGACCACAAATTTTTCACTTTTGCCGGGTCAGTGGGATTATTTTTGCTCGCGACGAGCCCCGGATGAATGTTGACAAAAAATCCACGAAAAACTCCAGTTGCTTCACCGTTGTCCTTTTATTGTCCAAATTTTCTTAATCTGCAAAAAAGGAGATAGTATTGGTAAAAACACGAAAACTCTTGCAGTAAACTTGGCATTTTCACAGCTTGATTTCCAATCTCCCTTTTGACTCATCTGTGGTTGAAACAACAATAATTTTACTCACCATGCTGAGTTGAATATTGTTGTCAGTTTTCTTGTGACTGTTATTTCAGAATTTCTATTTGTTATCGAGTCACAACTATCCTCACAAGAAATCAGTCACAAGCACAAGCGCTTATGATTAATTTGTGAGTTGTGACTCGTCACAACTGCAGAATCGGTCTGTAAATGATATTGGAATTTAGTATGAAACAAGCAGAAAATAAGAAACTTAATTTATATTGGCCTATGCAACGCTCCAAGAATACTTAAACCTACAGAATTACTTATCTCATAATCTTTAACAACCTTACGTTTAGGTACGCAATTCAATTAAATCATTTTCTTTTAAAATTGGAAAAAGTAACAACGGACTTTAACAAGTCACTCAATGTACGTACGACTTACGTTATATGTAGATATTGTACTCTACATGGATGTAAATACTTGTATGCTTGGATCTTCCAAATAGGAGAGATGAGTTGCACCACATTCCGCTCTGTCTGCTATTTTTAGGTTCGTTAGAGAAAGAAGAAAAAACACAAATGAAATAATTGAATTGAATTTTCAGATTCGATTTTAGTAAGGCTGCTTATGCTTAACTATTTTACTCGAAATTTTAAAGA
Source organism: Sphaerophoria rueppellii (assembly GCA_920937365.1). Taxonomy (NCBI): domain Eukaryota; kingdom Metazoa; phylum Arthropoda; class Insecta; order Diptera; family Syrphidae; genus Sphaerophoria; species Sphaerophoria rueppellii. Next base: position 42,335,777 of record CAKKXW010000002.1, read on the forward strand.
TAATATAAACAATAAGACTACTAGCGATACTTAATACATAGGTGCTGATGGTAGACTTGCGAGAAGAGACGATGGCTTGATGGAGGAGTCGTGATGGGCTTACGTGGAACTTCGACTGGAAACAATTTCAATCGGATCTTCACAGCCAAACGAGGAGTGGCGAGCGCTGGTGGTTGATGGTGGTGATTTCCTTCGTTGGACGATCGACGATGGACTTCTGGTGATGAAGTGGCAATTTTATTATGCGCGAGGGTCTATCCCTGGTAGTTGGTGGCACAATTTTGGTTTTCGTTGCGTGAACGACAAGAATACCGTGAGGTTGATGGGGGCGATTATGTGTCTTGATATTGCCGTTGAACGGACGACACGATGGACTCACTGGCGTAGTAGGGTGATGTTGGGCGGTTTCTATTGCTCCTTGTGGGTAGAAGCAATTGGTTGAGGATATTGGTGGCCTACACGTGTTTCAGAGACACACGTGGTGAGTGTAGTCTGCCGTGGAACATGAACTCGAGTATTTGGCGAGCGCTGGTGGTTGGTGGTGATGGTTTCTTTCGTTGAACGATCGACGATGGACTTCTGGTGAAGCTGTCGTGATGGGCTTACGTAGAACTTCGACTGGAAACAATTTCAATCGGATCTTCACAGCCAAACGAGGAGTGGCGAGCGCTGGTGGTTGCCGGTGATGGCGACAGATGGTGTTGTGGGGTGTTATTTCTACTTGCTGATGATGATGTTGGCCTAGGTTTGATGATGTTGAAATATGTGGAACGGTTGAAGGTCTTGCTGTGATGGAGTTTCGAACTTCGTTAGCTTCTTGCGAATAAAGGTTAGGACTCAATTTAAAGTCTTGCAAAATTATTGACATTGGAAGATCTGAATCTGATGATTTGATGACATCATCTCGCTCTTGTGCGTTTCTGGGAAGGATTTGGTTTGTGTGCGAGCGAACTAATTTCTCTCTTATGTTGGCAAAAACATTGTAGTTCACTGAACCAACCTTTTCAATAATCTCACCGGGTATCCACTCTGCCTTGTTGTTACGAAACAGTTTTATAAAAACTTTGTCTCCCACAGTAAATGATCTGAATTTAGCTTTATGTTAATTGTTGAAACTTTCGTTTTGTTTTTCATTAATGACTATTTGCTTAGGCTTTGGTTGCTGCAGTAGATCCATTGATGTTCTAATCTTTCCTTTGTAAATGGCTTCTGAAGGTGATAAACCATTAGGAACATTTGTGTTTGGAGTTGTCCTATACATAAAAAGAAATTGTTGCAAGGCTTCTTGTGGTATGACGTCCCCTTTGAGTTTTTTCAAGTGTCTTTTTAGAGTATCTACACACCTTTCGGCTTGTCTGTTTGACTGGGGATGAAAAGGTGCCGTTCGAATATAATACCAGCACTCTTGCAGAAGAATTGAAATTGTTGCCTGCAAAATTGTGTTCCGTTATCGGATACTAATTTTTGTGGATAGCCATGGCGAGCGAGTGTTGATGGGGTCACATCGTTGGAGAAATATTTTCTTGGCCTTTCGTTGATTTTGACATTAATAGTAAAATAAAACAAATCATAAAACAAAAATTCAATCAATAAGAAACTAAGTTGAATAAAAATAATCAATTATGAAGTGTTTTCTGTGTAATTCTCTTATAACTGACAATGAAGAACTCAAAGTCAAATGCACATATTGCGATAAGTTTTTTCATGCAAAGTGTGCCAAACTAGAAAAACGTGACATTAAAGTTCTCGCTAAAAGCTCCCATGGCTTCAAATGCGAATCTTGCCTTATCAGCCAGCTTAGTAGCTCAAATCATAATACTCTTGCTGCATCTGGTTCCCAGTCTCTTTCCGTGCTTGTACCAAATAACCCCGTGCCACCTGCCCTTTCCTCTGCTCCAGTTGTAACAATTAATCCAACCTCTGCCGCCTCCTCGTCGATGAATGCAGAACAAACAATAACCTTGTCAATGCTCTATACCGAAATTATTAAGCTCCAAACTCTCAACAGTGATGCACTTGATAAAATCCGGTTTCTTGAAGAGCGCAATGTTACTCTGACTGACACCGTTAATATTTTGGAGACTAAATTAAACTCTTTGGAGCAAAGAGTCAAGCAGTGTGATGTTGACATCGTCGGCATACCAGATGTTAGTTCGACCAACGTCACCGAAAAGGTAGCTCACGAATTATTTTCGAACGAAAACAATCAGGAATTAGCAGCCTCTGTCCAAACATGATGCAATCGTTAATGACTGAAAACGCTTCTCGTCCGAACTGAAGTTCGCTAGAAGAAAGTTTTCTTTGCTTGGCCATATTGATCTGATGAATTTGCTTATTTGTCTTAGTTCTGCATTGTTGAGTGTTGCTTTGCGTATCATATTGAATGTAATTGGTAGCTGTTGAATAGTGTTTCTGAGATCTGCACTACCGTCATACTCCACTGTCGACTTTGCGAAGACGAAATCTTCATAGTCAGGTTTTTTATGTTGGCTTATCAATCATGATAACACATCTACATTGCCAAAATATTTGGTAGATATATATTGAATTGTAAAATCATACCTTAGAAGTGTGAGTGCCCAACGTTGCAACCTATTGGCTGTGTAAACTGGGATTCCCTTCTTAGATCCGAAAATGGATAAAAGCGGTTTGTGGTCCGTTTGCAGGGTGAAATGACGTCCCAGGATCATCCTGTGAAATTTGTTTACTGCGAATGTGAGTGCTAAGCCTTGTTTTTCAACTTGACTGTACTATTGCTCTGTTGACGTAAGTGTGCGAGACGCATGTTGTATGGGCTTGATTGTGCCATCTGCAAGTTGATGTGAAATGCATGCGCCTATGCCTACTATTGACGCATCTGCTGCGACTATGATCGTAAGATGTGGGTCATAGCGAGTGAGACCCAAGTCGGAAGAAAGAATTTGCTTTAATTTGTTGAACGCTTGTTGACATTGATCATTCCAAAACCATTTTGAATCCTTCTTAAGAAGTGCAAGCAGTGATACTTATGCTTATGTTAGGAATGAACTTGCTGTAATATTTAACTGCTCCCAAAAACGATCTTAATTGTAAAACACTTTGTGGTTCTGGCATCGAAATTATGGCTGCCGCCTTTTCTGGATCTGGTTTGAGACCAGTTGATGTAATTGTTCCGTAGCTCAGTGAAATTAACCAAATACCAAATAAAACAACCGATTTATAGTGGAAAAAATTAGGAAAAAACCACTTTCAAACATTCTTTCCGACTGTCCATGTCTTTCCATGGTTAATGTTTACTTTCGGACTGACTGTTTCTAGTCTTACAAAAAAGCTTTAGCACTTTTCGAACACGAAAAAAGCTCTTCTTTCGAAATATAAGTTTTTCTACTTCAATCATCGTACACCGAGAGTTGCCATCTCTCGGTGTTCGATACAGTAATCAAATGACCCAAATACTTTAGAGAGGGCTGGAAAAAAGAACATTTTTCTAATTTAACATGGAACCCATACTCACTAAGTCTTTCGAATACTAGGATCAGTCTAATGTAATAATTGTCAACCGTTGTTTCAGATACTAGGAGATCATCTACGAAAGCTGAAACACCTTCAAGACCATTCAGCATTGTGTCCATTACTTGCTGAAAACTTCTTGAAGCTGCCTTTACTCCCGGAGGAAGCCTGTTGAATCTGTATAGACCTTTATGCGTATTGATGGTCAAATACTTTATGCTATCTTCTTCTACCTCCACTTGCAAGTACGCGTCTGACAGATCAATGAGCGTGAAGAAATAACCATCTGCTTGTTTAACAAAGATGTCTTCTGGGAGTGGAAGCGGATGCTGGTGCGGCTGAAGAGCGTCATTCAAACCGGGGGAATAGTCTGGGCATATTCTGATGGTTCCATTTGCTTTTCTTACTGCCACAATGGGTACGGCCAATTCAGAAAAGTCAATCGGTGTGATGACTACCAATTGTTGCAACCTGGAAAGTTCAGCTTCAACACACTCAAGTGCTGCATACGGTACTGGTCTCTTTGCTCGAAAAACTGGAGTGACATCCTCTTTGAGGTACAACTTTGGTCTGAATTTAGTACAGTGATCAAGTGTTGTAAAAATCACTTGTGATTTTTAAATCTACAATCTGCCGAAAAATGCATTTCTCTACATCCCCAACACGGCGTGCTTGGTTTTGACTTGACTGATGTGGAAGTGTGTGAAGATTGCTGACTAGATGACGGTTTTTCCATTCCATTGCTTCTTGAGTGCAATTGCATTCGATCGATTGTGATTTTTGCTTCGTCTCCTGCTTGAAGAAGAGCCAGCAAGCGTGATCTTACGTCTGAGTCATTTGATGCTTGTAAACCTTTTACAAAAATTAATGACTTGAATTGTTCGCTTGTTAGTTTTCCAAGTTGAAACTGTTCACAATTTTTGTTTACTCGACTTGCGTAGGCTGTATAATCTTCACAGCTGCTTTTGCTTGTTTGTAAGCAGTGGAAGCGAATGTTGAAAATTGATTCCGATGGTCCGAAAATATTGCATAACTTGTTGATTGTGGTTTCAAAATCCAAGGCTAGCAGGTGTTTTTGGCAAAATGAGGTTGACGTACCTTGAGCACTCACATGGTCCCAGTTTTCTCAACAGAAGTCTAACCTTAGCATCATCTGAGAGAGCTTTGGCATCTTCAGTAAACGTGGGAGCGAAACGCTCGTACCATTGTCTGAATGTTACTCCATTTGCCTCGTTGTAATAGAAATTTTGAATGTTTTTCGCTAGCACTTCCATGGTGTATTCTGCTGTATTCTGGAAAAATGTTATAAAGTCTTGTGGAATCTGTGGTTGCGCTGGAAGAACTTGAAAATTGTTCTGCTGTTGTTAAAGCTGAGGTTGAGGCTGTTGGATTGGAGGAGGCTGCTGCTGAAAATGAGCAGGCTGCTGATGATGAGGAGGCTGCTGCTGATGCTGATGATGGGCAGGCTACTGCTGGTGCCGATTGATTTGATCTGGCATTGTCGCAGTGAATTTTTATTTAAGGAGTTGGCTTTACCTTTATTTTCCTTGGAAAAAAAAAATCGTCGTCGTCAATGTTACGTGGTTAACGAACAAAATCTATTTTAATTTGAATCAAGTTACAATGCAATTTACAAAATGTCAGAAGTCAAAATATAGCTGTGTTCAATGTGGCGCAAGATATAGTTGTGTTCAATGAGCCGTAACAATGTGGATTTCCTTATTTTGGGTTTTATGTTGTTGAGGATTAGGAATATTTGTAAGATCTTGTGTTGCATGTAGGGAAGGTTAGAATTCGTTTCGTTTATTTGTTTTATGTCGTCCTGTAGTGTATTTAATGTTTCCCCGTATTTGTCTGTGTCTATTATGTGTATAAGTTTCAGGGATCCTGGCTGAAGTTTTGTTGTTCCCATTTTTATTGAAACTACCTTAGAATTCGAATAGTCCAAGATCTGAACTTCTGCTTGCCCTTTGCAGAGAAAAAACCTGAACGAAAAGATGAAGAAAGAAAATGTTAATTCCTAATATTATTCTTATGAACTATCTTCCCTGAATTTGTTAAGATTGTAGTTGACCTATCTTCCTTTACTATTTCTTCTTTGTATCTACTAGAAAGTTTGGTTCCTAGTCTTTCATTTATTTTGACAAAGACTGTGTCTCCTGGATTATATGTCTTTATTTCTTGTCTTGATTCATTGTGTGTCTCCAAATCTTTACTTTGCGTATATTGCTCAAGTCCAAAGTTGCAGTTCCCACGTTGCCGTCGGTCATAGCATTTCCCTGAAATTGTTGATGTTGCTCGCGTTGTTGCATTTTCCTAGAATTGGTGTCATGGGTTAATGTCCCGCAGGTTGACGATTTTGCTGATGTTTCTAAACTGAATCAAAATCAAGGTGATCGTGATTCAGTTTTTGTTTTATTAACTCTTCCCTCCTTAAAACAATGCGTCCGCGCATTTCTTAGATGATGTTGTAGAAACTGGGATATTTCTGTAGAGGTGGATTTGCCTCTCCTTGATTTGTAACTGTTATCATGGTTGGTAGAGGAACAGTTTCGATTCGGGATGTTTTTTTCTTACATAGGGTTACCATTATGACCAATATTGATATTAGGAAAATCACATTTGTTGTTATTTGATGAGCGTCTTTTTCTACTTGGATTTTACTTCAATGTTGCGTATTGTTTGTATTCAGTTCTTTCAGAAGTTCCAAGGAAAGAATTTCTTCCACTTCTAGGTTTTCAGATGTTGGATGTACTGTTGGAGGTAGTGCTTGAATATTGTTCAGCTCTTGGGCGACATAACGTTGATCATTGATAGAAATTGTTTCGTTATAAAATTTTATTACGTAATTTCCGTTAAGTGTCTGTGTTCTATTATTAGCTTCTATTGATCCCTTGAATTGGTTGAGAACGATGGTACCGGGGGTTATCTCTTCAATCGTTGGAATATGGTGGCTATTGATTAAGTTGCATGTTGCGTTCTTATTTTCTTAAGTCTACTAGATCTAAATGTTTGCAAAGAGAAATATTTTCAATTTTCTTACAATTATTTTTAATACCGTATATTTTTTCTTCATTTTTTAAGATATTTCTATATGATATTTTATTCATAACATTATTGTTTCTTTTTGTTGGTATGACAATTAGTTTACTAAATGTTTCTTTTTTTGTTTTAGGAATGCTAACAATATAAAGTAAGTTCGTTTGGTTGCTTGCGATTTTAACATCGGAGAATTTTATTGCATGTTCGATATTTGTGTATGGCATATTTTCTGTATCTAATTTGTTTAATATTACGTTAATTTCAATTTTGGACATAATATTGGAGTTTACAATGTTTCCTCTTGCTAATTCTATTGCATAGATAATATTGACAAGTTCTTCTTTAATTGGTTTGATTTTATAAAGAAATATGACATTAAATTGATATTCAATGGTACTATCCATTTTTATTGTATTGATAATTTCATTTGTTACATTTGTTAATGCATTTATTCTCTCTTTATATTCTTTATTAATAGTATATTGATGGTTATTGTTCTCGATTATGTTGTTAATATTATTTTCTAGAATTAAAAGGTCTTCGTGATCGGGTGAACCCGCTATCCATTTCCATCCTTTACCGATGAAATCTAGTGATCGTTTTGTTTTTTTAATTTGTAGGTTTCTTTGCTTAATTTCGTGGGATAGGATGGGATAGAAAGGATTGCTCTTGGGTATACGTTTAACATAGGGTATGCTTCTTTGATAAATTTTTCGTATGGAGTGAGTTCTATTGTGTGTATAAATTTCAAATTGCCTTCAATAACTTTGGCATCACCATTGTCAAGGATGATGATGGGGGCATTGGAATAATCCAGAATGTTGGTTTTTGCGATGATAGGGTTTAGAAAATATAATAAAAGTAGGGACGCTGGTAGCTGGATCATTATTCCGTTTTGTATCTCTTCGAAACTACTTCGGTGGTCTCGCGTTACACTTATGCGTTTTAACACTAGTTATGTTGTTTAACCGTCTAGTTAAATATGGCTGTTTAACTAGTTGTGTGGTTCGACCCGTTTAATTAATTTAATTAAATAGTAGCCACACTTGTTGGGCGCCAGTTAAGTTTTCTCAAATCGATTTTGTTCAAAAAAATAAACTTTATTAAATCAGACTGGCAGCGATTCTGCCTTACAAGAAAACTGAACAAAAATTCTTTCTTAAACCTATTCTTAATCTATAAGTGAAGTTGCCAGTTCCGTCGGTCGTAGCATTTCCCTGGAATGCTCGCGTTGTTGCATTTTCCTAGAATTGGTGTCATGGGTTAATGTCCCGCAGGTTGACGATTTTGCTGATGTTTCTAAACTGAATCAAAATCAAGGTGATCGTGATTCAGTTTTTGTTTTGTTAACTTGTATGCAATCTCGGGATAAAAGTTTTGATGTTGTAAAAATTGTTGGGCTCGAGGCCTATACACAGGAATGTTACTTTTAGGTAATTTTTGATTCAAAGGTTTTTGCCATCTCGGGTTTTGTGTAACCTGGTATGTTTGAGCTGTTTGTCTGTTTTTGTGATTTTGATTTTCGAATTTAAGACATAAGTTAAGTGCCTGTGGAAGGTCAGATGGTTCACGTATGCCTAATAATCTAGGTAAATCGCCGTTGAGGCCGCGGATAAAAGTATCTAATGCTTTGTCTCGGTATGTGCGCGTTAAGACAGAAGGGGATTCTGGCCCTATATCCATGCAGGATATTTTATTTAATATCAGTGACAGATGGTTATAAACTGCCAGTTGTAGCGGATTTATTAATAAAGACGACTTCTTTAATTCTATACTAATTATATTTATTTGAAACAAACTTGGCTTTTAATCAAACACTGAATTATAATAAAATTCTTGTCTAGACACGTCTGGTTCTGTCCGTTGTCTCCAATTCTTGAGCTGACTTATTTCCTTGAGTTAGTGAAGCCATTTGATACTCCAATGTGCCAATATCTCTTTGATCTGCATAATGCAGCGCAAAACATTTGCATATTGCTTGCCAATTGAGTGGCGTGTTATAAGATTCTAAAACTGCGTCTGCTTGACCGGTTATTTTATTACGGATAACATTCAAAATTCCGTAGAATTTCGGTGTGCCAATAGAAGATTCGTAAATTTGTAAAATTCGTTCAACACTTTTTCGCCAGGAACTGAATTCTGCGGGTTTTCCCGAAAATTCTCTTAGGCTTTTGACTATTTCTGGAGTTTTATCAATATCAGAGATTATTTCTAAATTCAGCGTTTATGGTTTGATCGCCAGAAACTTGAGGCTCTGTTTCCGTTTTCAGAACAGACTTAACAATACTCGTTATAGTTGTGCTTAGTTCAGCTGTGGTAACTGGTATCTGATTGAGTACTATTTGTGGTGGAGGATTTTGGGGATAAGGATTTGGGTTTGGGTTAGCCATTTTAATCTTTGGATATAGATTCACAATTTTCTTTGATTGTAGGTTAAAGAACAATAGATAACTGTAATACTTAAATTGAATATGAATCCACACTTTCCTTTGAATGTGGAGTTAAAAAAATTATAAAACTTAAGACTATTTCTTACAGTATGATAAATGTTAGCATCCTGGGGCGGCTAAACAAAATAGATATGTCCTCCTTTTTGCTTTGGCAGCTCGTTTCCTCAGGACGGGAGCTTGTACTGTCTTTGACGTGGTTTTACGATATCCCTATGTACCTTCTTTTTCACGAATTGATCAGGTTCACTCACGATTTTTCTTTAAGGTATTTTTATGTACCTATTTTCTCGCGATCTTTATTGCTCGGGCGCCAGTTAAGCTTTTGTTAATTATTATATAAAAAAAAAAACACAGCTTTTAATTTTCGGTCCACTATGTGGACATTTATTTTATCAATAAAGAACCTTAATTGTCAAGATTAAAGACAGAACTCAGGGAAAAAATAGCTTAAACATAGTATTTATAACTTCTGCATCATTGAATTGTGGGCGATGATGCAGGTGGCGATGGATGCTGCGATGTCGCTTTTCTTGGAAGCGCAAACGTGGGAATGAAAATTGTAGATATTGCTCGTTGATTCTTAGAATCACGTCTGGGATGAAGTTTAGACGTGGGAAAAGTAACACGTGTTATTTTATGAATGTTTATTGTGATAACTTATATGTTATTGGGGACTATAGTCATATCGAATGTTGTTTATTTCTTTTTTTTTCATTATTTGGTATGGGCATGATCATTTTAAGTTGAGTCAAAATATAATGTTTTGGTAGTTTCACAGCAATTATAAGTCTGTCTTGGTCAAGTTTCTATACCTAACGTTTTTATTTCTAATCCTGTTAGTATGCTTGATTGGCAGATGCTATATTGTCTAGTACGTTATTAATTACTTTCCAATATTTGTAGTTTCAATAGTTGTTCTGTGATAAGTTGTTTTCTTAACATATCTTTTTGGTTTGACGCGATACTTTGGTACGTATAACATAGAGTATCTCTGTCAGTTTCTATTGTTTTTTTAAATTTGTTAATAGAGTCCATACATTTTTTATTGATTTGTTTTTTTTTTTTCTGATTAAGGCTTGTTATGGCTGCCCCTGGAATGGCGTTCAGAACCGGATTTCTTTTTCAATTTTTGCTCTCACGGATGTTGTTTGGTTTTTAGTAGCCACGAACTGCGTCAATTCCGACAGGAATTGTTCTATATTATTGAAGGCCATTCTTTCGGTTCGTCGTTCGTCGAATTTTTTATTCCTTTTTTGATTAATATTTGAAATGTTTAGGGTGTTGAAGTTAATGAACGCTTCTTATTAAGAACACTGTTTTCAATTGTTTTTAATTCCTTTTTCGGAAGTTTAAAGTTCTTGTACACTGTGATGAATTCTTTTTCGAATTACTTTCGTTTCACCGACTGCGCCAAATACGTCTTTACCTCGCTGTTGCTTCGAGTGGAAGCAACTCCCATAAGTGTTCCTAATATGCAATTGAAAAACAAGTTGGTTTTTCGATGGTTGCAAATTTTAAACCTTTATTTTAATGAATATTAGGTTATAATCTTATATACATATTTTGGTGAAGAACTTACTTAGTCCTTAAGGGATTTCACAAATTCTTTCAGTTTTAACTCAATTATACAATATAAATTCTTTATGATGCTGAATGGGAATGGGCTAACTCGTGTTCTCTTTGGACTTCAATTTGGACATAAAAAATGGAAAGCACTAGAATCGGATGTGTGAACTTAGTTATGCATTGAAATGAAGTGGTGCGACCTCTGAGTTGGAACTTCAACTTACTGGATGCGTTCGCATTGACTTCAACTTGCAGGATGCGTTCGCATTAACACTCGCGGCTTAGCAATAAAAAAAAACGGATTCATTTTTCTTTTTTTTATTATTTCTTTATTAATTTGAGTGTTTTGTATTACATAGAATCTACTATGAGGCCGCTGTCTTTAGCTAGGCTGCACCTCACAGAAGATGGATTAGAAAACGACTGTTATATTTTGATGTTTATTGCGAAGTTGAGTAAGATGGTGACGTGCGATAATTTTTCTCTCAGGCTGCGTGATTTGCTTTTCCACAGCTTCCATCACTTTTGATAGTAGTTCCTCAAGTTTATACAAGCGAATGATGTAAATTAGGTTGAAGTGTCCGTCAATGATCCATCCTTGTCCCTCCTTAATGGTAACCATAGGGGATGTATATTCAAATATACTCAGCCCTTGCATGGCTGTTACGAATAAAAAGCTATGTAGCTGAATTTGATCAATTTTTCTAAGTATATATTCGTTGTGGAATGTTTAAAATGTTCTGGAATTGAATTTTGGATACTGCAATGAGAGAAAAGAAAACAAAATTAATTTTAAGTAGTACTCACCCACGAATGGGGTTTCCTTTAGAACTGGTTTGTGTGGGAGGTGTCGTGTGGGTCCCGTTTGGCCGCAAGCAGCCTACTAATGGCACGATCACCATCACCGCTGTATCCGTTAGCCAATTCAGATATCCGTGTGTTGCCATGGTTACACAGAATGTTGGCGTTCAAGGTTACAAAATGGTCAACTGTGTTCCCATGGGTACAAAGACGTTCACTCAGAAAGAGCGTATTGGCCTTGACGCAGATCCGGTCCCTGCTCGGGCGCCAATTTAGGATTTTATGGCAAGAATCCATAAAAAAAATACCTACTCTTTTATAATACCACAGTCCAGAAGTTCTTCAATGATTGATGTCAACATTCCTCTTTGAGCATACGGTACTTTATAGGGTTGGCTGATTACGGGTTCTTTCTTTTCGAGCTCTATTTCCATTGTCGTTATTTTTGTGTGTTCAAGCTCTCTCTTAGACATGGCTTCGCATTGACGGAATCGCGTCAAAAGGCTAAGCAGTTTTTCAGTTATTTGAGTGCCAGTTGGATCTTGGATGTCATTCAATTGGATTTTGAAACGTTGTTTTTCGGTATTTCCAATTCGTTGAATTGTCAATTTCTCACCAGTCTTTGTCAGTATGCAGTTGGGGTCATCTAAAATATCTTTTCCTATCAAAAGATCATCGCCTAAAAGGGTATTATCCACGACAATTGCATCCACGGTGAAACCAGCGCCATCAATCTCAATATCGATACGAACACTACCAGCAGCTTCACATATACCACCTTTCAAAACCATGTAACAGTACATTCGATTTTCCAATGTCTTTGTTCAGTGCTCTTGCGACTCTTGCTGACAATGGTTCTCTCACTTCCGGAATCTAGGAAGGCTGTGTATAATTTGTCTTCGATAATCACATTTTTATGGTAGCAAAACATACTCGATCTACTAGCCACAATGTTAACTCGATAATTATTGTTGTTCATTTTAGCATCTTGATCGAGGATGTTATTATCAATCAGTGGTCGTTTTCTAGTTTGGGTGCGTTGTCTTGAGTAATGACCTTGTTGATTACAGTTGTAGCAGTTGACTGTATTTTGTTTGCCATATTGGAGTGCTGTAGTTTGATGGTCGCCTTCGGTATTCTTATGTTGTTCTTGGCTTTGATGTGGATGTTGATCCTGTTAGTGAAGCTCTTGCGTTCTCTCGGATGCTTTGGAACCATTTAATTCTTTCGATCAGTTCCGCAATAAACTTGAAATTGCGTGCTGCCAAATTGGAGCTCATTTAAGGATCATTAAGCCCGGTATATATTGTATAATTGTTATATCTGCTAGGTTGATTCGTTTACCCAACATATTCATTTCAAAGCAGTAATCCTCGACTGTTTCGTTTGCCCTCTTAACCTTTCTAACTATAGTTGTTGGTGTATGTCGATTTCATTAGTTTGATGAGTAAAATCAGTTTTAAGCCTTTCAGCTAGTTGGCACCATAAACTACAGACTTCCAATGACGTGCAGGACCTTGCATTTTCGAGGCCACTTACAACTTAGATAACCCTTCCAATCCTTTTAGCCATGCATCCGACGACAAATAAAGGGACATCACCAGGTGAAAACAGTGGGATGGCATCGGCAATCTCTTTGAAACTATAAACCACCTTCTATCTGCTGTTGGTCATTGCAGTGCGTGCTTCAAAATCTTTCAGTTTCGAGGCCAATTCCTGCTCGTTCGTGAGGAGGAGTCTCTCTTTTGCCAACAGTTTTTTTTTTCCAGCTCTATAACGATAGCGCTGAACTATCAAGATTCCCATCGCCAGTCAGGTTTTCAATTTGTGAATTATTTAGCATGCTTCTATGTTGTGGCTCTACATTGCTCCTGTCATATTTGCGTTTATTAAGCAGACTACGTTTCGACCCACTCACAGGAAGGTTTCTGCACTTTAGCTCATCTTGGAGCTACTTTACCGTCATGTTCTCCATTGAACCTACAAATTCAGATTCACCTAGGCTTGCCAATGTGTTTGTTATGTTTGGGATGGGATAGGCGTCTGGAATGGTAATCGCATTGATTCGTTTAAAATCATTAACGAGCCTGTACTGTCGTTCGCCTGCTGCATTGGATTTCTTCGAAACTATCCAAAGAGGCGAATTATAAGGGCTTTTAGGGGTCGAAGATACCATCGCTAAGACTTCGCCATTCTTTGTAGTGTACTCTAAGTATGGTACGCTAGACAGGCTTGTTCTGTAAAATTTAGCTCTGGAGAATCTTCTTCGGTGCTTTCGGCTGTATCTTCGTATATTCCTTCTTCAGAAGCATGTAAGTAGGGTAGAAGCGGGAGGCTTCGACACATGGGAGGCTTCGTCATACTCATATGCATGTTTTGTCGCTACTATAAGATCTACTCCTTTCGTTTCACAAGAAACCGTTACTCAAATTATTAAGAAAACAGCAAACAAAATGTGCACTGCACGTTTGAAAATTTGTTAAATTGATCATTTGGCTACTGTGTTTTTTTTAGTAAATGTTTAGTGAATTTATTCAGTGTTGCTTTAAATGGTAAGTTGTAGGGTGGAAGTGGGAGGCTTCGACGCCCTAACAGTTTATGATTTTTAGTTAATTAACAGAATGAGATATTTATATCTTTTTGTTTGTATTTAAACTGTATACATTTGAGTTCAACTTTTGAAAAAAATTCATCAAGTTAATGCTCTTTTTTGAAAACTTATAATACAAAAAGCAAGAAAATGAAAATTGTCGAACCCTCTCCTTTCAGGGGAGCCTTGGTCAACCTTGAGGGACGAAGACAAATAGAGAAATTTCAATAAAAAAAGAAAGCAAAATAATCCAGAAATACATTTTTATTTATTTAGCGAACATCATAGGTAGAAAAGTTCAACGAAAACATAAATTTTGCTTTAGCACGAGAAGTTCCTGGTGGATGTGTCGGCTCTGGTAAAATGTATACTATATCCTTCTTCAACACTAATGATTTGTCCTCAATTCAACAAAGTATTGTGTCTTTCTCAGTCTCCGAAGAAACTTCACTGCATATCCAGAAGCGTAAACTTCTGTTACTAACCCAATGTAATAAAAATCAATCTTGTCAGTGAATTTCAACAAAATGAAGTCATTTTTTTTATGTTTAGATTAGTTTCAATAGATATGTCTGGAAACTCTCCTGATTCCTCGGAAATATTGAAATACTGATCAGAGTCTGCAAGACTGAAAGTCTCACTACCACTTGGTTAAGTCGAATCCGTGATAGTTCTTTTTTTTATACGATTACAATCCTTGGCTTTTTTGTTTGAAGATTATGTGTTTTTTTAGCTTAAGGCTTTTCATTTTTCTTTTTTTGAAGCTCTTCAATTCTTGCTTTTTCTGGCGAGTCAGTGTAGATCCTAGATTTTCCGTGGTTTTTTAAAATTGCTTTTCTTTTCAAAACCTTTGGAAGGGGTCGTATTATTTCTGGGGATAAGATTATTGATTGTTGTTGAACCAAAATTATTTCTTCTGAGGCATTAGGTGACGAAGGCTGTTGATCAAATGGCTGAGAAATTGAATCAATTTGTAAAGAAATTTCTTCTGGTGGATCATTGATGGAACTAACAGCAACGGAATCAGTTTGAGAAAATTCTGATTCTGGGAAAACCAAATCGTTATAAGGAAATATACTGTGGAGTGCCGCCGATAGCGTGCAGAAGCACACAACCAAACACTTTTTTTTTTTTTTCTTTAACAATCTATTTTATTCGCATACAATATTTTCGAAATCGAAGTTATTGTCTTAAAATAAAAGCAAACTTTTTATTTTTAAACGAAAATTAAACGAGATTCGAGCGGCGGCAGTGGCAGTCTTTTCTAGGTGACAATCAAAAAACGAATGACTCGTTAATTCAAAAAACGAATCAAGCTACCTTATGTAGATGCTTGATAAAATTGGAGTGCGTTCCAAAAACCAAGTGATCCTCTAGTTGGGACATGGTTGCGTTCAGTAGGTCCAGCGAGCAAACTTAAGTTCTGTTCTGAACGCTGAAGTTAATTTGACAATCTGCCTTGTGTCGCTACAATACCAGTTGAAGAAAATGCTTTGGTTATATTTTCCGATAGAATGCTCTCATAAATGGAATTTTCGTCAGATGGGCGATGTCAGTTAAATCAATTTTTACGCCCGGATTATTTACAGTAAAATTGTTGAACGACTCTTTGCAAAATTTCTTAAAAGGACCAAAAATAGACACATCTAATGGTTGCAATTTATGGGAAGTGTGAGGAGGGAATGAAAGAAGGCAGAATCCATTATCACGGCAGAATAATATGCTGTCTAGTCCACAATGAAAGGCATGGTTATCCATAAGTAGGAGAATTGGGTCATCTTTAGAACAACGAGCTTGTTTCTGTATATGAACGAGAATACTTTCAAATAGATCCGCATTCATCCACCCGTTCTTTGCAAGGAGTTGTTGCGGGCCCCTTTGGTTCCGTCGGGATCAGCGCTGGTATGCTTGCCCCGGCCTCACGCTCGTCGGAGGTAGCGAGTCCTTGATTCCCTATTCGGAGCTCACATACAAAAAAAAAACAAAAACACCACTGTACTTGGTAGTTCAAAATCAAAAATAATAATTAATTAAATTATTCGAATGTTTATGAATTGTTTCGTTTCATACGGATTTAGATGAGGACTGACTTAATAAAATGATTTGAGATGATAAAATGAAGGATGGCAAAGTGGTGAGAGTTGAGAATTAAATATAAACTAGTTAAACTACTCAAAAAAAACTACTAGCACACCTGTTACTCTTCAAGGACGTTTTGGAAAAACAAATGTTACATAGATAAACATAAAACGACTCCAGAAACTGAGCTTTAAACAGATGTACTTAAATGCATGTAAACGTGTGTATTTGAATCAAAGTTTCAACGACGACGTCGCTCGACTGAATCGTTAGTGAGTCTCTTTCAACAATACACATTGATTTGGTATATTCTTTACTCTGGACTCAAAAGCCAGTACTGTACATTAGCTTGAGGACTCAGATTATATTGAACATCCAAAATATTTATGATTTTTTTTTTTTTTTGAATATGACTGTATCATTGCAACACAGTAACGATAATGTAAACATACTCGTACACTGGGACTTGTGAATAAAATCATATTAAAAAAAAAAAAAACAAAAACTGTGTTTGCAAATGGAAATGACAGATAAACATGAAAATAGATAATATGTACCTTAGAAACATTATGACATTATGCTAATTGAAACTACAATGAAGCTGAAACCGAATGTGTTAAAAGAACTATTGAAACTAATTTAAATAAAAATGTGCATGTACGAAAATATTTGACTAAAAAAACTCTCATATATGCTACTATAAAGCAGCGAAGCCTTCACACGTTGGGCGCCATTTTGTTGCGGGCCCCTTTGGTTCCGTCGGGATCAGCGCTGGTATGCTTGCCCTGGCCTCACGCTCGTCGGAGTTAGCGAGTCCTTGATTCCCTATTCGGAGCCCACATACAAAAAAAAAAAAACATACCAGTCTTTGGGGCGTCAAGGTGTTCTGACGCGGGAGAAATCTTTTCTACACCCACCCTACCATCGTCACTTGTCTCGCCTAAGAAACCCCTTAATACACCATCCTTCAATTATTCAACTCATCCATCTCACCTTCAGCAATCCTCATCCTCAATCCTTTTAGTTTAAAAAACCATGTTTCAAATCATTATATGCTCATATATTTTTAAAATTATTATTTGAATTGCCCATTTAGAACGAATAAAATTACATTAAGCAAAAAAAATATATAATAATTATTGAACGCAAAACAAAATAAAATTCCAAATAAAATTACAAAATGTACCACTGTATAAGACTGGCTTTAACTTTAAATTGCTCTTTTAAATTGATAACAAAATTTTAACTTAACTCACGAAAAAGAAAGCTTTAAGCTCCAATTCTCTCATATGCAACCATACATACACACAAAGAAATTGTATGCACTGCACTTGGAATTTTGTGGTTTATTTATTTCGAGTTTCAAACTTACAGAGCTTTTCTCTTGTTTTAGATACTAGTATATAAGTATAGGTAATTTAATCAAAAACTCACCCCTTTTTAAAAGCAATGCTTATACTCCAGCTGGCGATGAAGTGGCCACAGCATCCAGGCTGATGATGATGATGAGTGTCTTTGTACCAAAACAATAAAAATCCAAAATAAAAGAAAACTCTGTTTAAAAGTCAAGTGCAAATGCTTCGTGCACACAAAGGCAAAGCATGTATAACTGCCTATGTTAGTCAACCGGTGCTAATTGCGCTATCCTTTTGGTTAAAATATTTCCCGTTGCTTTTTTGATTAAATAATTAATTAAAGTATTCTTTTTTTTTATATCTAATAAGGGCATATAATGAACGATTAACAGAAAAACAAAATGTGTTAAAAAAAAAATAGACGACCAAGGGATTTTGTGGGTTTTGAACATGCGATCCTTGGTTTGTAAAGCCGCCACCCAAGCTACTGCACTAAACGGCTCCTTGTAGATCCTCGAACTGAAGTCAAGTTATTGGTGATTTACTGATGGTATTTGGGTATCAATTAAGACTTAATCTTGCACACAAATGAAAGCTCTGTGCAGTTGAACGTTGATATAGAAAAATCAACGGCCTCCACTGAGTGTGAAGGACCGTATTGATATTCTGTAAGAAATTTTACATTTCAATCAAAGTCTTAAATTTGCTTTTTTCTTTTGATTTTTACCTTGTGGTTCCTTTTTTTCTGTCTAGTAACATGTACGTTTATTTGGGTATTCAAACTTTTTATAATTTTATATTTTATTCACTGATTGGATATGTTTGCAATCACAATTTGTTCTTTTGCTTATACTTTTTTTATTTTTTTTTTATTTTTTTTTTTATTTTTTTTGACTTAGACTTTTTCTTTGACCTGCAAATAGTCACCACTGATTCTAAGTTTATTCGCGTAGGCAAGTTAACAAACTAATCATCCATGTAATTCTATAAGTCATACAATTCCCTTACTTATGCTAATTACTGTTGACCTCTATTTAACCTTGCTATTAAGTTAGAAAGGGATCTTATGGCTTATTATGGCAAACAAATGTTGCTAGCGTTCTTTTTTGTGTGTGCGTTATTGCTATGCGATTTTAAGATTTTGGGACAATATAAGGGAATAGTGGCAGCTAGCCAAAATCGCAATAATTGAAGCAAGATGTTTTTAAGCAAACTCATCGATGAAGTTAAGAAAATATGGTTTTTGTTACAGAGTGCTTGTGAGCCCGGAATGCATTTTTTAAGGAAATTTGGATTCATTCTTTTTCGCGGGAACACATACATTTCGGGAATATGGTTTCCAGATGCATTTATTATTCCAACCATGGTAACTAAACTCCCACGCTCTGCAGAAGCAGCCTGAGAAACAGTTCGTTTTCCTTTTTCAGCAATGACCTACAAAAAATTTGAAAAAAATGTCTTCATTTATAAATATTTAAAACTGAATAAGAAGTTTACTTTTGGGGAAAGTTCAAGCACAGTGCTTCTTCCTGTCTCATCAATATTAAAGATGCGGTCAGGGGTAAATTTATATTTAGTTAAAACGGTCTTTAAATTTGAAAAAAAGTCTTCAACGGCTGGTTTGGAGAATCCGAATATGCGAGCTTTGCTTGTGTTTTCAGGCTTTCGAAGGCTTATGTCCGGATTACGATGCATAAAACATTTAAGCCAATCGGTATCCCACTTTTCAGGTCGTTTCAAATTATTACGGCGAACATACTTATATACAAACCTTCTTCAACGTTGTTGTTTCTTTGGTAGATTTTCAGATCCACTTGGTCTCTTGATGTTATCATCGTTGTTAACGGGTCGATTCATATACATAATTCACTAGAATAGATTGATCGACTTCCATTTGTTGTGGAGGCTTTGGATTGGAGGGCCTAGGAGGTGGTGATGTTGATTGCGTTGGTTTTGGATATAGATGTCGCATTTTATTGTGTGTCTGAGTTTTTTCGACGGGTTTTGTTTGGTATCTAGTAGAGAACATTTGATTTATTGGAGCAGTAATGGTGTTATTGGAATTCCTCTGATGAATTTGAAAATTCCTAAAATTAAGATTTTGAAACTCTAAACATGAAGTATAAGCTTCTGAAAGAGTTTGTGGTTTTTGAATTACTAAAATCTTAGATACGTCTCCATTGAGACCTCTTATAAAAATGTCAAGTGCTCGATTACGATAGTTCTCCGTTAGAACGTTAACAGTTTCCTGGGAATAATCTTCGGTTTAAATTTTGTTTATAAGTAGGGATTATTGATGGTTGACCCTAGCGTAAAACTCATCTATTGACTTACGGTCTTGAGTGAGTAAATTGAGTTGATGTTCCAATGTTCGAACATCTCGTTTGTATGTGTTGTGTATGTAATTTCAAAAGTAGGAAAGAAACAATTGTAATTTGAAGTTTCTTAAATTTAAGTTTATTTGAACCACAGAATAAGTCGTTTCCTAGTGGATTGATGAAAAACGGAAGAGGACGAAAATGCCGGATATTTCATGAGGTTGACAATGCTTCGTTCAGTTTCGGATACATATGATTTGTTACTTATTGTTCGGGTAGCAGCATAGTGCTGCCAAATAATAATTAATTAGTTAATTATTTAACAAACGTAACAGTCTGCATAGTGCATAGACAAACATCTTTTAATAACCGGCCATTCTTCGTCGAAAATATCATACGATACGAGTGCAGCGTCGACTGAACATCTGATACTTCAATTCTGTAAATGGGTTTATTTTTGACTATTTCATAGTCACTAAGAATGGATACCACATTGTGGACCCATGATATGTATTGGACTGCGCTTCCGTCAAAAATTTGTAAGTCCCTAACGCAATCTGCATCAGGTAGCTTTCTTATTTCGTTAAGTTCTTATTCTGTTTTAGGGGTAGTTAAGGTAGTTGTTTGATGTGGGGGTGGGATAACCCTACTTTCGACTTGTATTAATCTATTATTTATTACTTTGATTTGGTCGATTTGAGCATTTACAGCTCCGGTTAACTGTTTTATGTCCTATATTCAACAAAGTCAAATGAGAGGTAGGTTTATAAAAATTACAATTGAGAGAACAAAAAAATTGAGTCTTACAAAAAGAAAGCCTGCATCGTTGGGAGTCCGTGACTGATCTCTGCTGCTGCTGCTACTTAAGGACGGATGGGTTCACGGTTTGATTCACTTTTTGTCAAGTTTTTAATCGCACTGGAGGTGGTTCTTACGTTCACACGTGTTTTTTTTTATGTTTGTAAGAAAAATACCGCACTAGAGGTGGTTCTTACGTTTACATCTTTTTAAAACTAAACGGTTACCGGTTGCTCGGGCTTTTTCGTTTATATACCGTACTAAGGAGAATTTAAACCTTTTAAAATTTTACGATTACCGGTTGCTCGGGCGCCAGTTATTTAAGCGTTGCTCGCTTAATTAAAAAAAAAAAAAAAACAACAACAACTGAAGTACGTTAGTGGTAATAAACGTACGTACGTCATTCTATTACATTTTGCAACGTTTACAATTAGAAAATTTCTTAGAATTAAAATATTGTTTGCAATATTCTCAGAAGGAGAATTTGCTTGTTGAATTTTATTGTTTACTAAATTTGATTATTGGGCATTGGAAAGATGGAAATACGAGGAAATACGATTACCTAAGCAAGAAGTTGTCGTGAGAAAAGAGATCATAACCAACAATTCAAACATTCTTCTTCCTCACTCTCTTCTCCTCTTCTCTATTTTATATTTGCATACTCTTTCGAAAACTGAAAGCGCAATTCTTCATACAATAGAGGCGAAACAAAATTTAATAACAATTTTTTTCGTAAACTGAAAACGGAATGAGTTGAAGGAGATCAAACCAACAATTCAAAAACTCTTTTTTTTTTTCTCTTGATTTACGAAAAGTAAATCAAAACTTCACTTAATTTGTTCTTTACAACCGTAGCTTACAACTCGGCAAGGAAAGGAATCAATTTTTTCTATTTCCCGCTCAATCTCAACTCTATATCTTTTTCTCTCTATTCTTCTTTGGTTTCCTACATTCCTACGATCGATCGGACTATTTACACATATAAACTTCAGATACTCAAACATCATACTGTCCGAATACTGCACTACCCCCTAATGTTTCTACACAGTAATTTTACTAACCTAGTTCATATTAATTTTTAAAAATACTACTGTTCACAAAAATAATGAACCATACTTAAAATTTCCAAGACGTTATAAACAAAAAAAAATTAAAAAATGTACAATCCTCTTTTGATCCTAATAAACATATGTACAAAAATACGTTTAATGTAAACTTAAAAAAACAATTATACTTATAACAAATATACAAAGAGGAGCAATTTTTCTTAAAGCATAATGTTTTTGTATTGAGTTGGTATCTCAAAGTTATTTTTTGTTTTATAAATAAACATTGTTTTGTTAGTAAGTTAATAAAGTCTCGAAAAATCAAATTTGTATTGTTAAGTCTGTATGAAATATAATTTGAAAATAATAAAATGTTTCACGAAATTTTAATACATTCAAAGTCACTGACCAATATTATAATTGATGTCTTCCAAAACAAACTAGATGAATAAGCTTTTAGTAATTTAAGGAAAAATTGAATAATCATGTGAACGTTGTTGCAATGCTGTTTACTATACAAATGGTTAATAATAAAATAGAGTAATCTTAAAAGAATTATGATATTAAATATGCAAACAAATGTTACAAAGAAAAATGAGTGTTTTATTTTATGGTTTATTTATTTTTCTATCAAACAGGTGTTTATAGCGAGAATGGTAAGTTATTGTCACGGAGAATAATACAATGATAACCGTCTACACCAAAAGAAGTGTAGGGGCCAAATGGGACACTTGCCCATATGGGAGACATGAGCGAGTGGCGTTGAGAACCCGAATATAGGCGTGCGCAAAATATCATCCGCGAGGCCCTTTTCATCCACATAAATATTTCTTACCTTGAGCTGTATTAATCAGCCCTATCATGGTATTTTTCGGAGCGGACAATTTTCCGCAACGCAAATATGTTCGGAGCTTAAATTTGTATTCGAGCTAATTGTCACCGGACAAAAATATGGCAACCAAAATTGTTCAGTCTGCACAGCTTTAAACACAATTTAAAAAATAAATCCGCAAACAATTTTCTGCGGACAAATCGGAAATCAAACTATCATCAAAAATGAAGGAAAATAAAGCTAAAATAAAGCGTTACTTTATATCGGAAAAAATTCCGAATTGTAAGTCGGAAGAATACCTCGAATCAAAACTTGTCCGAAACGTACGAAATCGGACAAAATTCCGCTCCGAAATATACCTAGATAGGACAGAATATTATATTAATGTTCTTGAAATTCTTTTATTGAATATTTTGTTCTGCATTAGGGAAGTGTCCATAGCTTAGTTTTTAGGTGCGTAGGCTGTGTAGCAGAACGTCATGGGTTCGAGTATTACTCGTGCCCATAGTTTTTATTTCATCTTTCACGGGCACTCCCTCTTGCGAAGAACTGACAAAACTTCCAAGAGTATCATCTGTCTTGAAAAAGTTCTTATCAACTTCGGAATCGGAGTTAAATTGTAGGTCCACTCCATTCTTCACATGCACCTAGAGAATTGTTGATGAGAGTAAGCCACTTAGGCCTTTGCTCTTCAAGAGCTGTCGCGCCACTCTATTTATTTTTTTACACCCGAAAACCTCCCATTGTAACAAATTTCAAGATTCTGATATTGTTAGAAGTGCTTCATAATTTTGATGATCAGTTAGTGAGTCAGTGAGTCAGTCAGTCAATTACGGTTTTTGAAATGTTTACTGTTCAGTATCTCAGGAAGTAGTGGTTCTACCAAATTATTTTTTTTACAGGGCCTTTGTACCCATGAAGTTAATACGTAATTCAAATTCTACCTCTATGGGTTCAAAACTTATGGAGGGTTAAATATGTCCTTGAGTTCGATCTTGTAAAAAGGGAGTAGTGCTAGAACTTGTCTGGGCACTTCGGTGCCCTTTGATGTATTAAAAACTAGACTAGCTGCGGAGCAGGTTCAAAAAGAACATTAGTGGTTAAAAATTCATCCAATTCGCACTCGGCCTAGGGTTCTATCTGCAACTTAAATTTGAACGAGGTTCTATTTCCCAAAATATTGTTTTTTCGAGTTGGGCACGATATCTCAATTTTTTAATCCCGATTTTCAGAACCCCTGTATTATAATTCCGCTTGTTAAAATCCTGATTTTTATAATCCGCTTTTTTTTTTAATCCCGTTTTCCGCAATACCGTTTCTTATTATCGCGTTTTTGCATTCAAAATCACATGATTTTTCTTCTCAGATTCAAAGCATTGACTATAATAAAATACATATAAGTATAAGAAACGAAGTTGGTGGGATTAAACGGGATCAGTCGGGATTTTAAAAAGCGGTAATATAAAAAAAAGCGTTTTTTCTTATGCAAGGTTCTATCTGCCTATTAGAACTTTCTGAACTTAAATTCAACCTGCGATTGTGTAGATAGAACCTTGTTAACTGGAATTTCTTGAACTAAATCCTAAACGTAGCCTTTTTAGAATCTAGGTCCTAAGGTCCTAAGGTCGCGAAGTTATGCCAGTCTTCCACCTTTCCATGCATTGACAGGATTGGATTATACTGCAGTATTAAGGGCACAATATAAGGATTTCTTTTTCTAGATTAGTTACGGACGGCTCCGTCCGCTCCGTTCCGTTGATTATAGTTCTGACCTTATGCTAAAAATATTCCTTAGTAATATTGCATTCCAAGATATTAATAAAAATATATCCTTGAATCACAAACAAATCGTAAAGGAATTCCATCAGTTTAGTACCTATAACGGTTATTACTTTTTTCTAGATTTCTCAAAAACGGACATTTTTTTTGCATATTTCATCAACAGCAACACGTTTTATTAAACGTAATGTTTAAATAATGTTGCACCTAGCAATTAAGCCTTATCTGACGTGTGACCACTCACACAGGTGTCGTTTATAAGTGTTGACATTCACCCTGATGATCCACCAGCTACAAAAGCACACCTCAACTTTCAAAAGAAAGAAGCGGGTACCCTGCAACTGGATTCACACCAGTACCAATTGAATTAGTGCCAGCCCTTATTCATCTTGGTTTGATTCTAGACTACTATTCAGGCAAAACACGGAACTGCACTCAACCCTCGTTTACCGAAAGAAGAGCCGTTGTCCGGTCACGGAAACTGCACTCAACCTTCAGTCACCGAAAGAAGAGCCGTAACCGCGATTTGCGAACAGCAGCTGAGGCCAAACTCAGACAACCACAACCCCCGCGAAGGTCCATCCCACTAGTGAGGTGGCAAATCCTCACTACCCGCGGTACCCAATTGCCCCTGGGTGAGGGGTTGGTGTCACATTTTGGTTCTGTATAACCATTCGTTATACAGACGTTGTTTCATTTTTGTGATCTTTTGAGTTTTGCAGCTTTTCTCCAACTGGCGGATGGGGGCACCGCTCACCCTCTGTCAAGTATATCCACATTGATTGAAGGGATGAACCAGCCAAACAAGGGATATACCCAACTGGGCGTCTAATTTCATTAACGTCTATCCACTTTCGGTATTCGTTGATCGTTTTTCCTCATTTAATATATCCTTAGATATATTATCTTTTTAAGGATCGCATCAATCTTCATTATACGTCCTGCTTCAATCCGTCAATTCCATTAGACTAAAGCTGCCTACGTCCGCAGGTTCATGCCAATAAATTGACAAGAACCTCTCAGAGGCACCACTTGAAGGTGTAGGTCAGCACGTTCACTTACTGGGGAATATGTACTCGGAAACATGTTTCCTTTCTAAATTTCCAGCTCTTGAAGAGCCAAGGCCTAAGTGGCTTACTCTCATCAACAATTCCGAGTGCATGTGAAGAATTGAGGGTTCTACTATTTAACGCCGATTCCGAACGACAAAGTTGAAAAGTACTTTTTCATAACAGATTGATACTTTTGGAAGTTTTGTCAATTCTTCGCAAGAGGCAGTGCACGTGAAAGATGTAATAAAAACTAATAAAAATGTTGACTATTGTAATGTTCGTGGGCTACGTACGAATTTTCTTGCTACTTACATCCACACTGTTTCTAACAGGCCAGTTGTTTTGGCGCTTAGTGAAACACAAGTAGGTGAGATTTCTGATCCTACTGAATTTCTCATTCATGGGTATAGCTTAGTGCCATTATTCTTCCTCCACTATGGTCTCCCGTTTACATCAGGAATGATGGTCCGGATGGTATCCCCGCTATTATTCTGAAGAGGTGTTCACGCTGGCAAAACCCTTGCGTAAGCTTTTCCATCTATACTACTCTTCTGGGCTCGTTCCGAGCAGTTGGAAAACACCATACCCAAAAGAGGCGAATCCTCCTCTCCCTCCAATTATTGTCCGATTGCACTTACGTCCCTTCTTTCATCGTGGAAACGCTGATAAACTATCAGCTCAAGAAATATCTCGAAGACCGAAAGTTTCTTAATGACCAGCATTTCGGATTTCGCAGCAAAAGGTCCACTGGTGATCTAATGGCTTATCTCACCGAACAGTGCAACAAATCTTTACATCGTTTTGGAGAAAGTAATATTGTTGCACTTGATATTTCAAAGGCATTTGATAAAGTCTGGCATCTTGCTCTTTTATCGAAAATGCGTGCCTTCGGTATCGATGAATCCCTTCTTCGTTGGATTAGAAACTTTCTTTCGAACCATTCAATACAAGTTGTATTGAACGGATTCAAGTCTGAAACCCACAATATAAATACTGGTGTGCCTCAGGGCTCCCTTTTGTCTCTGACCCTCGTTCTCATTTTCATCTTTGATCTCTTCCCTGTAACTTCTTATATAATAAATTGTTTCGCTGACGAGAGTACCCATAGTTTTTCATATTCGTTCCCAGACTCACATCCCTCCTCTTCGGATGTGGAACTGCAACGTCAAAATATGATAAGCTCATTAAACTCTGACTTAAATAGCATTGGGGAAGAGTTTCATGCTTCTAAAACTCAATGCTGTCTTCTATCGTTGAAGCGAGATATACCCCCTTTCCAGTGTCCATGAGTGGCACTTGCATCAATGAGACCGAACATCTCGAGATTCTCGGTATGTCCATCACTGACCCCCTCTTGTGGGACGAGCACATATTCGATGTCGCCAAAAATTCCAAGATGTTTGAATTTCTTAAGACGGTGAAAGAAATTGTTCTCATCGTCTGATCTATAAAACCTATATCCGTCCAAAGCTTGAATACAATTCACATGTCTGGACTGGTGCTCCAGCTACTTACATAAGCCTCTTGGATCGAATACTAAAAAAAGCTGTAAGAGTGATTGATGATAGAGAGATCACTGACGCATTCACTCCTTTAGACAACCGTCGTAAAGCAGCGTGTCGCTCTTTGTTATATCGCTGCTTTTATGGTTATTGCTCTAGTGAAATAACCAGTTGCATTCCTCCCCTCAAACAATTCGCCCGTAATACTCGCGCTTCTAGGAATGCCCATCAGTTTACCCTCGAGCCCAACTTCAGACGTACTCTCAAGTATAGGGAATCATTTTTTAGCCGTACTACGTGAATATGGAACTCTCTTCCAAACTCTGTCTTTCCCTGTTCACGAATTTAAGACCAATGTACACCGGCACCTCCTCTCCAACCCCTTCCTTCTTTCCTAAAGCACTCACCGTCTATGGCACAATAAGGTATAAAAACCCCTTGAGTGTGTTTATTATAAAGAAAAAATATGGGCACGAGTAGGACTCGAACCCACGACGTTCTGCTTAGCAGCCAACGCACCTAGCGACTAAGCCACGGACACTACATAAATAAAAAATTGGTTTTAGGTTGGTTGAAATAGCCTCGTGTTGCAGGACCAGAGCTCACATGGGCTTTTGGAAGGATTCCAAAATGAAATGCTTCTCATAGGATCCTTGTAATTTACAGGAAGGTAAGCGCACACAAACCGTTAAACGCTCAAGGAGTCTGTTACAAAGGAATGAAGGTTTTTAGTGAGTCGTATAAAAAAGGCACAACAAACGTATCACTGTTACAAAGAAAGCTTTAAAACAGCTCTCCTCAGATCTCAAAACATGCCAATGGAGATCAGCTGTTTGGATTTATTTTTTTGTTTTCAATTTAATTTTCACGTTTTGATTTTGTTTAAATTTAACTTCAATATAGACGCGTTTTCCTTCGAGCCATTGGAGATAACCAATAGAATAAACAGTCCCTTTGCTCCTTTCAAACTTCTTTTAAGTGAGTTTTCTTCAACCTTGAACAAGCCACTTGATTCACTTTCTTGAAACACCAAAATGCACTTTTTAATTTTTTGTTACTTTTATTTTTTCTTTAAAAAAAATCATTTCGTATGCACTAACTTAACGACCAAGAATATGAGACACTTTAAATCATGTTTACTTCTTCTTGGAGACACCAACAGTGCGACCACGACGGCCAGTTGTCTTGGTGTGTTGACCACGAACACGGAGACCCCAGTAATGACGCATACCACGATGGGCACGGATCTTCTTCAATCGTTCCAAATCATCACGGAGCTTTGAGTCCAAAGATGCTGAAGTGTACTGTTGGTACTTGCCATCAACAACATCCTTTTGTCTGTTCAAAAACCAGTTGGGGATCTTGTAATGCCTTGGGTTTTGAATGATGGTGACAATTTTGTCTACCTCTTCATCCGAGCACTCACCGGCACGCTTGGTAAGATCGACATCGGCCTTCTTGAGCACAATATTGGCATAACGACGACCAACACCTTTAATGGCAGTCATGGCGATGGTCACCTTGCGCTTACCATCGATGTTCGTATTCATGATACGCAGGATGTGCTGAAACTTTTCAGGAATGACGAGCGACTGAAAAACAGATAAAATAAAGTAAATTAGTATCTATTCGTTTGCAAACATAACTTTGAGTGTGGAAACAAAGAACAGCGCAAATATAAATGTAATTGAATGGTTCACATTTTAATTGTATCATTTTTATCATTTATTCACTGATGTCACCAGAATTTAAGGATTTATTTCGAGGACCTACCATTTTGCCTTCAGAGTTCACCGAATTCAAGCGAAAAAAGAGAGATGGACGGAAGTTTGTTAAACGTCAACATTTTTAGAACACTACGGGCGACATCTACTTGTGAGAGTAGACTTTTAGAGAGAGTTCAGAAAACAAAAATTCTTGGACTTTAGGTATGTTCAGCGACACTGTTCAGCTTTTGTTTACACACAACACTCACAACAATGAGCAGTCGTTTGAAAAACTGGAAAAGTTATTTACGCATTCTTCGAATATACTTAAGAGTAGCAGTTTCTTACAGTTGTATTGAGAAAGAAAATCATTTGGCTACATAAAAATGTACTTACTTACTTACTTAAGGTGGCGCTACAGCCTGTTGTGGACCTGGGCCTCAATTAAACAGTCTCTAGCTAGCTGTTCGTCTCTGTAGATGTTTTCATACGTGGCATTGAAATCGATGAAAAGTTGGTGGGTATCGATTTGGAGTTCATTGGTCTTTTCCAGGATCTGCCACAACGTGAAAATTTGGTCGATGGTTGACTTTCTTGGCCTGAAGCCACATTGATAAGGACCAATCAGATTGTCGATGGACGAAAGGCTTCAGACGTTCACATATTATTGCAGAGAGGATCTTGTAGGCGATGTTAAGTAGACTGATTCCTCTGTAGTTGGCGCAGTTTAGAGGATCTCCCTTTTTCAGGATCGGGAAAACAATGCTGAGGTTGCATTCATCGGGCATGCATTCCTCTGACCATAGCTCGTCGCTGCTGTTTTGAACAGCTCAGTAGCTAGACTATCTGCTCCAGCGGCTTTGTTGGATTTCAGCCGTGATATTGCCGTTCACAAAAATGAACCTTTGTAGTAATTGGGTCAGACAAAGAGTTTGAAATAGTTGAAATAAACGAAGCAGAGTGAAAAAGATTAAAAAAAAAAAAACAAAAATCGGAGAGTCAAGGAACTGCATACTACTCAACGTCTTATGTAAATGAATTGGCCCGACACTCTTCGTGTAAACGTCTTTGCCGGTTTTTCCTTGAACACACTCTTGATTCTTCTACCGCCTTTTTGACAGTTCAATACATGAGTTTCGATTTCGAATTTCGAATATATATTTCATGTTTCGCTTTCGTTTCACGCATTTAACTAGTAATCAACAAAATAATTTTATTAATTTCCTTGTTTAAGCGCCTTTCAGAATAAATTAACTAAAATGGTAGACGACCAAATCGCAGTATTCGTAAGTAGCTTAATTCAAGTTATTTCTTTATCTCCCTTTATTTGTCCATTTCAGGGAATAATAGATCCGCTTAGCGTCCAAGGCAACACCACCATGACCGGTAAATTTGTCAATGGAAGCAAGATATCTCTATCGGCCTATAAGCATATAACGAGGTAATATATTTTTGTTTAATGGCTTGCAATTTGAGTTCCAACTTTAAACTATAGCACGACAAAAGATCGACCCTCAGAATATGCCAACACAAGCGATGTCAACATCTTTCACTTGAACCCCGAATTTCTGTTTGATGAACCGATTCTCAGGAGCCTCCTAGCAGAGGCCAACAATACTTTTGTTACGCTCCAAGAACTCAAAAAGAAAGGAAACAAAAGTGGTTATTTGAAAATTTCCCGAACTTATCGAAGTATCATTCGAGCCTGTCTAGAAAAATTGCAGGAAGTCGATTCATCACAATTGGAACAAACAGAAGAGAGTTCAAGGTTAAGTTTGGTTTTTCCTTTTACAATCAAACATCCGTTCTTATAACGCAATTTTTCAGGTTCCAAAATTACATTACAATCTTCTATTCTATCGAATGCGTGTGGCATCTCTGTGAAATATTTTTCATTGATTCAACTCCATCGAATTTAGTTGTGCCACAGCTACTTGACTGGATACGTTTTCATTTTCCCCGTGTCGAGAGAATGGCCACGGATCTTCTTTTGTTGGGAAGAGATGCTGCAGATGAAGACGATTATTGGCCAGCAGTAAAGGGATTGATTCTGCAAGGTCAAGTTGATGTTGCGAGAGCAATTTTACAGCTGCACCCGTTGGCAGAGAGCAGTGCCTTCAAAATGACTGAACAAATCCTCCGAACTATGCCGTCTGCCAGCGTAAGATTCAGAGCATTTCACAAAGTAAAAAGGTGCACTTTGATTTTCAAATATTCGCTTTTAGCTCTATGGAGGCTTCTCCATACAAAAATTCCGCGCCCAATGGCAATATTGGCAAGTTGACACAGAGAGGAAAATTTCGGCTGATATAATTTCGGTTGAACCGAATCTTGAGACTGTCATCAAGGTGAGTGCAGAGTAGCTTTCGTTCAGTCTTATTAAAAAAACACAAATTTCCAGCTTGTAATTGGAGATACCAAAACCTGGAATGAACAGATCAAGGAATCAAATTATTGGTACGAATATTTACCAGGATATCTGTTCTACACAGAACCTGCCTGTAAACATTTCGAATTGGCAACTTTAGCCAACTCCTGGATTAATAAATGGATGAGTAGCAAAGGACAATCATATAAGGGTTCCCTGAAATATTTGGATAAAGTAATTTTGAATCTAATGGAGAATGATCTGCATAAAGTCATTCATGAAATTCAGTTAATGTGTGACAACCAGTGGTTTGTAACGCATTTAACGGACTTGCTGTACCATTGTGAGAAGCTTCATCTTATTGGAGACCAAAAGAACAAGTGAGTTTATTTTTTCCAATTCAGTAAAACTGTTTTGATTTTGACATTTCCCTTTCAGTGACTGTCTTAAGCTCAGGGATTCTTTATTGTTTGAATTCGGGTCGTGTCTCATGTCAAGAGGTCCATTTTGGCAGCTTGGAATGGACTATTTAGAGCATTGCTCGATTGAGGGTAAGTTCTTTGTATCCAGCAAATATTTTCCATACGCTGGCTGTTTCAACTACATCTTCGTCGACATGGGACACTGTCACTTACTTATGGTGGTTCTACAGTCCAGGTCGGACCAGGGCCTCACCCAACAAATTTCTCCAGCCAGCTTGGTCGCTAGCTGTCTCCAGTTTCGCACGCTAAGTTGGTTCAGGTCCTCTACCACCTGTGTGCTCCACCTGAGTCACGGTCTTCCTCTTCTGCGACGTCCTTCCAGGTTGGATTCGAAGACGCTACGAGCCGGAGCATTATTTTCCATTAGCTCAACATGACCCAACCATCTAAGTCGTTGGACCTTTACTTTTCTGGCTAGGTCAGTGTCGCTGTCCAGCTCGTACAGTTCTTGGTTAAATCTTCGTCCCCATTCTCCATTAATGCAGACAGGACCAAAAATTACTCGAAGAATTTTTCTCTCGAAGCAGCACAAAGCGTTTTTATCAGATGTTGTCATAGTCCATGTCTCTGCACCATACATGAGGACCGGGATGATGAGGGTTTTGTAGAGTGTCACTTTAGTTGCTCAGGAGAGGACTACTCAATTGCCTTCTAAGTCAAAAGAAGCAAAAGAAGCAGCGATTGGCAAGAGTGATTCTTCGTTTGATTTCAGCGCTGGTGTTGTTGTCTGAGTTGATAGCGGATCCCAGTACAAAGTCCTTATATACCTCGAAGTTAAATCTGTCTGTGTTGATGTTTGCTCCAAGACGTCAATGTTCATAGTCCTTTCTTGTCGACAGCATTAACTTGGTCTTGCCCTCGTTAACCGCTAGACCCATCTTCCTGGCATCCGTCTCAAGACTCACAAACGCTCCATTGACATCACGCTGTGTTCTTCCAATTATGTCAATGTCGTCTGCGTATCCTAGTAGCTGGACGAACTTTTGAAAGATTGTGCCTCTGGTGTTGACGTTGGAGCTTTGCACAATCTTTTCAAGAATGATGTTGATGAAATCGCATGACAACGCATCGCCTTATCTAGAACCTTTTGTGACATCAAAAACGTCCGACCATGATGGAACAGCGTGAATTTTCCATTGTCATCTTACACAGACGGATGAGTTTTTCTGGGATACGAAAACTAGACATTGCTCTATATAATTGGTCTCTATAGACGCTGTCATACGCGGCCTTGAAAACGATAAAAAGCTGGTAGGTATCGATTGGAAGTTTCTGGGTCTTCTCCAAGCTCTGCCGTAGGGTGAATGGTGGGCTTTCCGGGTCTGAAGCCACACTGATAAGGACCTATCAGGGCTTCAAACGTTCACACAACACGGCAGTCAAGATCTTATAGGCGATGTTAAGAAGACTTATACCTCTGTAGTTGGTGCAATTCAGGGGATCTCCTTTTTTTGAGGATCGGGCATACGATGCTGAGGTTCCATTCATCGGGCATGCTTTCTTCCGACCAAATTTTGCAGATGAGCTGCTGCATGCTCCTAACCAAATTATCTCCAGCTGATTTGTACAGTTCCCGTCTGCTCCAGCGGCTTTGTTCGACTTAAGCTTAGATATCGCTATCTTCACTTCGTCCATGTCGGGTGGGTGGAATTGTTGGCCTTCTGCACCCAAATTGAATGGTTCTGTATTGCTGACGGAATTTTGGTCGTCATCGCCATTATACAGCTTGGAAAAGTGGTCTTTCCATATCTTCAGCACTGGCTGCGGTTCTACTACGATGTTCCCTATGATGGTCTCTACAGGCTTCAGGGGTGTATAAGCCCTGGAGGTTTGTTTCACCTTTTTTGTAGAACTTTCGAACCTCGTTCCTGTTGCGACATCTCTTTATCTCCTCGATCACGCGCTTCTCATGCTCCCTTTCTTTCTTTCTGAGAAGTTTATGCTCCTCTCTCCTTTTCTGCTCGTAGAGCTCACGAGCTGCTCGTGTCCTTCCTTGCAGCGCCGCTTTGTATGCCTCTTGTTTAGCTGCATGTGCTCGCCGGCACTCATTGTCGAACCAGGGGTTTCGTTGTAGTGGCCATGTAAACCCTAGCACTTCAGAGGCGGAATCTCTGATGATGAATAATCTGATGATTATTCCACCAAAGATTTCTTCTTCTTCTTCCCTACCCAGCTTAGCATTAAAATCTCCAAGGACGATTTTAATGTCATAGCTAGGACATTGCTCATAGGTCTTGTCGAGAAGCTCGAAGAACCTGTCTTCGGTGTCTTCATCCTTTTCCTCAGTGGGGCGTGAGCGCAGATGAGGCTGA
The DNA here is from genome assembly GCA_920937365.1 of Sphaerophoria rueppellii. Taxonomy (NCBI): domain Eukaryota; kingdom Metazoa; phylum Arthropoda; class Insecta; order Diptera; family Syrphidae; genus Sphaerophoria; species Sphaerophoria rueppellii. The sequence continues at coordinate 42,369,344 of CAKKXW010000002.1, forward strand.
TGTTGGTGAATTTAGCCTTGATACGGATTGTCGTGATGCGCTCATTCACTGAGTTGAAACTCAAGACCTTCTTCCTGAGTCGAGTTCCAACTACAAATCCACATCCAAAAAGACGCTGATTTTGTTCCCGGTAGCAGTCGCCGTAGTAAATATCGCAGTTGTTCATTTTACGTAGGCCCGGACCATCCCATCGCATTTCTTTGATGGCAGTTATATCTGCTCTATAGCAGTCAAGGGCTCCGCTAGCTGTTCGGCTGCACGTGGCCTGTTAAGGACCTAACATTCCACGTGCAAAACCGAAATTCATTGTCTTAAATCGTTTGCGTGGGTCGTCATCATTAATTCCGTCCGTATCCGAGGCTTGTTGGTGTTTCGGAACTAGCACTTCTTTATGTGGCCGGGCAGTCACCCCGACGCACGACCCCTAACCTGGAGGGCCAGGACTTTAGTTTAACTCTAAGATGAAGAGCCGGCCAAACCGCTCCTTATAGGCCTGGGCTGCGAATATGTCTAAGTAGTTCATCCTGACTGGAACTGTAGACGCCACCGTTGATTTCATCTTGGGAGTTCTTCCACTGCCGCCAACAACTTCCCACTGGGGAGGTTTGGAAACCAAATCTTCGGTTGAAGGTACCACGGGGAAGTGGAGATCAGGAGTTGATAGACAGAGGTTTCTGTGGATGCAAACTATGGGATCAATATTCTGCCTGAATATTGGCCTCACTATTTTTGCATTGATTTCAAGCAATCTTTAATTGGCCCGTCTACAGTAGTAGTCAGTTGGCTTCGGCCTTAAAGCCGAAGGTAGCACCTTTTTGATAACTATCAAACCTACCCCGAGCACATCTTGTCTAGGTTAACCGCCGAAGTATCTGTCACATTCAGTTTTTATGTGAGATGTGGGCAAGACATCTGCTAGATGCTGAATGCTTGAGAGGATTGTTGTCGAAGTGCTTGCAGGGAAGAGATTTTCCTTTGTCAGTCTGGGATTATGTAAATTAAGCTTTTCAATGTAACTATGATTTTATATAGGTCATGGTGCCATGGAGGTGTTCTTAACTAAAATTCCTATTCATACCGAAAAACAAGCTCTCAAAATAATTGGCATCTGCCGCCAAAAGGGACTACATTTTGCAGGTAATTTTATATTCCATCATTGTTTAACTCAAGGAATCAAAACTGTTTATTTTATGTTTTGAAGAAAAAGAAATCTGTAAGGTCCAGGCAAAAAAATCATTCGATGACCAACGATACGGAAATGCCTTAGAATGGGCCATTCGCTCAAAGGACGCCATCTTTGTTACATCAATTGCTGATTTCTTCTTGAATGTAAGAATATATTTGCCTGTCTTTTTTCATTTCAATCATTTCAATGGTGATTTCTTTGTTCCAAGTACTATTCGAAAAATGGTGATATGTTAAGTTCGGATGTGATCGCCAACATTGGAGCAAAAATGTTCATTTCTCCGCGTTTGGTATTCTTGGTTAAGTATTTCGATTTCTATCAATTTTATCGTCGCAAGGATTTTCTGCCTGCAGCTGAATTGCTGGTAAACCTTCTGGACTCAAAAATCACTCCAGAATAGTAAGTTTTCAGTTTGATCATAAAAACAAATAACAAGTCTGTTTATATTGTAGTTTCTGGCCATCACTGCTTATCGATACAATTCCTTTGCTGGAATCAAAAGATCCAAAAATATTGGCAAAAGAGACTTGCGCTATTCTCAACCATTTGGAATCGCAATTAGTTCCTTTGGTCGAGAGAAAAAGAAAATTACTGGAAAAGAATCCAAACGTAGGATTGAGATTTTTGAAGGATTCCATTTCTATTTTAACCGATTATTTTTTTTACAGGCTACCATTGATATTTTGAAGGATTATCGGATCGAAAACATCGAAGAAATAATTAACTTGTTACGACTGGCTTGTGCACGAAATTTGAGCAGGGCAATTATTATTGAAAATACTGTTATTGCTTAAGTTTGTTTCTGCTAGAATTTTTTTGTTTTAAACATGTTCGCAAACCATCTTTTTAATAAAAAAATGTAATTCATAAAACAATAGATGTGTTTCTGGTGCCTGAGAAATGACATAGGCTCCCTTTTAATGCGAGAAAAGAGCTGTTAATTCGTTGAGAATTCGAGATAGGGGAAGAAGTAACGTAGTTTAATATTACTTTGAATTAGACTTGTGCAAATGGATGAAGGATTTTAAAATAGGGGATGAATGATTTGGTTTGATAACTTCGTTATTTCCTCAGGGCCAGTTGTTCGACCGTTATTCATCCACATTGTCACCCTGTTGTCAGCTTGAAAGTGGTTCACCTTTTTCGGTGCATCGGTGGGTTAGAAGAAATTCATCCGAAGATCGAATTCATTTAGAAAACCTTAGGCCGTTCGCGAATTGGATGAATTGAGGTTAAAAATGGATGAATTTTTAACCACTACTGTCATATTTTAACCTGTTCCGCAGCTAGTCTAATTTTTAACACAATTTATTGAATGCGAAGTGTCAACATTTAATCAAACGTCAAGTTTTAATCCATTTTTAACCCAATTCGCACACGGCCATATTTTGTTGTTTAGGCCGTGTGCGAATTGGGTTAAAAATAGAATTTAAGAATTTATATTAAGAATTTATACAAGTACCTGCTGACCTGACAGACTTCGTACTGCCTCAATGGAAATACAAAAAGACCTAGAATTTTGTAGCCCGCTACCATCCACTACCGTCTACCCGCTACCCCGTTATACCCAGCTACCCAGCTACCCTGTTACCCACTACCCCACTACCCGCTACCCAATACTTACACACACTACACGCTTAACCGGCAATCGCTACCTACTACCCGCTACCCCACTACCCTCTATACGCTATCCCCTTATACCCAGCTACCCTATTACCCGCTACCCCACTTCCCGTTACCCAATACTTTTAAACACTACCCGCTTCACCAGTAATTGCTACCCACAACCCGCTACTGACTGATAAAAAAAATAAAAACAAACAGCCATATTAATAAAAAACGCCTAGTCCACTCTTAATCCACAGTCTAACTAACCCCACTACCTTCTACACGCTATCCCGTTATACCCAGCTACCCTGTTACCCGCTACCCCACTTCCCGTAACCCAATACTTCTAAACACTATCCGCTTCACCAGTAATTGCTACCCACTACCCGCTACTGACTCATAAAAGAAATAAAAACAAAAAATTTTGTCCAAAAAAATAAAACAAAATTTAATGGTGGAACACCCTTAACATTTAGGGGGATGAAAAATAGATGTTTTCTCATTCTCCAGCCGAGCCGATATTCTCTTGATCCAAGGTTCAGAGTTGACCCTCAATGCAGTGCAGCTGAGCAGAATGCAGTCGCCATTCGCATTCGAAGTGACAGCTGAATTTTGTGTGGATACGTCAAACTCATCGCTCGACAAAGATGAAAAAAGTGCAACTTCGTCACACGATACACGAATACATTCTGTCGTTTTCGTCGTCAAAATTTAACCAAACGTCAAGTTTTAACCACTTTTTAACTGAAGGCGTTTTTTCTTTTTTAGCACCGAGCGGGTCAAAGAGCGGGGCTCGAGCAAATCGAGCGAGTGTCGAGTCGAGCGCGACCTGAGCGCTCAGAACTGTTTGAGAAACACAATTGAGCACTGAACTGTCATAATAAATTTTTGGTTGACACTTCAGCTTTGTTTATTGTTTGTGAATTTTTGATTAATAAAAATAAAATAAAAATGGACCGCGCGATTGTTATAAGAGAAGCTTTTCGTTTAATATTTGAAGAAGATGAAGAAAATGAGGAAAATTGTTCAACAGCTAACATAGTTAAAAACGAAAACTATGCGGAGGAAACTGTTCCCCGATTTTCCGACAGGACATTTAAAACTCATTTTAGAATCAATGTTGATGTTTTCGAATATCTTTATCGCGAAATTCAGGAAATAGAAAACGACATTCCTGCTCCTAGTGTTCCAGGAAGGGAGCCTATTAAAATTGAAAAAAAATTGATGATTTGTTTGTGGTATCTGGGCAATCCAGAATGTATGAGGTAGGTACAATAAATTTAGTTCATTTTCGGTCAGCAAGAATTTTAAGCTCATTTTCAATCCCAGATCGATTGCAGACAGGTTCGGAGTCTCCATTGCTACGGTTTTCCGGATTGTTACAACAGTTTGTGAAATGTGAATTCGCACACGGCCTCACTGAACAACACTAGAATTTTCCCTGAATGCAGCCTTTAATTTCAGTCAGTTTAGTCTTCGGTTGAATTCGTTCGTTTCGTGGGTCGTATCGTGGACCGTGGATCGTATCGTGGTTTGGTTGGTTTTTTTTCTGCATAGTGCATGTCGTTGAAACTGTTGTTTTTTCCTTGATTATTATTTATTAAAAAAAACGTACTTCATCATCATCACGTTTAATTCTTTGATTTAAGAATTTGGACCATTGTTAAGTTGCATTTAAATACTTTTAGTTATAATTTAATAAAAAAAAAACAATGGCCACCTACGTCTCCAAAATGAATCAACTGTCTTCCATAGTTGCCGCTAACCTCCGTCGAAATGGTATTTTTTTTTTCCATTATTTTCTTTATTTTTATATTTTTATAACAAAATTCATGAATTATAATGCGAAAAGCTGATTAATTGTATAAATACTTTACTAAGCAGCCATAACATCTTTCTGTGTTATGTGATTAATAAATGTGTAGAGAGATAAATTAATGTCCAAAGTCCAATTCAGCATAACTCAACTCGTCATATTTTGATGAAGCTACAAGTGACTTTCCTTTTGCATTGGGCTTGGGCATTGTGTATTTCTTTTCGATTACCTGGAAATATGAATAATAATATTGCGGTGAAAAGGGGACTTGTAATTTATTTGAATGCAAACTTAACTTTATCTAATTCAGGACCCTGAGCCAAATGAAATCTGCATCTACAGTTTTGTTAGTCTTTCTAGTATATGGTCCGTCTTCCTGGTCGTGTTTAAAGTTGAGCCAAGGTTGGGTAAAAAGATACTTTCTGTGATGGATTGTTGCTGTCCAAACGTTCAATGAGGCCAAGTGAAGGTTTCTTTACCGCATCTACAATTACAAATATTGCCCGCTGAGTTTTCAGGATAATTTTCAGTACTAGGGTTTATATTTGTTGCGAGTTAGGAACCTATTGAAAATTGCTGCTAACAGCAATGACGTTCTGTTCTTGTCGCTGGAAAAATTCAATTCCGCTGCATATATAGCTCTATCCTATCATTTCAATTTGGTCTGCATAGCCAATAAGTTGAGTGGCTTAGTTGAATTAAAGAGATCATCTCTGTCTGAATCCTGAGTAGATTTGTAACAACCCAGATTACGTTATGTAAGGTTAGGTGATAAGGGGTGTGCACACCGTGAACTGTTGCATACACAGGCACCTACTGGTCCATTGTGATCCCATATAAAAATAAAAGTTAGCATCGATGCTCTTCAAAGTTGCCGAATAACGTAGACTGGCTCGTTAACGAACCAGCATGTGCTATCTATAAATTTTGCGCGCTAGATCATCCAGTTCCCCAACAAACCTGTTCCCGAAATTACGGAGTCGGTTAGTGGAGGTTCGGATAGTCACAGAGCAGTTGTTTAATGGTTTCTATTTCCTCCTCATCCTGACAGCTCCTACAGAAATCGGGTTATTACACCTATCAGGATTTTAGTGTTCCTTTTACTCAGCGATAGAATATACCGAGTTTCCTTTTCATTAATGTTAGGCCATAAACTTCTAGAGATGACCGCAATCGTCCCTGGAGTTTCCAGGAGTTATTGATTTTCTCTTTTGATTTAAGGTCTATCTTCCTCTTGAGTACCTCAATCGGGACGAGTGGTCCCCTATCTGAATGGTCGCTACTACTTGTATCTGCTTCTGACCCTTACCTGGCTAGTTCATCTACTATTTCGTTTCCTTCTATATTGCTTTGTCCAGGAACCCAGCAGAGCTTAACCTGGTTAGTGTAGCAGATTCTATTTAAATCTTTCCTACAGTTTAAAACTGGCTTTGATCGTATGGTCTCACTGGCTAAGGCTTTGATAGCATCCTGGTTTTCCACTAGCTTTTCATGATGTGCCATTTCAGCTGCTTTTTCAATGGCATAGATCTCGGCCTGAACGACACTACAGTCAGCTTGGAGTTTATACCTGGATACCCTGTTTAATTATAAGTGAATTAGGATCCCAACTCTGTCTTTCTGGTATGCAAATAGAAAATTTCCCATCAAAATCTAGTAGAGGGGGAATGCAATCGGTGGTCTCCATCAGTCCTGGAATTATGTCATATCTTTGTAAGATTGACCCGACGTGTCCAAAGTGCTGTGCTTCCAATAACTCAGTTCTTTTAAACGAGTTCGAGTTTTAGCTGCCGTGCACCTTATGAACTCATCATCCAGAGCCGAGAGATATAAGATCATTTCCAACCCAGCTTGTGGTATGGATCTCTGAGCCCCTGTTATTCTTATACAGGCGTACTTTATTCAGGTTCTTGAGATACCTTGATTTTTCCACCGCTTTCCACCATACAATAGAGCTATAGCTTACCTATGGGTCTGACGATCGTTGTGTACATCTATTGGATGACTTGCGGTCGCATACCCCAACGTACACCGAAGGTCCTTTTGCATGTGTAGAATGCACATAGTGCTTTTTTCATTTTTTCCTCAGTATTACGCTTCCATGTAAGCTTGGAGTCAAGGATTCCTCCTAGAAATTTAGCTTCCTTAGAAAGTTTTAGAGAAAAAACATTTAATTTAGGAGGGTTGAAGCCCTCCAGTTTCCGTTTTTTTCGTGAACAAAACTAGCTCTGTCTTGGTGGGGTTGACCCCGACACCGTTCTTAGTTGCCCAAGAAGATAAATCTTTTAATGCGTTTTCCATAATGTTTCCGATGGTGGTAAGGAACTTGCCTGATACTAGAACCACTATGTCATCTGCATATGCTACAATTTGTATGCCCTAATCTTTAAAACTTTGTGAGAATTTTGTTGACTACGAAGATCCAACCAGAGCAGGGGTAAGATGACCCCTCCCTGTGGTCAGCCTCTAGTAACTGTTTTCTCGATAGTGCTAACTCTCAATTGAGAGTTGATAATTCTACCATTTAACTACCTCATTCAGAGCAGTCTCCACTGATTAACCCTTAAGGTAGGCGTCTTGGTAGTTGCACAAATTCAATTTAGTTATTCTCTAGTTCGACACTTCACTAGATTTTTTAACGTCATACGGAAACATTAGATTGCAAACAGAAGCTCTTCGCGACGGATTCTGTCATAATGAACGCTCGATCTGGATCCCTCATTGGTTGAATTTTGTTCATTTTAAATCTGCTTTTTTTAACATTTCATATCAAATTCTTGTAGTGTCCTTCGCTTAGTGGTTAGGTGCGTTGGCTGCTAAGCAGAACATCGTGGGTTCGAGTCCTACTCGTGCCCATAGTTTTAATTTAATCTTTCACGGGCACTGCCCCTTGCGAAGAACTGACAAAACTTCAAAGAGTATCAATCTGTCATGAAAAAGTGCTTCTCAACTTTGCCCCTAAATTCTTCACACGCACTCAGAGAATTGTTGATGAGAGTAAGCCACTTAGGCCTTGGCTCTTCACGAGCTGTTGCGCCAATCTATTTTATCAAATCCTTCAAGGCAGTGAATATGTTCTTAAATCAATTTATGATTGTGTTTACTATTCAGGAGTTCGAAGCTTGTCAACAGCAACCCAAACGAAAACTGTACCTAGTTCGGCTGGTCAAAATATTGTCTTAGTAGATGGCGTGCGCTCTCCATTTTTACTATCCGGCACAACATACTCAAAGCTTATGCCTCATGAACTTGCTCGTCATGCCCTCCTGTAAGTACTTATCGCGCTAAATAATGTTGGAACTGAAATATAATTAAAATTCTTTCTTAGGAGTCTCTTGAGGAAGACAAACTTGAGCAAGGAACTCATTGATTACGTCATCTATGGTTCAGTCATACAAGAAGTCAAGACATCAAACATTGCCCGTGAAGCCGCCTTAGCCGCTGGCTTTAGTGATAAAACACCAGCCCATACCGTGACGATGGCTTGCATCAGTTCAAATGCTGTACGTACTTGAATTTCTTTAAATACTTGATTGTGTTTTGTGAAACGAATCAATATTTTGTAGGCCATTACTACCGGCATGGGTCTGATTGCGACTGGAACTTATGATATCATAGTTGCTGGAGGTGTTGAGTTTATGTCGGATGTTCCAATCCGGCACAGTCGACAAATGCGCAGCCTAATGCTGAAAGCTAACAAAGCCAAAACCCCAATGCAAAAAATTTCACTTCTCGCATCTATTCGGCCAAGCTTTCTCATTCCAGAGGTAAGTTGTTGCCATTGTACGAACATGGACAAATTTTTAAATCTATTGAACCATTTGCAGCTACCAGCAGTCGCTGAGTTTTCTTCTGGAGAGACTATGGGACACTCGGCCGATCGACTTGCAGCTGCCTTCAACGTTTAGTCGCAAGGAACAGGATGACTATGCCCTCAGATCGCATACCTTGGCTAAGGAAGCCGAAGAAAAGGGTTACTTCACCGATATGGTGCCATTCAAAGGTGTGTGTTTTTGATTGTCATATCAATATCGTTCTAACACTTTTGTTTTAAGTTTCTGGTGTTGACAAGTTAGTTGACAAGGATAATGGTATTCGTGTATCCACAAACGAAGCCTTAGCCAAATTGAAGCCAGCTTTTGTGAAACCTCATGGTACAATTACTGCTGCCAATGCTTCTTTCTTGGTAAACAAACACTAGATTAGATAGATTATGATATTTAATCGTCCCATTTAGACCGATGGATCATCTGCATGCTTAATAATGACAGAAGAAAAAGCCAAACAACTCGGACTCAAGCCAAAGGCATATTTAAGGAACTTTTTGTACGTCTCCCAAGATCCGGTTGACCAACTTTTGCTCGGACCAGCATACGCTATTCCAAAACTAATCAAAAAATCTGGTTTATCTTTGAAAGACATTGACTCTTGGGAAATTCATGAGGCCTTTGCTGGACAAATTGTTGCCAATCTTAAAGCTCTCGATTCAGATTGGTTCTGCAAGACCCACATGGGTTTGAATGAAAAATATGGAGCTCCTGATCTGAGTAAATGGAATAACTGGGGAGGTTCTCTGTCAATTGGTCATCCATTTGCAGCGACCGGTGTCCGGCTCTGCATGCATACTGTAAGATTTTAATTTGGTTTATCTTCGTGTTCGCTCTGATGTGTAATTAAAATCTTTAAGGCTAACCGCTTGGTGAGAGAAGATGGCCAACTTGGTGTTGTAGCTGCTTGTGCGGCCGGTGGACAAGGTGTGGCTATGCTTCTCGAAAGATACCCTGGTGCAACCGCAGACTGAAACAGGAAGAAGATATGATTCTGTACCTAACACCTTAGCAATAACTTAAGCCGAATGTGCTCTTACGAAAATCATTTTATTATTTTTTGTTGAAAATTATCACTCGATTCATTATAGTTCTTTTTTTTTTAATTTTACCGTACAGAATGTGTATTTTCTTGTTGCTGAACCATTTTGTGAATCATCGTTATTTGGTTTGGAATTCGAAGGAAACGACGTGCCAAAAATGATTCCTAATAAGTTTGAAAATTTCTTTCGTTTCATAGAAAAAAAAAACAATCAATTCTTTCAGAATTCCATTGTGTGGTGGCCCGCTCTCGGCAAAGCTTACATAGTAAACAAGCTTACAAAGGTACAGAAAAATGCTTGCGTAGGGATATCAAAGGCAATCAGGTCCTGTCTAACAGATGCACTTTACGTCATCCTGGACCTTCTTCCGGTTGACCTCTTTATTAAATATCAGGTGCCCTGCAGTATCTTGAGACTCAAAGAAATAAGCTGCTGGAAAACTAGATCCTGCTACGGACACTGCAACCAAACAAGCCTGATACCATCCTATCCACAACCACCGATTACTGAATCCCTACCCTAAACACCTCAAAGAAGTTAAGAGTCTGGCTCCCGTCAAGAATCGACTGGGAGGAAGGCGATCTGACGAAAGACTTCGACACAACTATCTTCACGGATGGTTCGAAGGTGGAATAAAGTTTGATGCAGGTGTCTTGTGTGAATCTCTTAAGATATCAAAATCCTAGACTTCCCGATTTTGCGAGTGTATTCCAGGCAGAATTGTTAGCGATAAGGGAAGTTTGTATAATATCCGACAGAACCAAAATTAAGCTATACTAACAGACAGTAGGCAGCTATTAAATCCATTGATTCAGCTTTATCATCCTCTAAACTGTATAAGCAATGCAAAGAGGCCTTCAAGGAACTCGATTTGAGCGTCATTTTAATCTGGACACCGGAAAAGGCAGACGAGCTAGCTAGGCAAGGATCGGCCCTTTACAACTCATTGGCAGTGAGAGTATTGCTCCTCTTGGAGTTGTGAAGGGCTATGTACTGACCTATAAGAGACCAAAATCAGTCAATTTAATTTCCATACCAAGTCATGACATAGCCAGGATTGTTGCTACTTGCACAGGGCATTGTGGATGTGGCAAAATTGGGTAAACCACATAACTCCTTCTGCCGTAGCTGCGAGGATCAGGATGAAAAGAAAACGGTCCCACTCTTTCTCTGCCATTTCCCGGCCTTGGCTAGGAAAAGAGCACTCCACATAGGTAAAGAATTCTTCAATGGTATTGAGGAACTCATAGAATTAATGATCAAAGACATGATCTTTGCCCCCCCCCCCCTATCTCTCCTAAACAAGATGGCACTATGAGACACAAAGACGTACTGTAGGCAGATTAATACTATGGGATTGTACGGGCGAAATATATATCCTTCCTAACTCATCCAAATTTTTTTTAGAATCTCATGAGGTATGGTATCAAAATGGCGCACTCAGCGCTAATTGTGTCCTACACGGAAGCGGGACAGCCATTTCTACCTACCTACATTGATTTCATCTGCACTGTAATCGGGATCCAGTCCGGGTCTCCTTCAGAAAGTTCTCCTTTCTATCCCGATCGTTGGGCGGCGATGCCATACAATTTCGCACCCAAATGTTCAAGCATTTAGTCGGTGCTATCCTTTCAGCGCTAATTTGGTGTACCACGCTGTCCTTTATCATTAATTGTAACATAAAGGATTTTACAGGTCAGTTCCTCTTGGCTCACACGATCTAGGATATTAACTTATTGACGATGATTACATCGTCTCCGGAATCGTCCTTCCTCATAAAAAAGGGTCCAGTCCAACTTACTTACTTAAGGTGACGCTTCAGTCCGTTGTGGACTTGGGCCTCAAAGACCAAGACTTTTGTGCCCTGCTATCCAACCACTACCCGCTACTCCATTATCCCACTACCCCCTACTTTTAACCCACTAACCAGTTATCTGCGACCAAACTACCCGATACACCGTTATCACTCTACCCGCTACTCACTGCCCGCTACCAGTCTCCGCCAGCCAGCTCGGTCTTTAGCTAGCTGTCTCCAATTGTGCACTCAATGTTGATTGAGGTCCTTGTGTGCGCCACCTGAGCCGCGGTCTTCCTCTCCTCCTACGTCCCTCTGTTACTTCTTGCAATCAGCAACAATTTTGCAACAGCAAAATATGATAAGCTCATTAAACTCTGACCTAAACAGCATTGTACGATGGGGAATTAAAAACCGTGCAGAGTTTAATGCTTCGAAAATTCAATGCTGTCTTGTATCTTTGAAGCGAGATAGACCCCCCTTACCACTGCCCATGAGTGGCACTTGCATCAACGAGACCGAATATCTTGAGATTCTCGGTATGTGCATCACTGAAAACCTCTTGTGCAACGAGCACATATGCGATGTCACCAAAAATGCCGCAAGATGTTTGGCTTTTCTAAGACGGTGCACGAAATTTTTCTCCCCGTCTGATCTGGCTATTATTTATAAGACCTATATCCGTCCAAAGCTTGAGTACAAATTATATGTCTGGGCTGGTGCTCCAGTTACTTTCTTAAGCCTCTTGGATGGAATCAGTGACTCATTCACCCCTTTAGACCACCGTCGTAACGTAGCGTGTCTCTCGTTGTTCTATCGCTACTTTTACGGTAATTACTCTAGTGAAATAGCCAGTTGCATTCCTCCCCTCAAACAATTTGCCCGTAATACTCGCGCTTCTAGGAATGCCCATTAGTTTACCCTCGAGCCCGACGTACTCTCAAGTATAGGCAATCATTTTATAGCCTTACTACGCGAATGTGGAACTCTCTTCCACACTCTGTCTTTCCCAGTCATTACAATGTTCAAGAATTTAAGACCAATGTACACCGGCACCTCTATTCCAACCCCTTCCCTTCTTCCTAATGCACTCACTGTGTCTCTGACATAAAAAATCCCTTGAGTGGGTGCAAATTATAAACAAAAAAAAATGAAAAAGTGTTTCTTAACTTTGCCGTTCGGAATCGGCGTTAAATTGTACGAGGGGTGTTCAATAAAGATTGAATAGCGCTGTAGTTTGGGAACTACTGGAACTTTCGGGCTCGCCGAGCCACCACTCGAAAGCCTGTCCAATTCTCCAGTCGATTAATGCAAACCCGAAGAATTTCGCCTCTAAACATTTACGATGCCTGAATTTCGCGAACAACGTTACGCCATAAAGTTTTGCGTTTTATAAAAAAAAACCGCGAAAGAAACCTACGTCGACTTGAAAAAAGCATATGGCATAAGTGTTATGGGTGAAAGCACGTGTTTCCGATGGCACAAGGAGTATTTGGAAGGCCGTGAGAGCTACGAGCTGAAGGGTGGTCCCGGCAGGTATGGTGTACACTCACACGGTTCCAGAAGGCCGGACAGTTAATGCCGACTACTACATATCCGCTTTAAAGCAAATGATGAAAGACCACATCCCTAAGAAGCGCTCACATCTCGTTGGAAATTGGAATCTGCACCAAGACAACACGTCGTGGTTAAGGTTCAAGACTTCATGACCCGAAAAAATATCGAAACGCCCTATAGCCCCGACCTGGCTCCAAACGACTTCTTCTTGTACCCCACAACCACAACACAAAAGGACCTCAAAGGGAGGCGTTTTCCAACCGCTGCAGCTGCTGTAAAAGCTTTAGAGACGATTTTAAAGCGCCTATCTTCAAATGGCTTTGAACATGTCTTCGAAGAGTGGCAGAGGCGCATGAACAGGTGTATAGCTTTGAATGGAGAGTATCTTGAACGTGATCAGTCCGCCGATGAATAATTTTGTATAATAAAAGTTTTATGACGTCACTCTCAGTCTTTATTGAACACCCCTCGTAGGTCCCCTCAATTCTTCACACGCACCCAGAGACTTGTTGATGAGAGTAAGCCACTTAGGCCTTGGATCTACAAGAGCTGTCGCGCTACTCAATTTAAAAAGGACAAGCCAAAAATAAGAAGAAACATTCAGACAAAAGCTAGTGTAATATTGTGGGAGTACGTTCGTGCTACCCAGTCCTGTAAGTTTCCTTTACCAAACCTAATAAAAGCAAGACATTCAGATGGCTTGTGTTGTTTTTATTTTATTGAGGATGAAGAAAATATCTCTCAAGTATAATAATATAAATAATAACATTACTCGTGAATTGAATTCTTAATGTTCTTCCGGCCAATAATGCATGTGTTCTTCAGTTGATGCCATCAAATTAAAATATGTTCTTATCTTTCACATTTTGTTCTTAAAACTATCAAGCAGCAGTTGTTGTTGTGGTTGTTGTCTTCTGAAGTTTTCCATCGGTTTCACCTTCATTGTCGCCATCATCACATGCACGCTTTCTGTTCAGGAGCCAGAACTTCCACTTCAATTTGGACGTCGACATCTGTTCCATGCCTAGGATTTTGTATATTTGTTTGAATGCAATCAAACGTAGAAACATTTGTCCGCAATGCGTGATGTCTTCACGTTGTTGCGCAGTCAGGTCTTGAATGACATCTCGAGGTTCTTTTTCGCACGGATCAATCAATCCGGGTCCATTGATTAGCAGACCGGTGGAAACGGCCTCCATAATGCGCCGCAGCCCATCCGACGGCCCTAAGGGGAATCGAGCCGACGATATAACTTTTTCGACGAGCAATTCTAACGCCCACTGCGACATGGCCTGCCAGACGGGAAAACGTTGACGGATGTCACGCATCACTCGAATGACCAAAACACAAGAAGGCAGAGTTGCTGCCTTAGCCTGGAACCACTTTGAGTGGCGTAGTTCGGCCAGAGCTTGCAAGGCTGCATCACGAGGAAAGCCATCGTCTTCGTCTTCAGTTTTCTCTGTTTTGACAATACCACTGCGACAAACGTCTTCCTCGCGAAAGAGTGGTGTTGTTAAGGAAATATTGATCGTCATAGTTCCATCTGTTACGGAAATGGAGCCATCTTCAACACCAACCGACACAAGATAGGTCTTGTTGCCAGTGGAAAGCAGTTTAAGCTGTATTGTAAGTTCGGAGGCAACACGCTCGAGGAGTGTCAGTTTAGGTTTTTCTGTGCACAGAACTACCAATTGCACGGAGTTGTCGCCTTGTAGCAGAAGGCCCTTGGCCAGATCGCCAACTCGCATTACTCCTTGGAGCATACGCACTTGACCGTTATCACCTGCCTGTTGGAATGAAACTTTAGCCATGCCGTTGCTAGACTCACCTTCGTTGCCCTCAGCATCAGATTTTTCTTTTTTCACCATTGAATCGCCAAGGCCGGCCAAAACATCAGAAACTAGACGTAGTCCACGTTCGGTGTTAGAGACTATTTCATGGATGTTGTGGAGATTCTTCTCCTTGGGATAGATTTCCGAATGGCGAGCAATTGTGTAGAAATCGTTGATGCCTTCAGGCCTGACGTTAGGAACGATTCCAGCAAAACCTCCCCAGCCCATAAAAGGCGGTCCACCGCCACGCGAATTCATTGCACGAGGTGGCATGCCTGGAGGGGCTGGTCCACCGACCATATCGAAGTCATTAAATCCACGACGTGGTAGCCATCCACCAGCAGATTCCATTGGATTTCTTCGCATGTTCCAGGGATCGCTCTGCAAAAGTGCCAAACGCTTCTGGCGCGCAGTTTGTTTTATATCAACCACCAAATCTGGCTTGACCTTTCGTTTGTATTGTAGTCGATGACGACGGCCCTTCATGTGCATTTCCTTTGCGTTTGGATCACTGAATTTGCAGTCACACAGTTTACAATTAAACATTGACACTTTTCCGTCTTCCTTGATCTCCTCGATGTACTCAGCTCCGACCGGCTTAACCTCGTCTTCGTCCTTGGATGCGGCAGCGGTTGTAGAGGCGGCTGTTCCAACACTTCCACTTACCTCAGCAGAAGCATCGCTGCTGCCTTTTTTGGTGTCGCTTTTGGCGAATTTCGACGGATCATCTTCGGGAATAGGCTTTCCGAGCTTTGTGTGAAGCTTAACGACTTTCTGATGCTTGGAGCCGCGTACATGGGCGGCATATGCATCCTTGTCGGTGCAAATAACGTCGCATAGTTCGCAATGATACTTATTTGGGCCAGTTACAGGCTGACTGCCAGCAGGAGCATTTTGGCCGGCTTCGCGTTTCTTATGTTTCTTTGATTCAAGATGTTCGGTATAAGCTCGTGGACAAGAGCATGAAATTTTGCAAATTTCACAATAATGAACTTGTTTGGGGCGAGGAGGTTGCATCTTTTGTCGGTCCCTAGGATGGTGTGGGTGATGGTTGTTAGGACGAGCAATTTGTGGTAGATTTCGAGTAGGTGGAGCAGAATAATGGACTTTTGTTTGCTGCTGTGCGCCGCCGGCGTCGTAAGGATTATTGAAGGGCTGCATAGGACGACCATAACAGTAGCCGGAATAAGGTGGTGGGGGTGGATTTGTTGCATGATAAGGAGTCGTCGGATATGCTGCAGCGGCAGCGTAGGGAAATGGCGGAGCGGCACCAGGATTAACCGAAGCGGCTGCTGGGGCGCTGTATTGAGATCCATCAGCATAGGGGAAACCGGAATAACTATTTGCCGCCATTTGAGGATTAATTTGGTGGGAATGGTTTGTAGCTAGATTTTTTTATATAAAAACTTGCTCTCTACGATTTTTTTCGACACAAATTTTCAATCAAAAAATTGTTTAAGGTCGCCGATGGTCGGTTTTTTTCATTAAAAATTTGCAAATTCGGATTTTTTTGACGTAGCGTGCTGCGCGTACTTTACCAACATAAAGAAAAAAAAACTTGGTCTGGTACAATTGATTTCCAACTTCGAAAATATATATTGGATTTGGAATTCTGGTTTAGGGAGAGTACACACCGACTTGGTTTATGAGACAACGATGGAAATTCTTCTGATTTATATGAAAATAGAAATGCATATTTCAATGTTTACAAGAGGAAGTTATATAAATCTTAAGTTAAGGACTTCGCCTACCTGGGATCCACTATCAACTGAGACAACAACACCAGCGCTGAAATCAAACTCTTAAACCCAATCGCTGCTTCTATGGACTTAGAAGACAATTGGGTAGAACCCTCATCATCACATGACATGGACCATGACAACATCTACTGAAAACGCTTTGGGCTGCTTTAAGAGAAAAATTCTTCGAGTGATTTTTGGTACTGTCTGCATGAATGGAGAATGGAGACGAAGATTCAACCAAGAATTGTACGAGCTGTACAGCGACACTGACCTAGCCAGAAAAGTAAAGGTCCAACGACTTAGATGGTTGGGTCATGTTGAGCGAATGGAAAATAATAATCCGGCTCGTAGAGTCTTTGAATCCAACCCGGAAGGACTTCGCAGAACAAAAAGACTGCAACTCAGGTGGAGCACCTGAAGCAACTTGGAGTGCGAAACTGGAGACAGCTAGCTAGGGACCGAGCTGGCCGGAGAAGTTTGTTGGGCGAGGCCCTGATCCGATCTGGACTGCAGTGCCACCATAAGTAAGTAAGTTATGTCGATTTCCATTGAACCACATGAAATGGACGGCCCGTCGCTACTAAAAATCAATATTTTTTGGTTCCAATGGAAAGGAAAAACGTAGTAATATCTTTTTGTAAGTGCAACAGCTGTTAGAAGAATATTTACACATCTAATCCCGCGTCTTGTCTATTATTGTTATTTGGAAATTTTATTGTAGAGGATGGTGAAATTTTAATTCAAAACCGAACAAGTAAATCAGTTATGAAGTCAAGTTATGAAGAAGAAAACGTTGCTGCATTTTATGGTCTCTACGAAGAAGGAAGAACGACTTCAGAAACACCGGCCACAGAGTCCATAACCACAGAAGCAGTGCAACAATCACGAACATCGTCACCTACATCAATAGCATCATCAACATCGCTACCATCATCACCGTTGCCATCAGCACCACCATCCCCAACCCATGCCGGAGACTTCATGGATACTTAGGTATTTTCATTATCTATAGACTTGACGTTTTTATATTCGATTTCTTTTTTTGTCTCTTCTCAGTTACAGAGAAAAGGAGCAAATCGTATGCCTTGATGGACCTAGGGACAAGCCCTCATCAACGAGGCTATGGACATTAAAATTTGGCTGCTATGTACGCTGGCAAGACACCGTATTTGTAATTGCTGATTTTTGTTTGTAAATATTTTGTAAATATTAGAATACACACAACAATTCGAATTAATATTGTAAAAACAGGTGTTCAATACTTTTTCTGATAATTGTCTATCCTATTTTTGCTCCAAGAGTGAATACTTTGGGAATTATTTTTATATAAAAGTTGGAGATTTGTCTATACAAATTGATATTGCATTCTGTTTTAAAACTGGCTTGCCCTCCTTCTCATCAACAATTTTCAGAGTGGTGTGAAGAATTGAGGGGACCTACTATTTAACGACGATTCCGAACAGCAAAGTTGAGAAGCATTTTTTCATGACAAATTGATACTCTTGGGAGTTTTGTCAGTTTTTCGCAAGAAGCAGTGCCCGTGAAAGATGAAATATAATCTATGGGCACGAGTAGGACTCGAACCAACGATGCGTTCTGCTTAGCAGCCAATGCACCTAACCACTAGGCCTCGGACAATAAAACATCATTCGGAAAACAAAGCTTTAGCTCAATTCTCTTCAATTCTTTTTTCCACATACAATAATTTCATTTGACGTTTGCAAAACTACCAAGTTTTTAGTATGTGTTAAAATCAGTGTGAAAATCTGTGTAGATTCGTCTCAAAAGACGAATTCAAAACGAATCAATTCGTCGGGAAAAAATATCAATACTTTTCCCATTGGAAAACGTTTAAGAAAAAAATATAGCCGGCCCGTCGACGGCACATCAATATTTTGGTTCAATGTAAAACCACATTAGTAAGTAAGTTATATAATTCTACCTATGAAAAAAATCTACGGCCTTAAATGCTGATTGCGTTAAATTTGTTCAATTTGTTAATTCGTTTACTTTTCTCTAGTCAGTGCAGAGTGTAAGATATTTCGATTTCGACTCAAAGAAACGAAATTGTGAACTGTATTTGGTTAAGCTATTGTGAATTGAGCTTTGGGAAATGTCAAACTTGCATTTGGATAATAACGCAATTAAAAAAAAAAACTAAAAGAAGTTTTGTGTTGTATGTAGTGTTTAATGTGCAATAGCATTTAGAAAAATAAATAAATAATAATAATTTAATTTTCACGTTAACTAAATATCAGAAACATTAACATAGTTGTCTAATCAAAGTTTAAAATCGGCTGTAAGTGGATGTCATCGAAAGTTATTTTTCAAGTGAAAGAAGTGCGGCTTTTCTTGCTACCCGAACCTGAATCCCAAGTATCTTGGAAATTCCGATAAACAAAAACAAATTGATACAGCTCTTTATATTTATTTTAAAAATATATTCAGCTCTTTGCCATAAAGAAGGTGAGTTTATTAATAAGTTGCTATTACAATATTGACTCAAGAAATGTTTATTTACATAAATGTACGTATATGTATGTGTGTATGCATTTGTCGGAAAATTATTGGTCTTCGTAGCTCAAACAAAACACGCGTAATTCTATCCATCATTCAATATTAATCAATTTTATTGATCACAATACATAATTGGATTCCTCTAGTTCCTTATACACGAAATATGGTAATTTGTTTGTTTGTTTCTGGCTTCTAGTATCATTCGGCATCTACCCTAACAACTTCTCAAGTGACCTAGCTGAAATATTCAAATCAAAGAAAAAAAAAAACTGTGTCGGCTGACCTTGTTCATATGAGAATATTATGAGTCAACCAACTGATTGAATTGACCCGGAATTTGATAGTGCATTGTTTGTAGAAATGAGTCAGACGTAGTTGCCTGTAGTTATTGAGAATTGAAAGAGAGAAAACATTATTAAAAAATATACACGACTGGGTCGCATAACCTTACGAAGCCCAGGCCGTAAAAGGAGCGGTTTTTCCGGTTCTTGCACTTGGAGTCACATCAAGTGCCTGGTACTCCAGGTTTCAGGTTGTACGTCGGAGTGACATCCCGACTTAGTAGAAAAGCATTTAGTTGCGAAGCAACAACAGGCTTCGGACACGGACGGATGCACTGATGACAACCAATGAAATGTATAAAGGACAACGAATTTCGGATATGCACGTGGAATGTTAGGTCCCTTAATAGACCGCGTGCTGCCGAACAATTAGCGCAGACCCTTAACTGCTACAAAGCAGACATTACCGCTATCCAGGAAATGCGATGGGGATGGACGGGCAAAAGGAGGATGAGAAACTGCGACTTTTACTATGGTGATTGTTACCGAGACAACAGCGACTCTTTGGATGCGGATTCGTTGTAGGAAGCAGACTCAGGCAAAAAGTCTTAAGCTTCAAATGTGTAAGCGAACGCATCACGACAATCCGAATCAAGGCTAAATTCGGCAACATTAGCCTAATATGCGTGCATGCTCCCACAGAAGAGAAAAAGGACGACATCAAAGACGAGTTCTACGAGCTCTTTGACAAAACGTATGAGCAATGTCCTAGCTACGACATTAAAACTGTTCATCTGCGATTTAAATGCAAATTTGGGAAAAGTGGACATCTTTGGTGGAGCAGTCGGAAAGCACAGCCTGCACGATACCACTTCCGACAACAGATTCAGGCTGATCGATTTTGCTGCGGTGCGAAATGTTGTGGTAGCAAGCACCTGGTTTCCACATCTCAACATCCATAAAGGTACATGGAGATCTCCTGGTCAATCAACCGTCAACCAGATTGATCACATTGCGATCGACGGAAGGAACTTGTCCAGCATTTTAGATGTTCGAACTTTCCGAGGAGTTAACATCGACTCGGACCACTACTCGTCGTGCCAACATAGTGCTACGAATATCCCGACAACGGTCAAAACAAGGAAATGCTGCGAGAAAAATCGACGTCGGACGGCTACAATCGCAACAGATCGCCAGATCCTTCTCTGAGCGAGTGTAGTCTCAGGAGTCCTATACCGCTAACATCAAGTATCGAAGACCAGTGGCAACATTGCCAGTTTTTAATAATCAACGCGCACTCAAGGGCTCTTTTTATTACCCTTTATATGCCAAGAGCACAGTGGGAGTATTAGGGAATGGAAAGAGGATGTAAAAGGAGGTGGCAGTGAACATTGGTTTTGAATTCTTGAATATTGCAATGGCTGGGGAAGACAGAGTGCAAAGCTAGTTCCACATTCGTACGGCTGAAGAACGATTCTCTGTACAAGACAGTACGTTCGAAGTTGGGCTCAAGGGTGAAGTGATGGGCATTCCTGGAGGCGCGGGTATTACGGTGGAATATCTTTAGGGGAGGAATGTAACTAGCTATTTCACTAGAGCAAATACCGTTGAAGTAACGGTAGAATAGGGTGAGGCATGAGACATTACGGCGATGTTCGAGAGATGTAAATGACTCAACGATGGTACGATCACCAATCATCTTGACATGGGAGTTATACTCAAGCTTTGGACGTATGTAGGTTTTGTAGATAATAGCCAGATCAGACGGGGAGAAAAATTTCTTGCACCGTCTTAAGAACCCTAAACATCTTGCGGCATTTTTGGCGACATCGCATATGTGCTCGCTCCACAAGAGGTGGTCTGTGATGCACATACCGAGAATCTCGAGATGTTGGGTCTCATTGATGCAAGTGCCACTCATGGACAGTGGCAAAGGGGGTATGTCTCGCTTTGACGATACTAGACAGCATTGTGTTTTTGAAGCATTAAACTCTACACGATTTTTTATTCCCCATTGTACAATGCTGTTTAAGTCAGAGTTTAATGAGCTTATCATATTTTGCCGTTGCAGTTCCACATCCGAAGAGGAGGGGTGTGAGTCTGGAAACGAATAAGAAAAGCTAAGGGTACTATCGTCAGCGAAACAATTATTTGGATTAGAAGTTACAGACAAGAGATCATTTATAAAAATAAGAAAGAGGGTCGGAGACAAAACAGAGCCCTGGGGCACACCAGCATTTATATTGTGGGTTTCGGACTTGAATCCGTCCAATACCACTTGTATTGAACGGTTCGAAAGAAAGTTTCTAATCCAACGAAGAAGGGATTCATCGATACCGAGCGCACGCGTTTTCGATAAAAGAGCAAGATGCCAGACTTTATCAAATGCCTTTGAAATATCAAGTGCAACAATCTTACTTTCTTCAAAACGATGTAAAGATTTGTTCCACTGTTCGGTGAGATAAACCATCAAATCAGCAGTGGACCTGTTGCTGCGAAAGCCGTACTGCCGGTCATTAAGAAGCTTTCGGTCTTCGAGATATTTCTTGAGGTGATAATTTATCAGCGTTTGCATGACCTTAGAAAGAAGGGACGTAAGTGCAATTGGGCGATAAATGGAGGGAGAAGAAGATTCGCCTTGTTTTGGGATTGGCTGTACAAATGCTGCTTTCCAACTGCTCGGAACGAGCCCAGAAGAATGGAAAAGCTAACGCAGGGGTTTTGACAGCGTGGAAGAACACCTCTTCAGAACAATAGCGGGGATACCATCCGGATCAGCGGATTTATGTATGTTGATATCCTTTAGGACTCTCGCCACAGCATGAGTGTGGAAGAAGATTTGTCCCATGGAATCATTGACGCGCTCAAGAACAGGTGGAGTGATGACACTCTCTGCCAGGGAAGAGTTATTTCAAAATAACTACTCTTTGTTGCGTCTCAATATGGCGAGGGCGCAACAATCGATTGTCATCTTGCCTACACCCTCCAAGAATATACATGCAAAGGATAAAACTCTCTCATCTCACTCATCTTTTTTTCCATAAATCATTTTTATTCAATTCAACTTAATACTTCTTCATGTTAGGCAAATGAATTCAAAACCAGCTTACGAACTAAACCTTAACAAGACATTACTAACCCCAACCGGGCGTTCTAAGGTATTCACGATTTTTTTTTTTAAAATAATACCTTCCGTCTACATACGAACGAAAATTGTTGTTTGAAGATTAAACCAAAAAACTAACGCAATTATCAGATTTCTCGTCTACAAATCATCTTCAACATCATGGAATCTTTCCAATCTGAAAGCAAACAGATAAGATCAGAGATAATGGAATCTAGCACGGTAACATTTCAACATCGCACATGTTCGTATCTAAAGGAAGTTGTAATTTTTCATTATTGATTTTCGTTTGTCCAATTCAAAGAGAACAGAAGAATTCATTCACAATTTATCAAATGATTAATGTCGCAAGAAAAGTATGATTCACAAATTCTCTTGATAACAAATCTTCCCCCTGTCAAGTGCGAGTACGTCAACAGCCATCGTTCCGAATATATCATCCAAACAGAATAAAACCAGTGTCAAATTTTCAAATCATCTAATTTTGTAGATCGTATTGTTTTCAAGCAGGTATTTAGGCTGTCTGCTCTGCGTGGGTGATTTGTCTCATCGTCATCCAAAAATTATACATATCTACATACTACCAAGGCACGTACACTACCGGTCAAAAGTTTGAGACCACCTTCAAAGGGTTGCTTTATTTGTACCTGGCGCTTGAGTTTATGAATTAAAATAGGATTTTTTACCTGCATTGATAACTTATACCATTCATAAAAGGTACAAGTGAAAAATCCCCAGATATTAATCCTTTTCTGTAAATTATAAGGAATTTTGTGAAAAAAGGTAAAAAATCCAATTTTGGCTTCTGTTTGGATTTCCCTTAGCTTTTAATTCTTTTGACTTTTTTACATTCAATTTGGAATGATTAAGGGGTAAAAAATATGTAAAATCTGAATACCTGCATATTCAGGATTTTGTATATAACGCTCGGTTTGATCCAATTTAAATTTATTTGAGACCGTGATCTTCAGTAAACAAAGTGCGCATCATGGGGAAAGTAAAGGAATTAACTACTGAAACTCGATCTGCGATTATGACTCTTATTGAAGAATGCTATTCGCAAATAGAAAACGCCACAAAACTGAAAATATCCAAAGGAGCAGTTCGCAGGACCATACAGCGTTACTCTAGTAACGGCGGTTTTAAGGATAAACCGAGGAAGGACGACCTCGACGATCATCGTCCCTCCTACGTCCAACGTATCGAAGGCTTTCCGGGCCGGAGCATTGGTGTCCATCCGCTCTAAATGACCGAGCCATCTGAATCTCTGGACCTTGACCCTTCTGGCTAGGTCCATGTCGTTGTACAACCCGTAAAGTTCGCTGTTATATCTTCTTCGCCAGTCCCCTTCAATGCACACGGGGCCAAAGATGACCCGAAGAACTTTCCTCTCGAAACAGCCTAAGGCACTTTCATCCGATTTTGTCAAGGTGTATGCTTCCGCACCATACAGCAGGACTGGGATGATGAGTGTGTTGTACAGTTTTACGTTAGTTGCTCGAGAGAGGGCTTTTCCACTCAATTGCTTTCTTAGCCCAAAGAAACAGCGATTAGCAAGAGTTATTCTTCGTCTGATCTCGGCGCTGGTGTTATTGCCCGTGTTTATAGCGGAGCCTAGGTAGACAAACTCCTCTACTACATCGAATTTGTATGCGTCTATTGTGACGTTCTGTCTTAGCCGTCGCGTAGGTGTTGGGTGTCCTTACTTCGTTTTTCCCTCATTTACCACTAAACCCATTTTTGCCGCTTCTGTCTCAATTCTCACAAAGGCGCCATTGACATCACGCTGTGTTCTTCCCATTATATCAATATCATCGGCGTACGCGAGAAGTTGAACAGATTTTTGGAAGATAGTGCCTCTGGTGTTGACGGTGGAGTTCTGCACTATCTTCTCAAGAACGATTTTAAAGAAATCGCATGACAGTGCATCACCTTGTCTGAATCCTTTTTTGACGTCGAAAGATTCCGAAAGCTCGTTGCCAACCTTGATGGAGCAGCGTGAGTTCTCCATCGTCATTTTGCACAAGTGACATAGCTTTGTACAGTTCGTCTCTGTAGATGCTGTCATACGCGGCCTTAAAATCGATGAAAAGGTGGTGGGTATCGATTTGGAGTTCATAGGTTTTTTTCCAGTTTTGCCGCAACGTGAAAATTTGGTCGATGGTTGACTTTGACATTCATGGCCTGAAGCCACATTGATAAGGACCAATCAGATGGTTGACGAAAGGCTTCAGACGTTCACATATTTCGGCAAAGAAGATCTTGTAGGCGATGTTTAGTAGACTTATTCCTCTATAGTTGGCGCAGTTTAGAGGATCTCCCTTTTTCAGGATCGGGCAAACAATGCTGAGGTTCCATTCATCGGGCATGCATTCCTCTGACCATATCTTACAGATGATTTGGTGCATGCTTCTATCTAGCTCGTCGCCTGCTGCTTTGAACAACTCAGCAGCTAGTCCATCTGCTCCAACGGCTTTGTTGGATTTCAGCCGTGATACTGCGGTTTCCACTTCTTCTAGTTCGGGTTCACGGAATTGTTGGCTATCATCGTGTTCGGTGGAAGGCTCCTGTCTGACGGCGGTGTTTTGTTCGTCGTCGGCGTTAACTGGAAACCCCTTCTTCGACCCCAAAACAAGATCAAACGGTTGGAATGGGGCAAAACCCATCAGGATTGGAGGAGCGATGAGTCCAAGTTTGAGGTGTTTGGCTTAAATCGCAGAATGTACGTCAGGCGCAGCGCTGAACATAAGATGCTACCAGACTGTAAGGTCCCAATTGTAAAGCATGGAGGCGGTTCAGTAATTGTGTGGGGATGTTTCTCCTTCGATGGAGTGGGAGATCTGACACGAGTCATCGGAAGAATGGATAAAGAAGTCTATAAAACGATATAGGAAGACCACGTTTTGGACTCCGATTAATCGGTTAAGGTTTTGTATTCCAGCAAGACAATGACAAGAAACACACTTCAAAACTTTGCCGGGAATACCTGAAACAAAACGAAGACTAGGCAATTCTAAAAGTAATGGTATGGCTACCGCAGTCTCCAGATTGTTAACCGTTTGTGTTTTGTTTTCCGACTTCTTCTATTGAGTGATGAAAACCCGATTACTCAGTAAGGAGAAAGGGAACGTCTATCCTGCGAAACCGATGAATTGGTATTCGCAGCTCGACTGAGTGAAGTTGGTGGTTGAGTAGAAAATGATTCATTCCATATCAACGGTGACGGGCGCTAATTATTAATTGTGAAATTAACAAGATATTAACCCCATTGATCTCTTATGGGAAGAGCTTGACAGAAATTTCCGGAATCACCACACACCATCGGAATCTGCTCTTTGGGAAACTCTACAAAAACTTGTAAGAAGGGTTTGTAAGAGTTTTTGATGAAAACTAAATTTAAATAATTTATTTTTAGTAAAAAACAAGTTTATATTTTTCTATCATTTACAACAAGGCCTTCACTTTTTCCCTAAAACTAACGTTTCGGGGTTAAAACTCGATATTTCTCAAATTTCAGAGGTGGTCTCAAACTTTTGACCGGTAGTGTATGGCCTATGTGTGTTTTTATGGCATTTGGCCAATTTTTATTTCGACAACCACGATGTGAATGAATTGCAATAATTAATTGCACGTTATTGGTCATACAGAAAAGATAAAATTTATACTGAATGATCTGTTAACGACAGATGTCGCAATGACAAGCAAACAATTCCCTGGTGGGCAGTAAAAAAAGAAAGAAAAATTAATTTCAATTAATCATTTCAGGTGGAATCCCAAATTTTAGAACCAGTGAGTTCACTTCCTATTCAATGTTCTGCTTTTGGCGGTAAACAATGCAAATGTGAGCAAGGGTGGATTCAGGGGGGGGGGGGGCGATAAGGGCGATCGGATTTTTATCTGTCATCAAGGAAAATCCGGGGTTTCTCCCGGACTTAGCCGATTCAAAATGGAACCAAAATCGTATCAAACTCATAGTCTCTGGCGATAAGAGATATTTCGATCTGTACAGGGCTGCTGTCAATGGCTTGCCAAAAGTATGGCCGTGTGACAAGCTCGACGTCCTTACAAGCGAGCATATTCCTTGTCGACCAAGAGCACGCATAGTGATCCCGGCTCTACACAACTGCGTTAAATCTGTCTATGTTGACGTTTTCTCCAAGACGTCGATGTTGGTTGTCCTTTCTTGTCGACAGCATTAACTTGGTCTTGCCCTCGTTAAGCGCTAGAACCATCTTCCTGTCCTCCGTCTCAAGGCTCACAAATGCTCCACTGACATCACGCTGTGTTCTTCCAATTATGTCAATGTCGTCTGCGTATCCTAGTATTTAGCTGGATGGACTTTTGAAAGATTGTGCCTCTGGTGTTGACGTTGGTGCTTTGCACAATCTTTTCAAGAATGATGTTGAAGAAATCGCGTGACAACGCATCGCCTTGTCTAAAACCTTTTTTGACATCAAAAGCGTCCGTTAGGTTTTTTCCGACAATGATGGAACAGCGTGAGTTTTCCATTGTCATCTTACACAGATGGACAAGTTTTTCTGGGATGCCAAAACTAGACATTGCTCTATATAGTTGGTCTCTATAGACGCTGTCATACGCGGCCTTAAAATCTATGAAAAGATGGTAGGTATCGATTTGAAGTCCCTAGGTTTTCTCCAAGATCTGCCGTAGGGTGAATATTTGATCGATGGTGGACTTTCCGGGTCTGAAGCCACACTGATAAGGACCTGCCAGGTTGTTGACGAAGGCCTTCAAACGTTCACACAGCACGGCAGACAAGATCTTATAGACGATGTTAAGGAGACTTATACCTCTGTAGTTGGTGCAGTTCAGGGGATCTCCTTTTTTGAGGATCGGGCATACGATGCTGAGGTTCCATTCGTCGGGCATGCTTTCCTCCGACCAAATTTTGCAGATGAGCTGGTGCATGCTCCTAACCAAATCATCTCCAACTGATTTGTACAGTTCGGCGGCTAGCCCGTCTCCTCCAGTGGTTTTGTTCGATTTTAGTTTAGATATCGCTATCTTCACTTCGTCCATGTCGGGTGGGTGGAATTGTCTACAGCCGAATTGAATGGTTCTGTATTGCTGACGGAGTTTTGGTCGTCATCGCCAATATACAGCTTGGAAAAGTGGTCTTTCCATATCCTCAGCACTGACCGCGATTCTACTACGATGTTCCCATGATGGTCTCTACAGGCTTCAGTTCGGGGGCTTTGTTTCACCTTTTTGTAAAACTTTCGAACCTCGTTCCTGTTGTGACATCCCTCTATCTCCTCGATCGCGTGCTTCTTATGCTCCCTTTTTTTCTTTCTGAGAAGTTGATGCTCCTCACTCCTTTTCTGCTCGTAGAGCTCACGAGCTGCTCGTGTCCTTCTTTGCAGCGCCGCTTTGTATGCCTCTTGTTTAGCTGCATGTGCTCGCCGGCACTCATCGTCAAACCAGGGGTTTCGTTGTGGTGGCCGTGTAAACCCTAGCACTTCAGAGGCGGCATCTCTGATGGCTGCTTGGCAGTGTTGCCACTGGACTTCTGAGGAGATTTTCGGAGACACGATCGGAAAAGGATCTAGCAATCTCTTGCGATTGTAGCCGTTTGACGTCGAATTTCCTCCTCACATTTTCGCGTGTTGGCCTTGATTGGGATATCCGCATTCGTACCTTGGCTACAACAAGGTAGTGGTCCGAGTCGATGTTGGCACCTCGAAATGTGCGGACATCTTGCATGCTAGAGAAGTGTCGTGCGTCGATGGCAATGTGATCAATCTGGTTGACGGTTGATTGGTCAGGAGATGTCCATGTTCCCTTGTGGATATCTAGATGAGGGAATCGCGTACTTGCTACCATTACGTCTCGCCCCGCAGCGAAGTCGATTAGCCTAAATCCGTTATCGGAGGTAGTGTCGTGTAGGCTATGTCGTCCGATTATTCATCCAAAGATTTCTTCTCTACCCAGCTTAGCATTAAAATCTCCAAGTTAGGGCATTGCTCATAGGTCTATTAATTGTTCTTTTAAAGACCTCTTTTTCTTTGCCTATTAAATCAACATTTTCAGCGTCACCCCCCCTAGCAAGAGTCTCTGGATCCGCCCCTGAATAAGAGTATGCGTTGCGCAAACTTTGTTTCAATTAAAATTTTCTTATTTTGTAAAAATGTAGAAAATGTATTCTTATTAACAAAAACAACAACAATTGTTCCTCACAACGTAAACAAACACTTGGAATTTCAATTTGTTTTGTTGTAAAAATATACAAGTACTATTTTTTTTTGTATGTTTTCGCTCGAGTCACTTGCTCTTATGCTGAGACATTTTGTTTTGCTTCAAATCAAATACATTATTATGATTGTGGTGAAAAATAATAATAAATAAAAGCTGAAATAAAATCTCTCGTCAGAACCAACTGCAGTTGATTTTCAGTCCTCAATAATACGACAGAACTAGAAGAATGTAAGTTTTTGTTTCATCTTTCGAAAACAATAAATTTCACTAGAAAAGAAAAATGTTTATAAGTTTGTGGCAATTCAATTTTTGGCAAGTGGAAAATTTGTGTTGTTTTTCTAAGATGTTACTGATTTTCTCGAGCGAAGCCGTTTCTAATATTTCCTGAAATTAATTAATTCCTTATTGAAAATGAAATAATCAATTCTGTGCGGTTTGTTTTGTTAAAATTAAAGTTTCCTCATCCTCATCATGTAAATTACTAGCTGACCCAGCAAACTTCGTACTGCTTCAGATAAAAGACCTGGACTTTTGTTCCTCGCTACCCAACCAACCTGCTACCCTATTACAGCACTACCGCTTCTCTTTACCCGCTAACCAGCTATCCGCGATTTCTATCCGCTACCCCACTACTCGCTATCCCGTTACCCACTGCACCGTTATCACTCTTCCCGCTACCCACTACCCGCAATCCGCTACCCGTTAGGTTAGGTTAAAGTGGCTGTCATGGATGTTAAAAGACACACTTAGGCCAATCAAAGGCCCATTGTGATACCACATGAATCTAAAGAGGCTTTTCTTCGAAAGCTCATTGAAACCAATTAGAGTTCCTTACGAAACGTAGAAGATTAATTATATTAATGTATTCGAGATCGTTTAGATCATTGTAGAAGTATTCTCCTAAGTGAATCATACTTTTATGAGCAATAGCCAGACAGGTACAGAGGTGGTGAAGAACTGTTTCCTCCTCCTCCTCATCCATGCAGCTTCTCCAGAAATCATTAGAAAAGACGCCCAGTAACGTAGCGTGTCTTCCAATTAGACAGTGTCCAGTGATGACACCAATTAAGAAGCTTATATGATCTCTTTAGGTCCAAATTAGGCCAAATGTTTTTCGTTGCCTTACAGGTCCACCTGATGTTAGTTCTCTTAATAGCATCTTGTTGTAGCAAAAGCTTACACATAGCGATTGGTATACCAACATTAGTCATTTGTGGTTTAATGGGTAGGTTAGGTTAGGTTTAGCGGGCTGATAGTTGATGTTGTCACCATCACACTTAGATCAATGTAGATCATTGTGATACCCTGAAGTGTTGTAACTTCCTGAAAAGTAAATAACCTATGAATCATGTGGTTCGATTAACCATTTAGAGGTCTTGGCAAAGTTTAGTAAGCTTTTGCCTGGCAGTTCTGATAATTCCTCTAGTTCATTGAAGAAGAAGTTGCCTAGAGTTTTCTTTCTGGTAAGACAGAGTGAAGGACAGTGGCAGAGAAAATGAGCAGTGTCTTCATGCTCATTCTCATCACCACAGCCTCTACAAAGGTCATCCGTACTGAGCCCCATCTTCTTCTTATGGTAGCCGAGTAGGTTGTGTCCTGTAATAATGCCGATAAGGGATCTTTTCTTATCCGATTGGATCTTAATGGTTTAATGGGTAATGTTGTACCATGTTTGGCGAGTTCGTCGGCTTTGCAGTTTCCTGGAATGTCTCTATGGCCCTGCACCTAGTGAAGGTGAATGTTAAACTTCTGTGTCATCTCCATTAGAGACGATCGACAGTTTTGGACCGTAATCGAGTTTGTAGAGACAGAGTCCAGGGATTTTATAGCTGCCTGACTATCTGAGAAAATCCGGATATCTGATGTGGATACCACGTTTTCTCTGAGCCAGGACAGGACCTCCTTAATCGCCAAAAGTTCTGCCTGAAACACGCTATGTGTGATTTAGAAGGCTGAATGAGAGACTTAGTTTTAGTCGTTCGGAGTACACACCTCCACCAACCCCATCACTAGTTTTCGATCCATCTGTATAGAAGTGGATTGCCTCGTCTTCCAGGAATGTTTTATTTTCCCAGAAGGATCGGGGAGGGATAGAAGTTTGAAACTTCCTATTGAACCGCTACCCGTTACAAGCTACACTGCTCCCGCTATCCTATTTCCGAGCTACCACGCTACCCGCTACTCTGGCCATGAACAGCTTCGTCGATTTTGCAAAAAATACTTAAAAGCCTTCTTCACCACTACCCGAACATTCCCTTAAAATTTGGTACATATTATCTCTGGCTTAATAGACGATTTTTAGTTTCTGATGAAGATTCTCCATTTCGACGTATTTTTGATGCCCTAGCCTAGGAACTATTTCTAGAAGGTTGAGATCTTGATCTTTTGGGCATTTTAAAATAACCAAATAAAGCCTTTACACTAAATCATTAGCTTAACGTTTGTTTAATTGAATAGAATGAAAATATTATTTGACAAATAGCAGAAGGACTATGGCCGTCCCGGTCTCTCTTATTGTCGTGAAGAAAAGTTTCTTTCACAGGTACTGATAATTGTGAACCAAACTCGAGTGCGATTTGTTTATTTTCTTACACCTTGTGTTAGATTATTCAAGTTTTAGTCAGGATCCCTATTTTTTTTTTTGAAAATGAAACATAGCCTATGTCATTTGGGAATAGTGTAGCTTGCCAACGGTGAAAGAATTTTGTAAATCGGTTCAATAGTTTCAGAGCCTATTTATTTCAAACAAACAAACAAAAAATCAAACCTTTCCGCTTTAAAATTTTAGTATAGATTAAATGCACAAAATCATCATTGTTGATCTTGACGATGAAGTTTTTACTTCATCTAGGCCATAACCGGGGGTGGTTGGGTGTTGTAGGATCTGAGGGCATATGCTGTATCTTTTCCTACACACCAAGTAAGTAGCACTAGGTTTCCATTTTCCAAGACGAAATATCTACACAGCAACCTGGCCATCTCTGGATGGTCGAACCACCAACCAAATCGACCATGTGCTAATCGCCGCAAGGAACGCATACAACATCTTGAACGTGCGCACTTTCCAAGGAGCAAATGTCGACTCTGACCACTTTCTGATAGTGGCTATTTTTAGAGCTCGACCATCAAACGACAAAAAAAAAAAAAACACTTAAGGCCGCCCCTAAGAAAGAGATCAACATCGGTTGCCTTGGCACTCCGGATAATACCAGAGACTACAGAGAGCGCCTGAGTGAGCAACTCTCCGCCGTCCTCCCAAATACCAAAGATGTCAACACCCTGTGGAACTAATATCGCGAAATAATAAAAAAATGTAGCCGAGACTACCATAGGTTACCAGCAAACCCCCGAAAAAGAAGCCGTGGTATGATGATGAGTGCGCGTTATTGAAAAGAGAGACGGAAAATGCACGTTTGCAGATGCTGCCACGGAAAACAAGAGCAGCAAGAGAAGAGTACAAAACAAAAAGGAGAAATTAGAAAAAAGACCCTGCGAAAGTGCGAAGGAAAGCATCCTAGTTTCTCAGCTCAAAGATCTAGAAGATTTTCGGGCCATGAACATTACCCGGCGTATCTTTAAAAGGTCGAAGCAATTAGCTTCTGGTTTCAGAACCGGCACACAGGCTCTTCGAAACAGTGAAGGAAACCTAGTCATCGAAGCACGGGGAATTGTTTTCAAGTAGCACTTCCAACAGCTGCTGAATGCGCAAAATGTCGAGCGAGCTAATGACGAGAGAGAAGGTAGACCATTCAATGAGGACGCAGTCGAAGCTCCCAGCGCAGAAGAGGTAGAAAGAGCCATCCAAAAGCTAAAAAATAACAAGTCCGCCGGTTACCTGCGGTACTCTTTAAATATGGTGGAGGTGTTTTGATGAACCGCATGCACCAGGTCATCAACAAAATGTGGGAGGAAGAATGCATGCCCCCTTATTGGTCGATAAGCTCCTGTATGCCCTATCTACAAAAAGGGGATCCTATGTCATGCAAAAACTACCGCGACATATCCCTGCTTAATGTTGCATACAAAATCCTATCTAACGCACTGTGTGAGCGTCTTAAACCGTTCTGCAATACAATAATCGGCATGTACTATTGTGGCTTTAGGCCAGGCAGAAACAACAATGGACCAAATATTCACACTGAGGCAGATCCTGGAAAAGGCCAACGAAGTCGAAACCCATAATCTTTTCATCGACTTCACCGCCAAGACCTAATGATGGCGATTTCTGAATTCGGGATCCCGAACAAACTGATCAAGCTGTGCCGCATGACGCTTAACAATACGCAGAGCAGTGTGAAAATGGGCAACAGCTCAGCCGAGTTGTTTCAAACATGCGCAGGGTTTAGACAAGGAGATGCGCTGTCATATAACATCTTCAACATAGTCCTGGAGCAGATAGTGTAAAAGGCAGGTGCGAGTACGGAAAACATTATCTTCAACAAGTCGACCCAGCTCCTAGGCTATGCGGACGACATTGACATCATCGGTCGATCCAAGAGAGCTGTGCTTGAGGCCTTCACATCGATTGAAGAACAGCCAAAACTCGTTGGTATTGAAGTGAAAAAGGACAAAACAAACTACATGTTATCAACAAACAAAGCAACATCTGTCCACCGCCTAGAAGAAAACGTTACTGTTGGTAGCAGCAATTTCGATGTAGGTAAGGAGTTCACCTTCCAAACATCAACCCCACAAACGACACCTTAGTGGAGACTGGAGATCCGAAAAAGAATTACCATAGCGAACCGCTGGGAAAAAAAGTCCTCACTCGAAAAACAAAGTGTCTGCTATACAAAACTTTGATTTAGCCATTCCTACTCTACGGCACCGAGTGCTGGACGATAAGTAAAAAAGGGGAATTGATACTGGGCACTTTCGAAAGAAAAATTCTTCTATGGATTTTCGGTCCCGTATGCGACGATGGTGAATGGAGAAGAAGGTTCAACCGAGAACCGTATAAAGCTGTACAAGATGTGGATGTAGTCCAAGAGGCCATCAAGAAAAGACCACTACTTTGGCTCGGCCACATGGAGCGAATGGACGACAACGCTCTAGCCAAGAAAGTTCTTCTCATCCCAGCCCCCATGTTTGATACGGCAAGGAAGACCGAACCTACGGTACAAAGACCAAGTGACTGCGGATGCCAGAGCACTAGGTTTCGGCGACTGGGGAGTGCATGCGACGGACCGATAACGCTGGAAGACTGCAATATCTCAGTCAGAGAACCTTCATGGATTGTGAGCCGGATAAGTAAGTCTTGTTTGACCGGAGACCAGTCTGTATTGGTGAGGATAATCGAAATCAGTCCAGGAGTTCCTGAGTTATAAGCGTAGTAACTTACATCATTTCCCTTATTAAAAAAATACTTTTTTATGTAACATAACTGCACGCATAAAAATCCTTTACATAAAGGAAAAAACCATGCCTTGGCTCAGAAGAATGAGTAGTTGACTGCTAAGCCAAACGCTGCGGGTTCAAACCCCATCTTCGGCAGCATTCTTTTTCTACAAAAATCGCCAGGTTATCTGAGGCCACCTGTGCGATAATATGAGACAATAAAAATCTATGTCTCCTCCCCTGTGCCACGTAGGTTTATGTTAAGTGTTCTTTTCTTCTATGTGTCTATCTGTCTCTCTTTGTCGTATGTCTTGTTTCAGTCCCAGCCGATGGCCTCAGTCGCCAGTGCTACTATGTGTCTGTAGTTCGTTACATTCATGTGCGACGTACTGTAATGTCAATGTCAATATCAATTTAGTAACTGTAGATAAATGGGTAAACTCAAAAACCCCATTAACTGAACAATAATGTGATTGTTAAACTTTCTTGAGCTCGTTTCTTTGGTTTGAACAGTTTGAACAGATCATAATAATTGAGTATGTTTGTCTTATCCAATAAAAATGTATGACGCTGAGAGGTTGCTTTGTTACCACAGCGAATTAAGTCTTTGCTCAAAAATAGCGAATAAATACTCAGAAACTCTGTGAAATTTCCTCAACACTATTAGAGTTCCCAAAATAAATATTGACATACGAAAATAACAAATTAAATTATTTTAGTCTTTGATGTTTATTTTGGTTAAATGAATCGTACACACATAATTTCCAAACACAAATTGAAAGAAAATACCAACAAATCTATTTTGTACCTTTAATTTATTGAAGGTAAAAGTAACCAAGCGTGTGGGAGCTTAAATTCAGATATAAATTCAAAAGTTCGCAAAAATACAATACACACTTGAAAGCAGTGTGTGCAAAGCGTAAACACAAAATCTGATAGAAGAGAAATATAACAATTTTGTATTGAAACATTTAAACAAATATTGTTGTTTCCAAAATTTAATAAAGATTGCACGTGCGTTGCATTCCTTATTCCTTAATAAAATAAAAGTACTTGTGTACTGTTATCAACTCGCTCTACATCTAACTCATTGGACTTCATTTTGTTGTTGTTCCATCACAAGTATGCCAATTATGTCCATGTTATCGGCTTATCCTTTAGTTTTGAAATGTACTTTGGGTCTAGGCTGAGGTTTTGGCTAAGCTGGCCGTTATGTCCAGGATGTTACTGAAGAAAGTACGAAACTCTAGTTAAAGGTCTTAAATATATTTATAACATTAAATTGTGGCTCCAAGCAATGCGTTTTTCCTGTGTCCTGGCTTGGTATTCCGCAGATGTATTAATTCGGGTTGCTAGTGATCTTTTTGGGAAATGGTGCCCGATGCCGTTGCACTGTTGTCACTGTTTCAGTTGTCGTTTCCCGGCAAACAACGGGCGAATCCGGCTGTCATGGACAAATCCGGCTATCAACAGGCGAACCTGGCTATCAAAGGGCGAACCCGGCTGTCACGGATGAATCCGGCTTTCAACAGGTGAACCTGCCTATCAACGGGTGAACCCGGCTGACACGGACGAATCCGGCTATCAATAGGCGAACCTGGCTATCAACGGTGTACCCGGCTGTCACTGACGACGACTATCAACAGGCACACCTGGCTATCATCGGGCGAACCCGGATGTCCACGGATAAATCCGGCAAATGGTTAGTTTTTAATAAGACCTTACCACTGGTGGGGAAGTCTTATTTGTTAGTATTAGCACGCGGACACGACTTGCCTCGATGAAGATCGACATCGACTGCAGAATGATTTTTGGTCGCACGTAGCAGGTCTATTTATAGTCCATTTTCTAGTACACTACTTATTGTTACGAGTTAGCATAGCAAAGGAAGTATTTAGTTTTAGTTTGGTCGTACATTACGTTCTTTAGTAGGGAAGAGATAGTATGTAATGGAATGATACATTACAGTTTATGGTAGTTGACCGAAGTGAATGTTCCTATATAGCTTGGAGAAGTGGCCTTTTATTGTTTTAGACATATAGTTTGCGAGGATAGACTATCAGTGTTAGAACCTTTGTTGTGAAATTTCTTAGCAAATTTTAGCAAAATTTTCGGAGTAGATTTGGAACAAGAAGAACAAATTTACTTTACAGGGAAATGTGTGAAATAAAAGTGTATTTGGTTACTAAAGTGGAGGAGAGAGGCTTCTCAGGAGAAAAAAAGAGAGAGCATGAAAAGCGTCCGATTGAAGATATTGAGAGAACCAACAGCTGGAATGCAGTTCAGAGGTTTTATCGAAAGTTTAAACAGCTGGCTCAAGGTCATCGAGCAAGAACCGATGCCTGCAGAGATAAACAAGGGAACATCATAGTAGAATCGCAGTCAATACTGGGGATTTGGAAAGACCACTTCTGTAGACTGTATAACGGCGACGACGAACAAAACATCGCCATCAGGCAGAAGCCAATTCCGTGAACCCGACCTAGAAGATCAAGACGTAAAAACGGCAATACCACCGCTGAAATCCAACATAGCCGCTGGAGCAGATGGTCTAGTTGCCGAGCTGTTCAAAACAGCAGGCGACGAGCAAGATAGGAGCATGCACCAAATCATCTGTAAGATATGGTCAGAGGTCTGTACCCGATGAATGGAGCCTCAGCATTGTTTGCCCGATCCTGAAAGAGGAAGATCCTCTAAACTGCGCCAACTACAGAGGAATCAGTCCACTAAACATCGCCTACAAGATCCTCTCTGCCGTAATATGTGAACGCCTGAAGCCTTTCGTCAACTATCTGATTGGTCCTTATCAATGTGGCTTCAGGCCAGGAAAGTCAACCATCGACCAAATTTTCACGTTGGGCAGATCCTGGAAAAGACCTATGAATCGATTCTAAGGCCGCGTATGACAGCATCTACAGAGACGAACTGTATAAAGCTGTAAAAATGTCTAGTTTTGGCATCCCTGCCAAGTTCGTTCGCTAGTGCAAAATGACGATGGTGAACTCACGCTGCTCCATCAAGGTTGGCAACGATTTCTTTAACATCGTTCTTGAGAAGATAGTGCAGAACTCCAACTTCAACAACAGAGGCACTATCTTCCAAAATTCTGTTCAACTTCTCGCGTACGGGTATGATATTGATATAATGGGAAGAACACAGCGTGACGTCAATGGAGCCTTTGTGAGAATTGAGACAGAAGCGGCAAAAATGGGTTTAGCGGTAAATGAGGGAAAAACGAAGTATAAGCTGTCTTGGAGGAAGGACACCCAACACCGACGGCTCGGACAGAACGTCACAATAGACGCATACAACTACGAGGTAGTAGAGGAGTTTGTCTACCTAGGCTCCGCTATATACACGGGCAATAACACCAGCGCCGAGATCAGACGAAGAATAACTCTTGCTAATCGCTGTTTCTTTGGGCTAAGAAAGCAATTGAGTGGAAAAGCCCTCTCTCGAGCAACTAAGGTAAAACTGTATAACACACTCATCATCCCAGTCCTGCTGTATGGTGCAGAAGCATGGACCTTGACAAAATCGGATGAAAGTGCCTTAGGCTGTTTCGAGACGAAAGTTCTTCGGGTCATCTTTGGCCCCGTGTGCATTGAAGGGGAATGGCGAAGAATATACAACAGCGAACTTTACGGGTTGTACAACGACATGGACCTAGCCAGAAGGGTCAAGGTCCAGAGACTCAGATGCTCGGTCATTTAGAGCGAATGGACACCAATGCTCCGGCCCGGGAAGCCTTCGACACTATTCCCGAGGGACGTAGGAGGTGAGGAAGACCGTGGCTCAGGTGGCGACCTCAATCAACTTGGAGTGCGAAACTGGAGACAGCTAGCTGAGGACCGAGTTGACTAAGCGTCGCCGCTCAGCAACCAAACCTGTTTTAATTTTTAGTAAGGTTCTGAGCGACAAAATCTCTGCTCTGGAGAAATAGGAATTCTTTGTTTTATTAATCTAGGACGCACTTTTTCAAGCAGCAAATCAAAAGATTCGATAGACATACGTAGATATTGCCAGAATCTATTGCAAATTTTCGTAGATTCAAAAATAGATGATTAAATTCTCCAAACTCCGATCTTAATTGGTTAATCGGATGTACACCAAATCTTCTTCTTTTTTGTATACGTTTAAGTAATTTGTACACATACAAACGATTATCCGACAGTAAAATACGGCGAACTGTTCTTGACAACGGCATTTTTACTACTAATCGCTCAAAAGCAGTCGCTCAGTGCCTGGCCATACGTCGCTTAGAGCTGCCACTCAGCCGCTAGCCGCTCAGCCGCTTACTGCGTGGCCGAGGCCTTAAACAAGTATCGTTTATAATATGGTAACTCTGTCATAAATGTACAAACTACAATCGCACTACCATTAGCATTTCAACAAAAAGCGAAAAAGAAAGAAGATGAATATTGAATTATTCCCCCAAAAATTTCACAAGCTTTTGTCATACAAATTTGTCTTTCCCTTTTTTTTTTGTGTCATTTATATTCTGATGTTGCATTAGTACATAATGTATCAATAAATCTTACGAGTGATCCTTGAAGAGAACATTGACAAAAAAAAAAAAAAAATAATGAAACTGAAATCTTCTGCTCATCTTTCAGTTCAATAGCGAAAGCGTCCCATAGTCGGTGGTTGAAACTAGACGAAAACATTGGCTTGAAGCCAAAATTTACAACGCAAAGTGTCACACCCAAATCACCAATTTTTACTTTCTATAAACATTTTAAAGGCGCTTCATACGAACAATAACTTTGTTAAAATATACAAAAAATGTATACGTAAATGCAAAATTACCCAATATCAGAAGAAGGTACTTTAAATGCGAGTGCAGGCAAGCATTTTGTTCTCACAGTTATGAAACCACCGACCAAAGCAGCAAACGACAAATCGATTTTACTTGACCTTGTTCAATTTAAATGAAGATGAAAAAAATTGTTAAGAAAACACTTGACAGCTAGGGTAAAACCAAAGACATAGTACATAACACTTTTCATCTAGGATGCCCAAATTGTTTTTTTAACAAATTCCTATGATATTGCCCTCCTGTCAAGCTATTACAGAGTCATGTCAAACAGTTAATCTTTTTTCTGTCCAATTAGGAAACAACTTTCATAAAAAGTGGTAAAGAAGCAGCGTTGCCGCGAAGAAAAAACTGTTAAGGGCCATTTTGCGCGTCATTTCCAAAATGTGCGGGCCACTAGCCCACTACCTTACGTTGTATGTAAAGAAGGTATTAGGTATCACACTTGTTCAAATTCAGTACACAAAACAATAATAATATAAAAAGAAATAATATATGACTATGCAGGTTATAAGTAGTAGGGTTAGGTGACCCAAATAAAAACCACCTTATTGTTAAAACTTGGAGAAAAAAGGAGATCCCTGCTGAACTGCACCAACTACAGAGGTATAAGTCTCCTTAACATCGCCTATATGATCTTGTCTGCCGTGCTGTGTGAACGTTTGAAGCCCTTCGTCAACAACCTGATAGGTCTTATCAGTGTGGCTTCAGACTCGGAAAGGCCACCATCGATCAAATATTCCCCTACGGCAGATCTTAGAGAAGATACATGAACTTCAAATCGATACCTAACACCTTTTCATCGATTTCAAGGCCGCGTATGACAGCGTCTATAGAGACCAATTATATAGAGCAATGTCTAGTTTTGGCATCTCCAGAAAACTCAGTCCGTTCTGTGTAAGATGACAATGGAAACTCACGCTGTTCCATCATGGTCGGAAAAAACCTAACGGACGCTTTTGATGTCAAACAAAGTTCTAGACAGGCGATGCGTTGTCATGCGATTTCTTCAACATCATTCTTGAAACGATTGTGCAAAGCTCCAATGTCAACACCAGAGGCACAATCTTTCAAAAGTCCGTCCAGCTACTAGGATACGCAGACGACATTGACATAATTGGAAGAACACAGCGTGATGTCAGTGGAGCGTTTGTGAGCCTTGAGACGGAGGCCAGGAAGATGGGTCTAGCGGTTATCGAGGGCAAGACCAAGTTAATGCTGTCGACAAGAAAGGACTACCAACATCGACGTCTTGGAGCAAACGTCAACATAGACAGATTTAACTTCGAGGTAGTTAAGGACTTTGTCTACCTGGATCCGCTATCAACTCAGACAACAACACCAGCGCTGAAATCAAACGAAGAATCACTCTTGCCAATCGCTGCTTTTTGGACTTAGAAGGCAATTGAGTAGTAAAGTCCTCTCCCGAGCAACTAAAGTGACACTCTACAAAACCCTCATCATGCCGGTCCTCATGTATGGTGCAGAGACATGGACTATGACAACATCTGATGAAAACGCTTTGGGCTGCTTTGAGAGAAAAATTCTTCGAGTGATTTTTGGTCCTGTCTGCGTTAATGGAGAATGGAGACGAAGATTCAACCAAGAACTGTACGAGCTGTACAGCGACACTGACCTAGCCAGATAAGTAAACGACTTAGATGGTTGGGTCATGTTGAGCGAATGGAAAATAATGCTCCGGCTCGTAGAGTCTTCGAATCCAACCCGGAAGGACGTCGCAGAAGAGGAAGACCGCGACTCCGGTGGAGCACACAGGTGGTAGAGGAGCTGAACCAACTTGGCGTGCGAAACTGGAGACAGTTAGCCAGGGACCGAGCTGGCTGGAGAAGTTTGTTGGGTGAGGCCCTGGTCCGACCTGGACTGTAGCGCCACCATAAGTAAGTAAGTAAGTAGGTATTGTTAAAACTTAATAACTTTCATACCTTGATAAATATAAAAGCGAACTTAATATATTATGAACAAATGAATGAACAGACTTGTTAAGTTTTAGGTTTTGAAATCAAGAATATAATTTTTCGATCATTTTGGAAAAACCTGTACGAGCACGAGTTCCTAATAAGGCGCATATCATTTTTCTTTTGAATTCCACTATCATTTTTGCTGAACTCAAATATTAAAAACTAGCTGACCCCGCAGACTTCGTACTGCCTCAATCGATTAATACAAGACCAAAACATTTTTACCCGCTATCCGCTACCCTAAGCTACTTTACCACTCTTTTCCTGTTACCCTTGTACCCCGTTACCCGTTACCCGCTACACCACTACCCGCTATCCCTCTACCCGGCAACAACTATTCTTCTACTCGTTTACCGCTTCCCCGTACCACTACCCGCTCTCGCTACCGTCAAACTGCTACCCGCTACACGCTAACTGTCTTCACAGGTACTGATAATTGTGAACCAAACTCGATGTGCGATTTGTTTATTTTTTTTACTCCTTGTGTTAGATTATTGAAGTTTTAGTAAGGATCCC
This sequence comes from Sphaerophoria rueppellii, assembly GCA_920937365.1. Lineage (NCBI taxonomy): Eukaryota > Metazoa > Arthropoda > Insecta > Diptera > Syrphidae > Sphaerophoria > Sphaerophoria rueppellii. The sequence continues at coordinate 42,410,536 of CAKKXW010000002.1, forward strand.
TATTTTTTTTGAAAATGAAACATAGCCTATGTCATTTGGGAATAGTGTAGCTTGCCAACGGTGAAAGAATTTTGTAAAATTTCGGCGGAGCCTATTCATTTCAAACAAAACAAACAAAAAATCAAACCTTTCCTCTTTATAATATTAGTATAGATAATAAAATACAATAAAGAAAGAATCAAAATCTGTAATTATAAGAAAATCCGACTATTTTAATTCAAAAAAAAAAAAAAACAAAGCATAAAAATAAATGTAACCATTTTTCCAGCGACATTTTTAAAATTTTTAAGAGGTATATACCACGTTGCATTGCAAATGTGGCGGCTTGATATCTCAGGATTTTCGGTGTGAGTGGTATACCACTTGAGCCAGCCTCACTATTCTTTTGGAAAAATCGTCCTCTGTTCGTATACAAAATTTGTTAGATGTCCTCATGATTAATAGGCAGACGTCAATCGTCAAGGCTCATATCGGTTTCAGATTTGTATCTGTCATCAAGGCGAATTCGGGGCCTCTCCAAGAATCAGCGATGTAGAATGGAATCAAAATCGTATCAAAACTCGTGGGCTGTGGAGATCAGAGATCTTTCGATCTGTACAGGGCTGCTGTCAATTACTTGCCAGAAGTATTCCCGGTCGCCAAGTTCGAATATTCCTTGCCGACTAAGAGCACGCG
>CAKKXW010000002.1:42442465-42456120 GCA_920937365.1 Sphaerophoria rueppellii
CAAGTTAATATCATTTTTATCTTATCAGGTCAATTAAACCAAGCAAAAAAAGTTTTAAATTTTTTTGTGAACACATTTACTTATCGGCTTGGCATTGTTGACACTTGTTGTGTGGTGTTTGTTCTCATTCTCGAAAAATTTCCAAACATAAAACGCAATTAAAATACACACAGAGATCTATTGGTTGAAAAGTGAATAAACACGGAAGTTGCTTATTGTACAGGTCTTATCAAAGGGCACGGTAGTGCCCAGCCAAGTTCTAGCACCATTCTCTTTTTACAGGATCGAACTCAAGAACATTCTTAACCCCCCAGTTAGAAGCTTCAAATTTGAATTACTTATTGACTTCATGGAGACAAAGGCCCTGTTATGAAAATAATTTTGTGGAACCACTACTTCCTGAGATATTGAACAGTAAACATTTCAAAAACCGTTATTAACTGACTGACTCACTGACTGACTGATCGTCAAAATTATGAAGCACTTCCAACAATATCAGAATCTTGAAATTTGGCAAAATGGGAGGTTTTCGGGTACAAGGGAAAAAATCGAAAATTTCAATTTTCTCATTCAGGGGGCGTGGTATCCGCCAACTTTCTTAAACTGTTCGAAGGATGTAGAAATTCGGGATTCGAATAGGGTTTGGGTTGAATATAAGGAACATATTTAAATTTCATTTAGGGGCGTGGTTTCCGCCCACTTTCTTAAAATGGTCGTAGGATGTTGAATTCTGGTTTGTTGAAGTTCATAACACTCCCATGAGTAACTTTCTTTACTGGTTGCACAATGGACCCTAGGGTTCTAAATAACAACATCTAACCTACTTATTATTTATTTATGAATTGGCAGAGCAACTTGTTAAGAACTTGGTGTTCTTGTAAAAAGGCCATAGGCTCAAAATGGGGCTTCTCCCCAAAAATAACCCTCTGCCTAAACACTTCGGTAATCAGACCGATACTCATTTATGAAGTTGTCGAATGGTGGGCCGCACTGGAATAGATGGTAAATCTAAATATCTTATCAAAGTCCAGCGGTCAGCAGGTATGTGCATCACAGGAGCACTTCGCTCAACACCAACAGCAGCCTTGGAAGTGCTTTTAAACCTAACACATCTTGACATCTTCTCCAAAATGGTGGCAGCTAACTCATGCGTAAGGCTCAGAGCCACCTCTCAATGGATCAGTAACAACACTGGTCTGATACTATATTAGACAACTTCAGATCTATCCCAGATTACTTAGTCTATCCCAGATCGCACAGCCTCAGACTATACCACCCCAAAAAAGGTATTCGATAATACCTTCCAAGCTTCAATCCCTTCAAGATCTTCTTGGGAAGAAGAGAGACCCCTGGAAGACAATACGGTACACTTCTATACAGACGGTTCAAAGACCGATTATGGCGTTGGAAGTGGTATCTATTCGAAACAACTGAACCTCAGTCTATCATATAGACTTCCCAATCAATGTAGGGTGTTTCAGGCAGATTGGCGATTAAAGAGACACTATCCTGGCTCAAAGAAAACGTTATATCTTGCAAGGCTATACGCATCTTCTCGGACAGCCAATCCGCTCAAATCTCTCGCGTCTGTCTCAACAAACTCTCAAATAGTCCACGACTGTCGATCATCCCTGAATGAGATGAAGGAAGAGTTTAACATTCACCTCATTTGGGTGCCGGGCCATAGAGACATCCCGGAAAATTGCAAGGCCGATGAGCTCGCCGGAACACTTCTTTTTTTTTTATAATCAGTACGCACTCAAGGAGTTTCATTCCCTTTTTATGCCAAAGCACAGTGCGAGCGTTAGGGAAAATGGGATAGTTGGCATCTTGCGGCATTTTTGGCAACATCGCGTATGTGCTCGGTCCACAAGAGGTGGTCAGTGATGCACATACCGAGAATCTCGAGATGTTCGGTTTCACTGATGCAAGTTCCACTCATGGACAGTGGCAAGAGGGGTATATCTCACTTCAACGATACAAGACAGCATTGAGTTTTCGAAGCATTAAACTCTACGCGGTTTTTATTCCCCATTGTACAATGCTGTTAAAGTCAGAGTTTAATGAACTTGTCATATTTTGCCGTTGCAGTTCCACATCCGAAGAGGAGGGATGTGAGTATGGGAACGAATATGAAAAACAAAGGGTCAGCGAAACGAAGTTACAGACAAGAGATCATTGATAAAAATGAGAGAGAGGGTCGGAGACAAAACGGAGCCCTGGGGCACACCAGCATTAATTTTGCCTGCCTACTGTTAGACAAAGACATAACATAGGAACACCACTTGCTACATGCAAATATCTTCTCAAACAATATGCTAGATGGTCACACGGTTCCACCTGCCTAGCAACCAAACAAATATGGCCAAGCATAGACCTGAAACGGTCAAAAGGCTTGATTTCCCTGAGCAGACAAAATATAAGCTCTACAATTGGAGTCATAACAGGAGACTGCCTCATTGGTAGACATGCTTTGAGGCTAAGGGTCTAATCAATCGACTTCTGTAGAAGTTGCAAGGACGAGGAGGAAGAGGAAACAGTCCAACACCTTCTGTGTACATGTCCGGCACTCTCCAATAGAAGGAATAACTATCTCGGTAATCCCTTCGTCGATGATACTAGTGAACTGGCAACGATCGACATGAGTAACTTCTTTAGTGGTATCACAGTGGACCCTTGAGGTCTATTTGAGTCAGTAACATCTAGACAGCCACTCCAACCTAATCTAACCTAACAGAGTAGAGTATTGTACATACTATACAAATACATATACATACATATGTTCTGGTAACAACCAACCACAACTTGTATCGAATTGTCAATGTTTTTCCCCCAATTTCGCATTTGGAAAAATATCAATTTTGAAAACTTTTTAAACTTCGTTAGGGTTTCTCATGATTGTTCAATGATTGACTAGTGAAATTTAAACGATATATATGACTTCGTTATCGACATCTTCTTGCGTTATAGAAAGATCTGCATTCACAACTAACAAATAATGCAAGTCAAGCTAAATTTGGGGCTTTAATTCTAGCGACCCGAGTATGTTTCCCCAGAGCAATAAGATATTCAGACAAATCTTAAAAACGATCTTCCGTGCCTTAAACTCCAGAGAACAGAGAAGTACTGCTGACAGCGCAAATTGATCTTGAGGAAGCCGTCTTGGACGATGACTTTTTTACTGTCGAAGACCCGCAGGAGGTGGAGACAGTGGGAGCTGCTTTTCAGAAAGTGCATAAGGTGAATACTAGCATTCACCCGAACCACGACCTGGAAAACAGAGCCTTACTTCATTACTTCTACCTTCTGAACGATATGGTGTAGTGGCGATTAGAGAAACGCGGTTTCAATGAAGATTTTTTGGCAAACGCCATAATCGCTTAGCAAACTGAAGCAAGTCCTCTGCTAATACCGATTGAGGCAAAAGACATCTACAACACTCTGTTCAACAAAGCACTGAATAATGCATATTATCTAGTACGGTGGAAGACAGCTTTGGTTCATCCTCTCCTGAAAAAGGGAAAGAACAACAAAAATCTGTCAAATCTTCGGTCGATAAGTCTTCTACGGAGCATCAGCAAGGTATTCGGACAACACTATATTTCCGGATAATCAGGCGGGACATGACACCATTCATGCCGCGTCCAAGCTCGTTTCGGATATTCAATGGAATAAGTCAACGGGGAGCGGTTAATTCGCCGATTCTCTTCAGTATTTACACCAGCGATCTGATAGGTAGCCTTACCCAGGCAATTGAATATGCCCACGATCTAATTGCGTACAGAATTGCTCCAAAGGTCGAGGTCATTAAAACTCTATTGCAACATGACTTCGAGAAGCGATATTGTGATGACTGGAAACTAAAAATAAATGTCCAGAAATGCGAGATCATTCTGTTCCGTTGTCTAGGGCCTCGGGGGATATGCATAAGAATTAGCGCAAGATGGTCACCGTTGGACCTCACGGACAAGAACTAACGAGCAAAAGTGAAGTGAAGTACCTCGGTATCTATCTGGATCAGTACTTATATTTCGACAGACATATAAATGCTGCTCTGACCAGAGCCAGAGGAGCTTTCACTCTGACAAAACGGCTGTTTTACAGCAGTTGGCTTGACCTCAGAGTGAAGGTAATTTGCTACATGGCCCTCATACGGCCGATGATCAGCTCCTTCGGTTCAGTAGGGCTGTGTCCGAACGGGACCGAATCGATAGGTTGAAGCAGGAGAACCAGTTCTAGTGGCTTCAGTCAGCGCTTGACAATGAGTAGACGGGGTTTGGGGTTTGAGCCTTGGCCGGCTTACATTCCTGTTTAAGTTTAATGGTTTAGGGTTTAGGTTTTAGGAAGAGTAGACATGGTGGCACACACATCGACAAAGACAAGAAATACAAAATACATAAAGAAAAAAAAAATAATGCAAGTCATTCTTGAGTCATTCAATTTGTTCACATGCTTGAACCGTTATCAAACATTTATTTTTTTATGAGTACAAATTAGCTAAAATTGTAATATTGCATTTGTTGTTTTCATTCAGGAAACGGACCCAGTGGTATTTCGCTATCATACATGCTCTCCGGAAATTGGCCATACTGGATTCCAGAGAAAGTACAAAAACATCCAGATGAAATGCTAAGAGCACGCCTCAATTATGCCGATGAAAACAAAAGTCTAGTTGAACAAGATTTGATTGTTTTGGCTGAAGGTCTTGAGGGACGAAGTACAAACCCTGTTTCATTGTTGGTATGTTTTTAGAGTCATGCATTTTAAATTTAGTTTAATTAAATTTTTAATCTTTCTTTAGTTGGATAGTCTGGAGCATCCCTGTGCTGATTTGGGCTTGGAATTACCTTCAATGCTGGAATACAGATATGATGCAAATAAACAGGTATGTACATGCATTGAATTTTGGGACTTGTAGTCCGTCTTCTGATACTGGAACCAAAAGTCAAATTACTGAACCCTTGTCACGAAAGTGAAAAAAAACCGTTTGGTTGGTACCAGTGGCCCGGATGATATCCCCGCTATCGTTCTGAAGAGGTGTTCTTCAAACAATAACTCTTGGGTTTTCCGAGCCCCAGATGCGACAGTTTTGCGTAGCCTCCGAGGTGGAAATGGGCCTCATCAGTCAAGATGATTTTGGGATGAAATTCCGGATCATTTTATGCATTTCAAGGATCCAATCAGCAAAGACACGACGTCGTTGATGATCAGCCGGCTTGAGTTCTTGCGTTAACTGAACTTTATAAGCCTTAAGACCCAAGTCTTTCAGCAAAATACGGTGTAATGACGTTTGTGGAATGCCTAATTCCAAAGAACGACGAGGAATGGACAAACCTAGGTTTTCTTAAACACTTTGGGCTACAACAGCAATATTCTCAGTTGTTCTTGAACGACATGCACGGGCTTTATTCTTCCCATCACTAACTTGTCCCAAAACCTCGAATTTGTCCACCAATTTCTCTATTGCAGTCCGACAAAGTGCTTAACGACGACCCAATGTCTAAAAATGTTTTAGTTTTACGAACCGTCTCTGCCAAATTTGCAACATTTTTACAGTGAATTTTAATAATGTCAATGCGTTGTTGAAGCGTGTATCGTTCTATTTTTATTAATAGCGTAGTTTCTACTTGTCAAATGTCACAAAAATGACAGCTTCAAAAGCGACAGCTACCAAAATAGCGGGCCATCCAAAATAACACCTCTTATTGGAAAAACCCTTTACAATGGGGAGCAAACCGAGTAGAGTTTAATGAAACCAAACATCTCGAGATTCTCGGTATGTGCATCATCGACCACCTCTGGACCGGGCACATATGCGATGTCGCCAAAAATGCCGCAAGATGTTTAGGCTTTTTAAGACGATGCAAGAATTTTTTCTCCCCTACTGATCTCGCTTCAATCTATAAAACATATATTCGTCCAAAGCTTGAGTACAACTCCCACGTTTGGGCTGGTGCTCCAGTGACGTACTTAAGTCCTTTGGACAGTATACAGAGCAGAGCATTTACGATGATTGGTGACCATACCATCATTGTGACTTTTACTTGACTCGAACATCGACGTAATGTTTCATGCCACACCCTCTTCTACCGTTACTTCAACGGTATACACTCTAGTGAAATAGCCAGTTGCATTCCACCCCTTAAGATATTCAACCGTAATACCCGCGCCTTCAGGAATGCCCATCAGTTCACCCTCGAGCCCTTTAGCCGTACTACGTGAATGTGCAAATCTCTTCCACACTCTGTTTTCCCGAGTGACTGCAGTGTTCAAGAATTCAGGACCAATGTTAACCGACACCTCACCCTAAACCCTCTCCATCTATCTCACTTTCCCTAACGCTCACACTACGCTTTGGCATAAAAAGGGATATCAACCCCTTGCGAGCGTGCTCATTATAAAAAAAAAAAACAGTAAAGACCTTGAGAACACTCGATGTCTTATTCAATTCTTAAATGAAAATATTTTTTTCGAATTCTAGATTGACCACATTGTTCTTGGCCAAGGTCCGCCTGGCGGTTCGTGGCATAAAATGGACCCCAATTTGCGAACCTTATCCCTTGCCGGATGGATGTCTCTTCCTGGCCTAAGCTATGGCGACTGGGAAACAGCTCAACTTCAAAAGAAGACCATCCAATGTGAGAAAAACACCTCGAGCAGTTTGCGCAAAGCTATATTCAACAAAACAAACTGTCCCAAATGCATCAAACTCCGGACAGCCAAACAAGCTCAAATTATAAGCGATGAATTAGTTTTCAATAACAACAACGAGTGTGAACCAGAGGCTCTATGCTGTAAATGTACAAAGAAAATATGCTCCAGCACAAATAATGTAACAAACAATGAACAAACATCGTTAATTGAAAATGATGTCGAGAATGTAAGTTCGCCACCTCGACGTAATCTATCGCTGAAACGTCAGGTTTCCAAAGAAGTTCAAACAAGGGCTCTTGTATCAAGAGTTGCTGAATATTATGAAGATTACGTACACCGCATGAATTTAGACAGATTCTTTATTAATAATACAAGTGTGACATCTATAGCCCCACTAAGTGCAGATTGCATTAAGCCAGAGAGATTTTCAGCCGCCAGATGGATTGTCTCAGGGTAGGCTGGTGTTTTCTTCTAATGCTTACTAATCAAACTAACTATTGCATTTTCAATTTCTAGAATTGACGAGACAACAAGACGAACGTTCTATTTCGCTTGTAAAAATGTGGTTTTGGCAAACGGTGTGTCGGATTTACCGAATCGGCTGGGTCTCAGAGGTGAACAGCAGAGGATAAACCAGACGTGGGTGAAGCATGAACTACGAGAATTAGAGACTGCTCTGGAAAATACGTCGGAAAAGGAAAGAAAGAGTAAGCAATTGACGCTTTATAATTCTAAACAAATATTTTATGTTTTTTTACTTTTTTTCTTTTCAGAACTCAAGCCAGTACTGGTAGTGGGAGCTGGATTAAGTGCTGCTGACGCTGTTACTATTTGTCGATCATCTGACATAGAAGTAATACATGTTTACCGAAGTAAGAGTGTTGGATTGGATAGGTCCTTGCCGGAGAGTGTATACCCCGAATACCATGAGGTAAATAGTTTTAAATCATTTACTTACTCTTCAGTATATTCGTTTTCCGACGTCGTCGGTCTGTGGTATGTTTTAGAGTCATATGTAATTGACTTTTTTGATTCCTTTCTACCAAGTTAACTAAGAAGATGAACCAAATCGGATTAAATATTACTGAAACAGACTTACTTACTTACTTAAGGTAGCGCTACAGTCCGTTGTGGACTTGGGCCTCAGTCTCCGCCAGCTAGCTCGGTCCCTAGCTAGCTGTCTCCAGTTTTGCACTCCAAGTTGATTGAGGTCCTTTTCCACTTGAGTGCGCCATCTGAGTCGCGGTCTTCCTCTCCTCCTACGTCACTCTGGAATAGTGGTGAAGGCTTTCCGGGCCGAAGCATTGGTGTTCATCCGCTCTTAATGACCGAGCCATCTGAGTCTCTGGCTAGGTCCATGTCGTTGTACAACCCGCTGTTATATCTTCAGCGTCATTCCCCTTCAATGCGCACGGGGTCAAAGATGACCCGAAGAACTTTCCTCTCGATACAGCCTAAGGCACATTCATCCGAATTTGTCAAGGACCATGATGCTTCTGCACCATACAGCAAGACTAGGATGATAAGAGGTTGTACATATTTACGTTAGTTCCTCGAGAGACAGCTTTTCCACTCATTTGCTTTCTTAGCCCAAAGAAACAGTTATTGCCCCTGTTTATAGCGAAGCCTAGGTAGACAAACTCCTCTACTACCTCGAAGTTGTATGCGTCTATTGTGACGTTCTGTCTGAGCCGTCGGTGTTGGGTGCCCTTCCTCGATGACTGCATATACTTCGTTTTTCCCTCATTTACCGCTAAACCCATTTTTGCCGCTTCGGTCTCACAAAAGCGCCATTGACATCACGCTGTGCTCTTCCCATTATATCAATATCGTCGGCGTACGCGAGAAGTTGAACACATTTTTGGAAGATAGTGCCTCTGGTGTTGACGGTGGAGTTTTGCACTATCTTCTCAAGAACGATGTTAAAAAAATCACACGACAGTGCATCACCTTGTCTGAATCTTTTTTTGACGTCGAAAGATTCCGTAAGCTCATTGTCAACCTTGAGGGAGCAGCGTGAGTTCTCCATCGTCATTTTGCACAAGCAAACGAGCTTGGCAGGGATGCTAAAACTAGATATAGCTTTATACAGTTCGTCTCTAAAGATGCTGTCATACGCTGCCTTAAAATCGATGAAGAGGTGGTGGGTATCGATTTGGAGTTCATAGGTCTTTTCCAGGTTCTGCCGCAACGTGAAAATTTGGTCGATGGTTGACTTTCCTGGCCTGAAGCCACATCGATAAGGACCAATCAGATTGTTGACGAAAGGCTTCAGACGTTCACATATTACGGCAGTGGGGATCTTGTAGGCGATGTTAAGTAGACTTATTCCTCTGTAGTTGGCCCAGTTTAGAGGATCTCCCTTTTTCAGGATCGGGCAAACAATGCTGAGGTTCCATTCATCGGACACGCATTCCTCTGACAATATCTTACAGATGCTTTGGTGCATGCTCCTATCTAGCTCGTCGCCTGGTACTCTGAACAGCTCGGCAGCTAGACCATCTGCTCCAGCGGCTTTGTTGAATTTCAGCCGTGGTATTGCGGTTTTCACTTCTTCTAGGTCGGGTCCACGGAATTGTTGACAATCATCGTGTCCGATCCCGATGAAAGGCTCCTGCCTGACGGCGGCATTTTTTTCGTTGTTGCCGTTATACAGTCTACAGAAGTGGTCCTTCCAAATCCCCAGCATGACTGCGATTCTACTATGATGTTCCCTTGTTTATCTCTGCAGGCATCGGTTCTTGCTCGATGACCTTGAGCCAGCTGTTTAACCTTTCGGTAAAATCACCGAACTTCATTCCTGCTGTTGGCTCTCTCAACATCATCGATCTGACGCTTCTCATGCTCTCTCTTTTTTCTCCTAAGAAGCCGGCGTTCCCCTCTCCTCTTTTGCTCGTAGAGCTCACGAGCAACTCTTGTCCTTCTATGCAGCGCCGCTATGTATGCCTCCTGCTTGGCTGCATGGGCCTGCCTTCATTCTTCATCAAATTAAGGGTTTCGTTTTGGTGGCTGAGTGAAACCCAGCACATTAGAGGCGGCATCTCTAACTGCTCTCTGGCAATGTTGCCACTGGTCTTCGATACTTGATGTTGGCGGCATATGACTTGATACTCGATCAGAGAAAGATCTTGGGATCTCTTGCGATTGTAGCTGTCTGACGTCGAATTTTCTTGCAGCATTTCCTTGTTTTGGTTGTTGGCAGGATATTCGTAGCACTGCCTTGGCTACAACGAGGTAGTGGTCCGAGTGGATGTTAGCTCCTCGGAAACGTGGAACATCTAAAATGCTGGACAAGTGCCTGCCGTCGATCGCAGTGTGATCAATCTGGCTGACGGTTGATTGATCAGGAGATCTCCATGTACCTTTATGGATGTTGAGATGTGGAAACCAGGTGCTTGCTACCGCAAAATTTCGTCCTGCAGCAAAATCGATCTGAATCCGTTATCGGATGTGGTGTCGTGCAGGCTGTGCTTTCCGACTGTTCCACCAGAGATGTCCTCTTTTCCCAGCTTTGCGTTAAAATTGCCGAGGACAATTTTAATGTCATAGCTAGGACAATGCTCATACGTTTTGTCAAGGAGCTCGTAGAACTCGTCTTTGGTTTCGTCCTTTTTGTCTTCTGTGGGGGCATACGCGCACATTACGCTAATATTGCTGAATTGAGCCTTGATTCGGATTGTCATGATGCGTTCGCTAACACATTTGAAGCTCAAGACTTTTTTGCCTGAGTCTGCTTCCCACGACGAATCCGTATCCAATGAGTCGCTGTTGTTGCTCTCGGTAACAACCACCATAGTAAATGTCGCAGTTTCTCATCCTCCTTTCGCCCGGTCTATCTCATCGCATTTCCTGTATAGCGGTAATGTCTGCTTTGTAGTAAGTGAGGGTCTGCGCTAATTGTTCGGCAGTACGCGGTCTATTAAGGGACCTTACATTCCACGTGCATATCCGAAATTCGTTGTCCTTTATACATTTGCTTGGGTCGTCTTCAGTGTATCCGTCCGTTTCCGAGGCCTGTTGTTGCTTCGCAACTAAATTCTTTTCTACGTAGTTGGGAAGTCACCCCGACGTACAACCCCCAACTTGGAGTACCAGGCAATTGATGTGACTCCAAGTTCAAGAGCCGCTAAAAACCGCTCCTTTTACGGCCTGGGCTTCAAATAAGTCGAAGTAGTCCGTAAAAGTCTTCACCAAGTAGTTCGGCTTGACTGGAACTGAAGACAGCCACGGTTGATTCTAAAAAAGAAATTCATTCCTTCCAAGGCCTTCCCTCGATGGGAGTGCCTTGTGGGAATACTCCTTCGTTGTGGGGTAATTAGTAGTAACAGCCTACTCCGTTTCGACCTGTCGGCCATGGGAGGCCCTTCTGCGAAAACAAGTTTCGCGATCGCATAGCTCTAAGCTTCATAGTAGTAGTTACCGTAAGCCGCTCCGCCACGTCAAGGCTTACCCCATGCGGAGTCCTCAGATGACCCATAAACATTAATAGGAATAATGTTCTTGAATTTTATTACTTCAAAGACTTTGGTTTCTTTGTACCTTATTCCTCAAAGAACAGTTCACTTACTCCCTGAGTATGCTCAAACAAAGCTTCGGAATCAGCGAACTCTGTCGTCATATGCTTCGAAAAAGTAAAATCAAAGTTTTTGAGGAAAAACAATATTTCCTTAGCATTTTTTCATACCTCAACTCTCAACTCACTTTGAAAAAAAAGTTATTCTAAATGACCGTTTATTTTGCTTTCCAGGTACACAGAATGATGAAAGAACCAAACCAAGCATACAACTGCTACACCCCTGTTCCAGAACACGCAATTTCAAAGCTAACAACAGATGCTTTTGGTTGTCACCTCGTTACAGTTAAGAACCTTAACACATCCGAAACAACAACTTACGAGGTTTCCTACTGTGCCATTCTAATCGGAGCCAGACCAAATTTACGATTCATCTCAGGCATCAGCAAATACCCAACTAGAAAGCTTATTCCCCTCAAGTGTTCTTATCCACATGCAGAACAGTATCAAAATCAAATGACCCGAAAACTAGCATGGCTGAAAAATCTATGCGAGAAATGTAAGAACTTCAACATTTGCGATTGGAATCGCAAACTAACTCCCATTGAATACTGTCAACGCGTCTATAATCAGACGAACAACAACAAAATCTGCGAGTGCAATAAAACCCTCAATAACGATGATGCATCGAGAATTTGTCAATTCGATGACTCAGGCATCGGTCTCGGCATAGAACCATCAAAGCCAATCGATAGTAAGACGAATCAAATCGATGTTGACAAGTATACAAATGAAGTGCAAAGAATGCCCAAAGGGCTATTCGCAATGGGACCACTTGTCGGTGATAATTTTGTACGTTTTATACCAGGTGGTGCATTGGCCATAACATCAACTCTGCACCAAGAGAACGATTGAAATGCGAAAGATCATCAAATGAAAACACTTTTGTGAGTTTCTCGCGAGCACAAGGTTGCCAAATTTGCAAAAAGTATAACTTTTTCTCAATGCAACGGTTCTTCTTCTTTATTTTGAGTTTGTTTCAAATATTATTCGGCACAAGTGTTATATGTCTTACCTACTATAACTGTTATAACATGCATATTTGTAATATTATGTTATTCTTATTATATTTAGGATACGTCCAATGCTGAAGTAATATTTAAATGTGGAACCATATGAGTGCTGGTGAATGGATAAATAATTTATGTCGAATGTGACTTAAATGAAACTACAGAATTGTTATTGAAAACTGAATGGGTTCGGTTGAACTAAGATTAATTTTTAAAATCACAATTAATTTTACCATCTTGTTTTTTAATTTTTTTTTTCGTCTTCGTATTAATTGTTATTATTAAAAGCTACATAAATTTTTATACTTGTTAAATTGTGAATTATTAAATAAGGTTAACAACAATATGTGTTTGTAGAAAAATATGTATGCAAATATTAAATTGTTTTATTTGAAAAGATTTTTTTCTTGCACCTCAGCAGTGCCGTCTTTAGAGTATGGCGCCTGGACGCCGCGATCCAAGGGGCGACACGTCAGCTAGCATAACTTGAACATAGGCAACAAACAATCTAAATACAAAAATTCATACGAAACTCGAAAAATGTTCATGAGTTTCATCTTGTGTTGTTATAGCCGACTATTCCCTTCATTGTTTTCAAATGTTTTTTGTATTTATTTTCACTCACTTAGAAAAAACAAGAGAGAATTTGAGATAGTGTTTGGTAATGAAGTAAGTTGAGCTTTTTCCAGAAGAATAAATTAAAATCAATGTGAACAGTTTGACTAATCTAACAAACTCTGATAAACTACTATGATATAAAATTGATTATATGAATACACCGTACGATATTTCAACATCTCCACTCAATGCACTCAATAAGAATAAATATAAGCTAAACAGTTAACAATCACAAATAATGAACAAATTAAATTTTAACAAAAAATTATCTAGCATAATAAATTATGCAACAAAAATATTTAAATAACAAACAAAATGTTCATTAGGTTTCTAAATCAAACCCATATTTCTGGTGCAAAAAGCATGTTTTTCATTATTAACTGCTTTTGTAAGATTATCCGCAATCATTTCATTGGTGCTGATATAGTTGACTTCAATGTCTCTACAATCTAATTTTTCTCGAACGAAATAATGACGAATGTCTATGTGCTTAGTTCTTAAGCTATACATTTGATTTTTAGCCATATTTATAGCACTCTGATTGTCACTGTAAATTTCGATTGGTTCTTGATAATTTTCCAATAACTCAGTTAAAAGTTATCGAATCCAAATCGCTTCCAAGCTCTTTTTAATCTAACATCTCTGTAACTTCAGTTGATATAGTCGTGGTTACTTTACTAACGCCTATTAGAATGTTTTCGTCAATTATTACTTTTTGTACGAAAAACGTGGTCTTTATACCCAAACTAAATCTTTGGATTACTTGTAAAACAAACAATAAATTTATAAAAACAACGTAT
>CAKKXW010000002.1:42470182-42597722 GCA_920937365.1 Sphaerophoria rueppellii
TCCTCCGGAAGTCTTTTTTCTGTCAGTACAAAATGTAGAAAACCCGTGACAACACTTCCAAGCAGCTATTATAGATGCCGCCTCTGAAAGCTAAGGTTTACAAGGCCACCACATCGGTATCCTGGTTTGACAACATCCGCGAGGCCCTTCTCATGGACATAAATGAACTTTACCTTGATCTATACTGATATAATATTAATGTTCTCGAAATTCTTTTCAATGAATATTTTGTTTTAACATTAGAGATTAATACTGATAGAAATGAAAGCGGTTCTATGGGGAAAAGTAAAAAATTGTTTTTCAATTTTACGACTCTTTGCTCTGCTGAAGTCTTCTAAAAGAGAAGTGTTATTTATATTAGATGCTAATTCTGCTTCTGGATAAAACTCCTAAGGCTGATATGTAGACGTTCTTGTTTCATGATGTTTCTCAAATTATTTTTTTTAGTTTTTAATTTAGAAAAACTTAAGCGTTATTCTTATATATGAAATGCGCGGTTGGAGGGTTAATTTAATAACGTAGAAGTATAAACTATTTAGAATTACTTAATTTAGATTGGTGGATTATGGACTTATGAAATTATCAATAAACTCAAATAATCATAATTCCTTCCGATTCGATACACACACACAGCTAAATCATTTAATTTTTCTTGACCTTTATTGCGGTGCATCGTAATAAGTGCATCGTAAATCCACATTGATATCGTGCCGGCTAAAAGCTAAAATTTGGTGGTCAAAAGGTCATGAAATTCAGTTTTTCGTGAATATTTCAAAAGCGGTAAGGTACAAATTGTTCGTCTTAAAATTATCTAAAAAAATGCTTTAAGCATTTTCTCTTAAATTTACCGTTTTCGGAGTAGAGGGACTAGAAGGCGCTCACATTTGCTCTATTGTTTTTTCTTCTTCTGTATGAAACTCGGCTGTTTTGTAATGGAAATTGGAGGGTTTTTAAAACGGAATAAAACAAGATACCAATTAGGTTTTATCTGTATATGATTGCATTCAAAAGCTCCAGTTTTCGATGACATTGGTGCATAAATCAGACTAAATTTGACCGATGGGCGATGGCATCGATTATGTCGTTGTTGAAAGCCGCAGTGGTTTGCGGCTTATTATAATTGCCCAATTGAATTTGTAAATCACGCTAAAAACATCGGTATAATATTTCATAATACGCTTAACGGCACTCACATTGTTATTATGCTGTCAGACTGTGGAATAATCTTCCCAGTCATATGAGGTCTAGAGTCGAACACAGAAGGTTTCATGAACTTTGCTTTGAAAATATCGCTAGTTTGAACTGACACACTTTACTCCTCACTTTTTGTTTTCCATTGAAGTTGGAATTGCTTTTAAGTTTCTAACTATTAAATTTTAATTTTTTATTTTAACTTTTAAGATAGTTTCTTATTATATAATATTTGATTTAGCAATTAATATTATATTATTGTATTGTATTATATTCTGTGCCTTAATAAGTTTTACTTAATGTACAGCTTTTTTTCTCAATAAATAATAAATAATAATTTTGTATACAGCGAAGGTAGCCAATCATACTTAACCACAGAGTCAACCAATGACGATGATTTCGATGCATCAGACACTGTTTATGAAATTGAAACTGAAGATTTTCATATGAAAGAAGAAAAACAATAGAGTCAATATGAAAGCGTTCTAGTCCCTCTTCTCAGAAAAGGGTTAATTTTCTTAGATAATTTCAAGACGAACAATTTGTCCCTGCCTACTCTTGACCTTCGGGTAATAACTGAATTTCGTGACTTTTTGACCACCATAACTTTTTTTAACCGTAATAAAGGTGCACACAAACATTCAGCCGACTAAGAATTTTTCCGCAGATTGGGGTTATATTCTAAGTTAATAAAATGATTGGCTATAATAGTCACTTCAACTTCATAATATCACATGCAATTTCAATCAAGTTTGAAAAGTTTAGACTATCGTGTTTCCAAACGAAACGAGGCTATTTAAAAAAAAAAAGTAGATTCGAATATGAAGTTATAACCGAGCAGTTATTTAAAAAAGCTAGAGCTTGTAAGTTGGGTCAAATTAAAAAAAAACTTACAAACGAGAGTTGGGGGGGGGGGTTATATTTTGCCGGGAGGGCACATTTTCAAAAGATAGTTTTTTGCAGGGATTTCTGAAATAGTAGCGAATCTTTCATTGGAAGTGTTTCAATACATTAGTTGAAATTTGATGACTATTCATTTTATTCAATAAGGCGGCTGCTTCGCGCGAGGCCCCTCCAGGCGCGAGGCCGTGGGCAATTGCCCCACTCGCCCACGCCTAGCTTACACCGTACGATATTTCAACAAGTAATAAAAACATTGTGTATCGTTTTACTAAAACTAGGAGGAGTGGCGCAGTGACCAGGGAGTCACTATATATGAAGCGACTAAGAGAGCCTCAATGAAAAAGCTGCTGTTGCCGTAAAAACGAGGAAAATTTGATGTTAGGAACGATATTCAAAAGATTATTTTGTGGTATGGTGATATTCGACTCAAGGCACGTTATATTCCAAGGGCAGCCGCAAGATCCCACCCTTTCTACGAGCAAGCCCAATTGGTAATGCTAGCGTGCCTGCCGGCGGCTTATCCCAAGGACGACCTACTCAACATAGCCCAAAATCCTTGAGATCCTGTGGATCAAGGGTATAATGATGTACTTGCATATGATCGCACATAGTTGAATAGGAAAAGCTTAAATACTCTTAAGAGTTCTAGCTCTTAAAACTCGGTTTAGTGAAACTTTAGAGCTCATTTGAGTTCTAAGTCAATAATTCTTCACCAAGTTCTAAGGTACTAGAACTTCTATTTAGAACTTTGTTGTAGTTAGAACTTTGATACAATTACGCCCAATTTCTTGACAAAGTTCTAGCCCTTAAAACTCGGTTTAGTGAAATTTTAGAATTCATTTGAGTTCTAAGTCATTTCTTTACCAAGTTCTAACGCGTTAGATCTTCGACTTAGAACTTTGTTATAGTTAGAACTTCGATAAAATTAGACTCTCGAGTGCCTTAGAACTTGGTTTCATTACAATTTCGTTTTTTCAACGAGTGAATTGACAATGACTTTTAGTACCTACGTTGCGATTGTTTTCCTGGAAGAACGGCCACAATTAATAACTACACGGGACGTTACGATTTGTTCGTCTCTTTCGTCCAGAATATATGTATTAATGCAACTAACAAAGCTTACGTTCTTAGCAGTGCTTCAACTTCAAGAAAAGATCTTAAACATCCACAACAACTGTAAACATTGAAATGAATTTATTATGCTCATAAATAGATACACACATACAAAAATAACTATGGGTACACACATACAAAATAAAAACACAAGCGCAAAAAGTCAGAAATTATTTCTATTTTGTTTCGAAGAAATGTCTGTCAAAAAATTCTGCCGGGTGCGGGTGACTCAAAAGTTGCAAAAAAATGCTAGAACTAGGTTCTAAAAATAACAAGTTCTAAGCGCTTAGAACTCAATGATGATTTTAGATCGAGTTCTAGAGAAGTGGAGAAATGCCCGAGCTCCAAGTAATTTAAAAACTAAGTTCTAAAGTTAGTTCGAGATTCACTGGATCGAGTTTTAAAGGGAATTTAGAACTTTGTGAAGAAATTGGGCGTTAGACACCCGAATTCAGGGTGTCTATTTCCTTAAAACTCGGTTTATTATACGATAATGGATACAATTTTTGATGAATTCCTTTTAACGTACGTTAACTTTGAGTTGAGTACGAAGCGAAAGGCGTATTTATCGAATGGCAATACGTGACACTTTGTTTGACCGATCCTGAAAAAGGGAGATCCTGCAAACTGCGCCAATTACAGAGAAATCAGTCTACTTAACATCGCCTTCAAGATCCTCTCTGCCGTAATATGTGAACGTCTGTTTATCTCTGCAGGCATCGGTTCTTGCTCGATGACCTTGAGCCATCTGTTTAACCTTTCGGTAAAACCTCCGAACTTCATTCCTGCTGTTGGCTCTCTCAACATCTTCGATCTGACGCTTCTCATGCTCTTTTTTCTCCTGAGAAGCCGGCGTTCCTCTCTCCTCTTTCGCTCGTAGAGCTCGCGAGCAGCTCTTGTCCTTCTATGCAGCGCCACCGCTTTGTATGCCTCCTGCTTGGCTGCATGGGTCTGCCTGCATTCTTCGTCAAACCAGGGGTTTCGTTTTAGTGGCTGTGTGAAGCCCAGCCTTATGTATTGTAATATGTATACACTTTCTATTCCTACCTCTCTATATCTCTATATGTCAATCTATTGTAATGTGTACACACTTTGTAACTCCGCCTCTTTATATCTCTATACTTAAATGTGTATACACTATCTATCTCTGTCACTCTAATATTGTCTAATAGCTGAATAGTTATGTAAGCAAAAGTTTTATTTGTAGTTGTAAGTAATTGTGTATACACTCTAGTGGTTAAGAGGAGAACTTCGTTAAGCGTCGAGAAGTTTCAGCGCCTACTAGAACCTACCCAAGGGCACACTTAGGCCCATTTGCTCAATCGGAACATAAATTTATGTTATACTTAAAGTTCTCCTTTTGTATGGCGAATTTATGTAGAACTTAAGAATTCCGGAACGTCCCATACAAAAATGAAAAGTTTATGTAGAATTATATTTATGACTCGAATGAACAAACGGCTCTTAGTCACTGAGAAGTTGTAGGACTTCTCTGTGACAAATTGAAAGTCACATAAGTGTAAAATATTAAGTCACTATTACTTCCCTGGAACTGAAAAAGCGCAAAAATGGTTTGCTTGTGCAACTAAAATCTTGTTGCTAAGAAGTTATGTGTAACTATAGTGTGATTAGTATGAAATGTTTCAAAATAGTTATTAGTAACAGTTGTGCAACTATAATGTTGTTTCCCGAGAAGTTGCCTTTAACTGCACTGTAACTGAATTTTAAGTTACACTACAGTCAGGCAATACTTAATTGCAACTGATTGAATAGTGCCAGTGAAGTATTTCATAACTTTATTGTAACCAAGTTATTGTTACAATTCAGTTTTTTTTCTTAATGTCAAATATAATTAGGTACTTATTCTTTGTTGCAAATCAGTATTTCTTGGTTTTAAAATGTTTACTATAATTAATTTTTGGAACCAAATATGTAAATATAAAATGAAGACCTCAAACTCTTACAGTTGCAATAAATAGCTAACTTTAATAATGGATTTTAGATGTTTTTGCAGTTTTATTTTTAAAACGCTCGCAGTTGGTTCATGAAATATACTTTGCTACCCCTTATAAAATAAACGCGCTCGAGAAAATCCTTCCCATTAAAAAATTTTTAACCAATTTTGACTATCAATTTTTTTTCATTTTGGATTATATCCTACAAATCTTATAAATAATCTTTCCCATTTTATTTATTATATCGTACATTGCTTTTTGAGTTTTTAAATAAAAGTGTTGGTCCTTATTTTAAAGAATTAAGTTTATTCAATATCATATTCAATGTGGGTTTTTTTTTTTAGCAAATATGGCCGATGATATGTGGTTTTTAAGTAACCTCATAGCAACTGCTCATTTTTGTAAAAAGGGTTGCCAGCTCGTTCTGTTTATCACGAGCAAAGTCTTATTCGAATCTTAAAAACTTAGTCTCATAATATAATAATGAGTGGTTTTTTAGGCAATCTGTTGACATTTGGACAGAAAAATTACTCTCACTTATTGTCAAATTCTATTAAGGGATGGCCACGATGTTGACGGATTAAAAAAACCTTTAGAAATTCAAACAAATTTCTATTATTTAATGCTTTAGTAAGGAGTGGTTTTTTTAGGCAATCCGTTCACATTTGACAGAAATATTACTCTGTCGTCATAGTATGATTTAACTTCTATCTGTCCAACCACTTAATGTTTAATTCTATTAAGGGATGGCTGCGATGTTGACGGATTAAAAAAACCTTAAAAAAATCAAAAAAAATTGCCATTATTTAATGCTTTAGTAAGGAGTAGTTTTTTTTGGCAGTCCGTTGACATTCGGACAGAAATATTACTCTGCTGTCATAGTATGGTTTGTCTTCTATCTGCCAAACCACTTAACGTCAAAATGCCTTAAGGGATGGCTACGGTGTTGATGATTTGAAAACCCCTTCGAAAAATTCCAATTTTACCTATAGTTTTTTTTTATTATTAGCTTTGGTTTAATTTGTTTCTGTACGTGCTTAATTAAGAAATGTTGGCAATCCTAATCGTGCAAATCCTTATTCCTGAAAGTATCAAACAATTTTATTAAAACAAAAACTTGTTTGAAATCTTTCAGCAACTTATTATTACGAGACACTTATACGTTTATTGTCGCCATCCTCTTCAATTGTTTTATAGAGTACTGAGATTTCATTAAATGTTATCTCTCAGTAACCCGTCAGAAACTAAAAACTTAAAAGAAATATCAAGCAAAAGTTTTTTTGATATCGTTTAGAAACTGAAATAATTGAAACCACTCTGTGATCTTTTAGCAACTTTATTGTCAAGAAATGTCTGTTTTGAAATTTGCAATCCCATCAACATTTCATATATTCGTCTTGCTCTATACATCTATCTCTGATCGTTCAGTTACATAAGTATCACACAAATGTTGCACATGAATCGTTTGGTAACTCAAATAGTTGGAACTTCTCTGTTATTGCTTAGTAAAATGATCACCGATATCTTCGCTAGCGAAAAATTCCTTCACAATTATAGGACTTGCATACAACTAGAATGATCTAAATTCAGTCCCTTTCCAGAAAGCCATTTCATTTAGCCCACGAAACTTTCGGTTCAATTCCTTTGGTAACTTATTGTCACACAAAAATTTTTAAACGTTGTTGATGCTGTTCACAGACCACTTAGCATTGAAATTATTTAACGTTCCCATTTTCCATCCTTGTAAAAATCTTTTTTTAATGCCCAGATCAATTAAATGTAAGGAATCTCCAATGGGAAAATGGTTAATCATATCTAGTCCAATTATATCCTCTATTATAGTCCGACATTTGTGGTGATTTTCGTATACACCAGAACGAAATTCCGCGTCTGTTCTTAATGGAGCTTCTATTTCAGGGAATATCAGAGAAAAGTAGTAGGAAGAATATAGAGAAAAGTAGTTTCTATGGGGACACATACACGTTTATAAAACAATTGCTATAATGTTGCTTTGTTTTCTGAAAGAATCACAATTTATTATTTGTTACTACAGAGTCACACATAGGAAACAAAAACAGAATGTTGCAGAATTGTTCCAAATGCTGCCTCAAAAACTCGATGGTAACTTGTTTCATATGAGTTGCAACTCAGTTTTCTGAAACGTTATATATTACGTTACCAAAGAGACGCACAGAAGTTGCAAAAGGCAAAAGTTGCAGAATTGTTACAATTTTGGTTATGGAAACTGTTTTTGAGAAATGAGTTGCATTGAAACTAAAGTGAGTCTGGTTAGTAACATGAAGGCAATCTGGTCATACATTTTCAGTTGCAGATTATCTGCACAGTAACCATAATGTAACATTAGTACAACTGAAATAATTTATCGGTTTTAAAAATGATTTAAGAACCCCTTAGAAACATATGAGAAACTATGCTTATTTGGAAAAACTTCTAAGCAACGCTTATGTAACCAATTTTTTAAATTTCTGGTTGCACAATTCAAATGTGTGCCGCTTGGTAGTAGTTTCTCGAAATTATTTGAGATATATAAATACCCGCTTGGTATCGAAAATGAATTAATTGAATGTGAACTGTTATAAAGTTAAGACACTGTGTTTGAAAGTAATAATTGAAAGTGTTAAATAAATAAGTTTGTGAGTGATTTAAATAAAGTGAATTTGTGTTTTTTTTTGAAAAGTGAATAAGTTTTAATTGTCGGACCAAGCCGAATATTACATTGGTGTCAGAATAAGGGATTAAGACTTATTGAAAATAAAACAGTGAATAGTGATTAAATTGTTTTGTGTAAAGAAGTGAAGTTTAAGATAAAAAAAAAAAAAAAAAAAGAAAAATGAGTAAAGTGTTGAAAGACTTAACTGTCCCTGAGCTAAAGGCCGAACTAAGCAAACGTGGCTTAAGTGGGGCAGGAGTGAAAAACGAACTCGTTAAACGGCTGCAGGAATATCTGGAGCAGCAAAATGAAGACCCGAATACATTTGCTTTCGAATTTGAAGCAAAAGTGGAAGAGGTAAATGCAAATGACGCCTTATCTAACATGATGTCACTTCTTCTAGCCAAATTTGAGGAGAATGAAAAGAATGTTATCAAACAATTTGAAGCTCAAAGAAATGAGCAGAAGCAGGAGCAAGAGAATGTACTCAAACAACTAGAAGCTCAAAGAAATGATGTTCGGGAGCGGTTTGACGAACAGAAAAATCTTCTAGAAGGCAGGTTTGCGGATTTCGAAGACAAAATTAAGACTCTCAACGAACGCGTTGAGGAACAAAACGCGCGTTTCAAAATAATTGACGAACAAATCGAAACCATCACAAAGGAACTGGAAAAAGTGCGAAAGCTGAAAGATAGAGAAACTTCTGGTGAGTGCTCAAAGAAGAGAGAAGTGCAACCTCCAAGTTTTGATGGTCAGATTCCGTGGTCAATCTATAAGAAGCAATTTGAAGCAGCAGCGTTAGCAAATGGCTGGAACGATGGCGAAAAATGCATTGCTCTCACGCTTGCTCTAAGAGGATCTGCTGCTGAACTGCTACAAACCATCCCAGAAGAAAAGAGTAGTGACTTCAATATTCTTGTAAACACAATTGAACGGCGTTTTGGAAATAGCCACATGACAGAAGTCTTCCGAGTCCAGCTAAACAATAGAACACAGAAAAGGGGTGAAACTCTGCAACAGCTTCAATCAGACATTGAGCGGTTGGTTCACCTAGCTTTTCCAACAGCTGGCAAGGAGATAAGAGATCAACTTGCTGTTGAAGCGTTTGTGAGAGCTGTGGCTGACATTAATCTCCAGAGGGCTATTCGAATTGCCGGGAAGCGAACACTTCCAGAGGCATTAGCATTCGCTCTGATGATGGAAGCAGCAGAAAAAGCTTCACAAAGTGTCCATCGGGTAAGAGAAGTGGAAGCCCAAGAATGCTCTTGTCAGAAGGCAACCGTGGAAAGGAGGCAGCTAGGCGTACGAGCACGATGCTGGAATTGCAACAAGAATGGACATCTTCAACAACAGTGCAGATTACGACGAAGGGATACAGCTTTCCAACACTGTGAAAACCTGAGCAATTCCAACGGCCAAGGAATGCCCAATAACAACGTTACATCCTATGTTGTTCCCCACCCGAAAATTCAACATCGGAAGGGAAAGCTGCATTCAAATGCTGATGCACTGTCTCGGAGACCATGCAAACAAGACTATAAGCATTGCAGACGCCAAGAAGAAAAAGAAGTGGTTACCGTCCAACGAACCAGAGCCAATCCCATTTGTGGCTGGAGCAACGACGAGTTGAGGAAGGCTCAACAAGAGGACCCAGATATTGAACCCATCCTCGCATGGAAGGAACACCAGGAAAAACCAGAATGGGCTGATATCTCCGACAGAAGTCCGGCTCTGAAGGCCTATTGGGCACAGTGGGACTCGCTTCATGTTCAAGAGGGTGTCCTTCGGCGTAAGTGGGAATCAGCTGACGGAAAGTCCTATGTAATGCAGCTAGTCTTACCGAATCAAGGTTATGGACGTTCTGCGAGAGATGCATGATGGAATTTCGGGAGGCCATCTAGGAGTAAACAAGACGTTAGAAAAGGTTCGACAACGATTCTACTGGCTACATGCAAGGGAAGATGTCGAGAAGTGGTGCCGAAAATGCATTACCTGTGCTGCCACCAAAGGCCCGAACAAAAGGAATCACAGCCAAATGCAGCAGTATAATGTCGGAGCACCCTTCGAAAGAATTGCAGTAGACGTGGCGGGTCCATTTCCGGAAACAAATAATGGAAATCGTTATATTCTGGTCGTCATGGATTACTTCAGTAAGTGGCCTGAAGCATACGCCATTCCAAATCAAGAAGCCAAAACAGTCGCAGACCAAATTGTGTTCAACTGGGTGAGCAGATTCGGCGTTCCATTAGAGCTGCATTCCGACCAGGGAAGGAATTTTGAATCAAACATATTCCAGGAAGTTTGTGGGCTTCTTCACATCAAGAAGACAAGAACAACACCACTCCACCCACAATCTGATGGCATGGTCGAACGATTCAACCGAACCCTGAAGGAACATCTTTGCAAAGTCGTGGACGACAACCAGCGAGATTGGGATCGGCACATTCCTCTGTTTTTGATGGCGTATCGAAGTGCAAGGCATAGCTCAACTGGCCATACACCGTCTGAGATTTTGATGGGAAAGAACATCAGACTGCCGAGCGAAATAAAATTTGGGTGTCCCACATCGGAGCCGCAAGCCGAGGACGACTACATGGATGAACTTAAAGAAAGACTCCTTCAGATCCACGACGATACCAGGTTGAAAATAAAGATGTTCAGTGACCGAATGAAGACACGCTACGATATACGAGCGACAACAACAGAGTTCCAAGCAGGAGATCGAGTGTGGCTTTACAATCCCCATCGACAGAAAGGGTTGTCACCGAAACTTCAACGGGACTGGGAAGGTCCATATACAGTAATTACAAAAATCAACGACGTCGTGTACCGGATACAAAAGGGAGTCAGAGGAAAACCTAAAGTTGTACATCGCGATCGGCTACATCGCTACAGTGGTGATGAGAATGATGGATTTGTTCGGGACGATCAATCCTAAGGAGGGGGCAATGTAATATGTATACACTTTCTATTCCTACCTCTCTATATCTCTATATGTCAATCTATTGTAATGTGTACACACTTTGTAACTCCGCCTCTTTATATCTCTATACTTAAATGTGTATACACTATCTATCTCTGTCACTCTAATATTGTCTAATAGCTGAATAGTTATGTAACAAAAGTTTTATTTGTAGTTGTAAGTAATTGTGTATACACTCTAGTGGTTAAGAGGAGAACTTCGTTAAGCGTCGAGAAGTTTCAGCGCCTACTAGAACCTAGTAGCAGTGCTGCCAGATTTTTCAACAGGAATTCCCCTTTTCTTGGTTTGAAAATTCCTCTTTTTCCCCTTTTGCGATAGTGACATTCCCCACAAATTTCCCTCGATAATTAAAACAATTTTTGTGTATGTTTAAATCAATTTTTGAGGTTTAATTTTTTCGACGTTCCGGATTTGTTCAACATTTGTGTAAGCGTTTTTGATGTTGAAATTTGTTTCAAAAAGGATACATGCTTTGCCATGTTTGAATGTTTTACTAACTCACTTTTACCGGCTTTCATCGTTGAGTTGCAGACACGGCAGTAAGGTTTTGAAGGTTGGTCCTTAACCGGCTCAAGCCAATCCTTGAATTCAGGAAGCTCCAACGAGAGTACGAGAACGACACCGACAATCTTCCAGTTAAAAACGCACAAAATAATGTATAAGAGACGAATAGATTTCCAATCTTTGAAACAAAAACAAAATTAAACTTCCACTTTCTAGTTTCCGCACCAGCTATACATTTGTGTTAGTTCATGCGCTGTTTGTTTACGCACACTCATTTGTAAATTGGCTAGTTTTGTTTGGTAAGGTAAGTAAGATTTGTGATTCCCCTTTTTTGCTCTAGAAGGCAGTGGAATCCCCTTTTCCTCTTTCACAAAATTTTCGACGTCTATTCCCCACGAAAAGGGGAATTCCCCTCGATATGGCAGCACTGCCTAGTAGTTTCTCGAAATTATTTGAGATATATAAATACCCGCTTGGTATCGAAAATGAAATTAATTGAATGTGAACTGTTATAAAGTTAAGACACTGTGTTTGAAAGTAATAATTGAAAGTGTTAAATAAATAAGTTTGTGAGTGATTTGAATAAAGTGAATTTGTGTTTTATTTGAAAAGTGAATAAGTTTTAATTGTCGGACCAAGCCGAATATTACAGTATCAATGTCGAAAATCAGAAACTAAAATAATTCTAGTAATACAATACAAATACAGCTGATAACGTAGCAGAAATTGAGAATTTAAGTCGAAATATACCAAAATTCATTCTTAAACTTATAAAGAAGAAAAATATGCGACGGAAACTTTGTAAATTAGAAAAAACAATATTGTTAGTATCAACAGTTCGCAACTGAAAAAAATTGTCCCGAAGAATCGAAAAATGTTGATTTAATGTTCTTGTTTGTAATTTAATATAGTAGTGTCCGAAGCTTAGTGGTTAGGTACGTTGGCTGCTAAGCAGAACGGCGTGGGTTCGAGTCCAACTCGTGCCCATAATTTCTATTTAATCTTTCACGGGCACTGCCTCTTGCGAAGAACTGACAAAACTTCCAAGAGTATCACTCTGTCATGAAAAAGTGCTTCTCAAATTTGCCGTTCGGAATCGGCGGTAATTGTAGGTCTCCGCAATTCTTCACACGCACCCAGAGAATTGTTGATGACAGCAAGCCACTTAGGCCTTGGCTCTTCAAGAGCTGTCGCGCCACTCTATTTATTTTTTTTTTATTCTTAAAATATAAAAACAACGTTCTTTACTTAAAATTTTAATTTTACACAAAAACAATTAAGAATGTTTGAAAGAATGTTGTAATGAAATCATGTTCTACCATAGCGTTTTTTTTGTTTGCTTCTCAGAAAATCCGTCATTTTTTCGACTTCTACGCTCTTTTCTCCTTTTTTCTGTTCGTCCTCGTCCTCTCCTTTGTCATCCTGATTCTGTTCGTCCTTGCCCTTATCGTCCTGGTTACTAGATGGTTCTGGCTCGCGTTGGCTCTCCAATTCACCTTGGCTGCTACGTTCAATTGATATTAACGATATAGTAGATTGAGAAAGTACCGAACTGCCGGAAGATTCTGGCTGGGGATCTTGTATGTCTGCAGAAAGTGTATGATGATTTTCGGCTGACGTTTGGATAGAATCAGTGTGTATCTCGTTCGATCCGAACGTCACACTAGTTTCAAAACCGTTGAAATTTGATCGAGTTTCCGATAGAAAACTTGAATTATTTATTCCCTAAAAATAAATGAAAGTGAAAAAATTATAATCAATAAAATAAGATCGGTTATGCCCTAAAAAGTTCTATTCCTCTAAAAAGAGAACTCGATTTATGGGGGGAGGGGGGAATAACGTATGTTGCATACTAGTTTCACCAGAGTACATATATGACATCCTCCCAGTGTTATAACATCAAGCAAAGAACGATTCAAGGTATGCCCGATGCCCGATCCTCAAAAAAGGAGATCCCGTGAACTGCACCAACTACAGAGGTAAAAGTCTCCTTAACATCGCTTACAAGATCTTGTCTGCCGTGCTGTGTGAACGTCTGAAGCCCTTCGTCAACAACCTGATAGGTGCTTATCAGTGTGGCTTCAGACTCGGAAAGGCCACCATCGATCAAATATTCCCCTACGGCAGATCTTAGAGAAGATACATGAACTTCAAATCGATACCTATCACCTTTTCATCAATTTCAAGGCCGCGTATGACAGCGTCTATAGAGACCAGAGAAACTCGTCCGTGTGTGTAAGATGACAATGGAAAATTCACACTGTTCCATCATGATCGAAAAAAACCTAACGGACGCTTTTGATGTCAAAAAAGGTTTAAGACAAGCGTGCTGGATTCTCAACATTCTTGAAAAGATTGTGCAAAGCTCCAATGTCAACACTAGAGGCACAATCTTTCAAAAGTCCGTCCAGCTACTAGGATACGCAGACAACATTGACATAATTTGAAGAACACAGCGTGATGTCAGTGGAGCGTTTGTGAGCCTTGAGACGGAGGCCAGGAAGATGGGTCTAGCGGTTAACGAGGGCAAGAAAAAGTTAATGCTGTCGACAAGAAAGGACAACCAACATCGACGTCTTGAAGCAAACGTCAACATAGACAGATTTAACTTCGAGGTAGTTAAGGACTTTGGCTACCTGGGATCCGCTATCAACTCATACAACAACACCAGCGCTGAAATCAAAGGAAGAACCACTCTTGCCAATCGCTGCTTCTTTGGACTTAGAAGGCAATTGAGTAGTAAAGTCCTCTCCCGAGCAACTAAAGTGACACTCTACAAAACCCTCATCATCCCGGTCCTCATGTATGTTGCAGAGACATGGACCATGACAATATCTGATGAAAACGCTTTGGGCTGCTTTGAGAGAAAAATTCTTCGAGTGATTTTTGGTTCTGTCTGCATTAATGGAGAATGGAGACGAAGATTCAACCAAGAACTGTAGGAGCTGTACAGCGACACTGACCTAGCCAGAAAAGTTAAGGTCCAACGACTTAAATGGTTGGGTCATGTTGAGCGAATGGAAAATAATGCTCCGGTTCGTAGAGTCTTAGAATCCAACCCGGAAGGACGTGCGTCGCCGAAGAGGAAGACCGCGACTCAGGTGGAGCACACAAGTGGTAGAGGACCTGAACCAACTTGGCGTGGTTCTTTAGACAGCTAGCTAGGGACCGAACTGGCTGCAGAAGGTTGTTGGGTGAGGACCTGGTCCGACTTGGACTGTAGCGCCACCATATGTTAGTAAGTAAAGAACGATTCAATTCTATACATATATGAGCATCACTGCCGGATATACAGGCAATCCTAGCCGGAAATTTGTGTGCCATACTTTGGGATGTGATTCTTGGTCATATTCTAAGAAAAAAATCGTTTTATGGTAAAGTCTGATTTCGAACGTGATTCGAAAAAAGGCTAACTTTGGTGTACCCTGACCGATGTTAATGTAACTAATGTTAGGAGTCTCATTTTGGACTTCTTTTTCAGTAGAAATACTAACCTTTAAAATAACGTTTAAATTGAACTTCTATATTTTTTAGGGTTGCCAGATATTCACTTTTAAATAGTATTAAATTTTGTCTTGCCTGAGCAAAATTGTGTGTTCTTATATAAACCTGATGATAGCAATAATAAAAGTAAACTCATTGATAAGAGCAGCCAAGAATTGATAGTTAATTATGTATTTTTAATTTTAACACTTTGCAATCATGAAGAGGGTTAAGAGTATACTTATGCTTTAACTTGCTGCCAAAACCCTAATTACCTTATCATTTCGCAGGGAGAGTTAAATTAAGGGTACCTATGAATTTTTAATGGGTACTTAGATTCAGTGATATAAAAGATATGAAAACAAATTCATTCATCAGATTATCAACTTAAGTGGGATATCGTTACGTTCCACTTAAAAAGAGAAGACTATATTGAAAAGGCGATATATGCAGAATGCATCGCCAGTCGCCCGGCGACTAATCTGACAGGAATGAGAAATTTGTATGGCAGTCGCCCATTAGCAACACAATGCGTCGTTCGTCGCATTTAAGTCGAACGTTGCCAGTTCACTGGTAT
Source organism: Sphaerophoria rueppellii (assembly GCA_920937365.1). Lineage (NCBI taxonomy): Eukaryota > Metazoa > Arthropoda > Insecta > Diptera > Syrphidae > Sphaerophoria > Sphaerophoria rueppellii. The sequence continues at coordinate 42,485,563 of CAKKXW010000002.1, forward strand.
TATCGAAGAAGGGATTACCGGACATGTACACAGAATATGTTTGACTGTTTCCTCTTCCTCCACGTCCATGCAGCTTCTACAGAAATCGATTGCGTCTGAGAAGATATTTGCATGCAGCAAGTGGTGTTTCTATGGTTTGTCTTTGTCTAATGGCGGGTGGTTAATAATTGAATCAGGGGAGCAAGTGGAACCTTTATATTATCAACATTTCCCAACAAACTAACCTGGTTTTCAAAAAATTGTCTTCCATCCAGTTGCAGTTCATCCTGCAATTCTTCACGTTGTATTCGAACTTTAGACAAGTGCGCCGCCGGCTGTTCCCTTCCAGAAGAAGATTTCCCAGTATACAGTCGTTTTACTGCCCTACTTGGATCATTTTGCGGAGTAGACTCATCACTTTTCATTCGTCTCTTGCTCTGAGTCGGAATTGACCTATTTTTTTTCTCTTTTGTCCTATAAAAAGAAAAATAATTATGTAATTTTCACCTGAAGCGGTTTTCTAGCAAATAAGGAAGACATATTGATAAGGAGTAATGTGTTGAGCTTTCTATGGTTCCTCATTAACTGCTGCTAGAAAGGATAAACGACAAATGGAAAGAATTCTACCATTGATCTTGTCCAGAAAATAGAATAAATGTATAATAAATCTGAGATGTTCTACTCGTATTTATTCGCTTATACTCGACCTCGAAGAACAAAAAGTAAATCGTACGCCAGAGTGTTGCTCGTAGAAGATTGGAAGTGGACAGGGTAATTACTTACTTACTTAAGGTGGCGCTACAGTCCGTTGTAGACTTGGGCCTCAATCAACAGTCTCCGCCAGCTAGCTCGGTCCTTAGCTAGTCGTCTCTAGTTTTGTACTCCAAATTGATTGAGGTCCTCTTCCACTTGAGTGCGCCACCTGAGTCGCGGTCTTCCTCACCTCCTACGTCCTTCGGGAATAGTGTCGAAGGCTTTCCGGGCCGGAACATTGGTGTCCATCCACTCTAAATGACCGAGCCATCTGAGTCTCTGGACCTTGAAACTTCTGGTGTTATAAAATAACTTAGTTGCGATGCAACAGCCATGGAAGCCAGTTGTATTTATTTCGCTCACCATTTTGCCAACAAATAAGCACGGTGAGGGAATAGCGATAAATTTACATTAATTCTAAACACTCAGCTTGCCTACCGACTCATGGTTCCACGATATCATAATTACTCGTATAATCTAGTGCAACAGCTACAAAGCATTGAGGAAGTGAAAGAGGCTCAACTGGTACATGGACTACTAACCAGTAGCTGACGATATCATACCGTCTGAGCTGAACAATGAGCTAACATTGTTGAGTAAATCCTATAACATTGTCTTGTCGGTTAACGCCATACAGGCTAACTATAATAAATACCAGAGATTAAAATGAATCAAGCTTGCTCACGAATACTGATTATTTATTTGAAAAAAACAAGTTTGAACAAACTGAGTCCACGCACAAGCAAGTAAATTTGAACATTTTTATTTATGAATCAAGTAACTCTGAGCAACCCCTATTTTCAAATGAATACAAATGAGTATTTTTGTTTTCAAGTCAAAATGAGTGTGAATAACTTTGAACTGAGTTTCTGTGAGCAAAATGTTCATGAACAAGCGAGCTATTCATGAGCAGGCAAGGGTTCTTGCTAAGCGTAAGCATTGTAGGTATCTGTTTGTGATTTGTCTATTTGATGGTGCGGTTTGATTTAAAAGGAGAAACAATATTAAAAGTTGGATGAATTTTTGTTTGTTTAGATTAAAAAGTGACAACGATTTAAAAAGGATACAATAGTTTTTTTTTATTTAATGATTCAAAGAAGGTACAATTCACATTGAGGAAATAAAATCACAGGAAATGAGAAAAAAATTAAAATGTTAGATATAAAGATATGTACATTATCAGCCTTATTTATAAACCGAACATAGACCTATTATAAGACTTATAATGCCTGTATAAGGAAAATCCTTATTTATAAAATTTTAGCTACACTGCATAGGGATTGAATAAGCTATACAGACGTTTAGGGTTGTATAAAGCTTATTATAAGGTACTATAATACGTATGTGTCAGACATCACACGTCAATAAAACAAAAAACATTAATTTTTATTATAATATGTCAAGAAATTTGGAATTAATTTGAGTCTTGTCAGCAACTAAACTTTTTATATCAATTTACCAGTGTTGTGAAAGACATGGATTCGCTTCCCCGAAAGCCTAAACTTTATAAAAAATACGGTTTGACCCAATGAGCATGTGTGAAAAAGACTTTCAAAATTAAAATCAGTTTTCTAAAAAAAATCTGAAACAAATTTTATTCATACACATCAATTGTTGACAGGAAATAATATTTTTTTTGAATTCAAATGTCTGTCGAATGTAGTAGATCACCGTTTTGGTACTTTTTTTTGACAGAGATCTAGAATAAGTATGCTACGTTGAACAAATTTTTATAAATAAGAATTTATTCAACGTTACATAGAGCCTTATTCATAGCATAGCTAATATACTGTATAGAGGTGTATAAGGAGAATCTAATAAATACGGCTGTATAAAAATTAAATTTTGTTAATCTTAAGATTTGAATAAGACACAATCAAATCATTTACTGTTTCTGGGTTTAGCCTGGTTCGTTTTTCGGTGATAATGTTTCCGGCTAGGGAGAAAGCTCGTTCTGATGGGGCTGATGTTGCAGGAATGCAATTTAAAATCCTGTGCACTTCATAAAGGCGCTTAAAGATGCACTTCACAGATGGACTTAAATGATTAGATTGTGGTTACTTAACGTTTGCTTTATATATTTTCAATTTTCAAAATCGGGCACCAGTAAAAAAAAAATTTCTCCTACCAAAAAAACCCAATTTTTCCAATATTATGACAAATGTAACGCTTAAACAGCCCACTTTTTTCAAAGATTAACCATTTTGTGATATTCTACGAGTACCTATAACCGCGAATAACAGCAAATTTTTGTTTCAAATTCGCATCCACAAACAACCTAAATGCATTTGTATCTCCTTCTCCTTCTCCTTCATTGACGATCTTTAAATTACCTAACACTTTTATGATACATACTGCCAATCAACAAACAACTTGACCACGGACATTCAATTTTTTTTCAGTATTTAATAAAGTGCGTCGTCGCTAATTTTATGGTGGGTAAAAAAAACTGTATATGAATGCATAATGCATCTATACCAGGTACACAATCACACAGTATTTAAGAACTTACCCAATCAATGCTAGTCTGTCCCTGAATTGTAACTACCTGTTGTTTTGAAATACGAAAACGTTTTTTCCAAGAGTTACTCATTCATTTACCATTTGGTATTCATTAATTAACCCTCTGATATATTATTTCAAATTTAAAACCTTTCCTTAAAATGCAACAAAAATACATTTTCCTTACTTCCTAACAAACCTGCATATTATGTCGGTTATACTTTTATAAATGTAATCCATTTAATTTTTGTATGGCCGGAACTATTAAAAAAAAATAATAAACAAGTTCTCCTTCATATTTATGTTCATATTCATATTTATACCATTATATTAAATGCCTACGCTCATTCATTGATAAATCCTTTATTTCATTATGCACATCGTAACAAAAAACAAAAAAAAAAAAAAAAAAAAAAAAACTAACAATAAACAAGTCCTCATTCATAATCAACCACATTTTTTTTCTAGAATCAAGTTAGGAAATATTCATCCAAGCTCACAATTATTCAATCTGTTTGAACATTTGAGTATACTCAGACGGTTTGAATATATTCAATCGGTTTGAATATACTCAGTCGTTTGAATATACTCAGTCGGTTTGAATACACTCAGTCGTTTGAATATATTCAGTCAGTTTGAGTACTCAGTCAGTTTGAGTATTCAAAATGTTTGAATATGTTCAAGCAAGTTCAAGCAAATCATCTGCTCACAAGTCATTTTATTTGTGAGTGAAAAAAGCAAAAAGGACTTGTTAATATAATGTACTCATTCTGCTTGCTCGAAAACATTTGAATGTGTGTGAGCAAAAAATGCTTGTGAGCAATTTGCTTGTGAATAGGGGTGGAAATGGAAAACGATCAAGTCTGAGCGATCATTGAGTAATTTTTTGATGTATTTGAATATATTTGAAACGTATTCATTTTAATCTCTGATAAATACCTAACCGAACTAGTTTTACACCAGAACCTTAGGAAGGGGGTGAAAAATGTCTAGATAGAATTTTAAGCCGATTGAAATAGGAAAGCTCTAACTTTACAAAGCTGATAAAATTTGGCATCTTCAGTGGACTGATTATACTATGCTAGCTGACAATGACAAACGTGTCAATAAGAATTAACGTATTCGGACTGCTATTCAAAGTTCAGACTCGTTAACATTTTCAATGGAACATCAACAAAAGGAACGAACGAACACCAAGTCTACCCAATTATTGAACAAACCTCATTTATTCGGACCTTATAAATGAAGGTGGTTGGGTGTTGAAGGATCTGGGGGCATATGCTGTGTCTTTTCCTACACACCAAGTGCTTACTTGGTAAGTGGTAACCACCGGGTACTGGTTATATTACTAGATATAACTTGCGAAACTTGTAAGCGCGAGTGCAAAACGGAAAAACAGAAGCACTTAACCAACGGCCCTACAAGTTTGGAGGTTAGTGCGAGGGGCTAACAACCCCTCCACAGTAAGAAACATGAAGTTATGAGAGAGATAGGCAGACCCGGAACGACAACGGACTATGCATTAAGAGTTTGTACCTGGAGTGTAAGAACACTCCAGGTGCAACTCAGAAACTTGAATCTGTCATCTCGCAGTATAAGGCAGACATTACTGCGATCCAAGAAGTACGATGGATAGGATCAGGGACAATGAAAAAAAAAATGCGACAGCTGCCATCAAAAAATGCACATATTTGTATGAGGATTCGTCGTGTGACGTCGGTTTAGATCAAAAGTCATGGATTTCAAGCCAATTAGTGATCGCCTGGCTGTAATCCGCATCAAGGCTACACTACAAAACATCAGTATAAAATGTGCTTGTGCACACGCGCCTTCCGATGATGCCGAGGAGTCAAGCAAGGAGGATTTTTACGACCTCCTGGATAGAGCCTGCGGAACCTGCCCAGAGTACGACGTCAAAATCGTACTCGGAGATTTCAATGCAATAATCGGGAAGGAAGACATCTTTGGCGGATTAGTTGGAAAGTACAGCCTCCACGAAGTTACAACAGATAACGGCTTCCGACTAATCGACTTTGCTGCAGCTCGTAATACGGTGATAAGTAGCACAAGGTTTCCAGGACGAAAGATCTACACAGCAACCTGGCGATCTCCGGATGGTCGAGCCACCAACCAAATCGACCATGTGCTAATCGGCGCAAAGGCACGCATCCAACATCTTGAACGTGAGCACTTTCCGAGGAGCAAATGTCGACTCTGACCACTTTCTGGTAGTGACTAAGTTTAGAGCTCGATAATCAAACGACAAAAAAACACGTGCGGCCCCAAGAACGAAGTTCAACATCGGTTGCCTTGGCACTCCGGATAATGCCAGCGACTACAGTGAGCGACTCTTGTGGAAAAAATATCGCGAAAAAATAAAAAAACTTAGCCGAGACCACCATAGGTTACCAGCCACCCTCGAAAAAAAACCGTGGTATGATGATGAGTGCGCGTTATTGAAAAGAGAGACGGAAAATGCTCGTTTGCAAATGCTGCAACGGAAAACAAGAGAAGAGTATCGCACAAAAAGGAGAAATGAGAAAAAGACCCAGCGAAGGAAGAAAGGAGGATCCGTAGTTTCTCAGCTCAAAGATCTAGAAGAGTCTCGGGCCAAGAACAACACCCGGCGTTTCTTTAAAAGGTCGAAGCCATTAGCTTCTGGTTTCAGAACTGGGACACAGGCTCTTCGAAACAATGGAGGAAACCTAGTCACCGAAGCACAGGGAATTGTAGATGTTTTCATGCAGCACTTCCAACAGCTGAGAAGCAGGACCAGTCAATGAAGCCCCAGTGCTAGCCCCCAGCGCAGAAGAGGTAGAAAGACCCATCCAAAAGCTAAAAAAAGGTCGCCGGATCGGATGGCATACCTGCGGAACTCTTTAAATATGGAGGAGGTGTTTTGATGAACCGCATACACCAGGTCATCAACAAAGTGTGGGAGGAAGTCTATAAGCTCCAAATGCCCCATCTACCAAAAAGGCTATCCTATGTCATGCAAAAACTACCGCGGCATATCTCTGCTTAATGTTGCATACAAAATCCTATCCAACGTACTGTGTGAGCGTCTTAAACCGTTCTGCAACACAATAATCGGCATGGACCAGTGTGGCTTTAGGCCAGGCAGAACAACGTTAGACCAAATATTCACACTTGGGCAAATCCTGGAAAAGACCAATGAATTCCAAGTCGAAACCCACAACCTTTTCATCGACATCAAAGACGCTTATGATAGCATCCACCGACAGCGATTGAAGAACAGACGAAACTCGTTGGTCTTGAAGTGAATGAGGAAAAAACAAACAACATACTATCGCAACAAACAAAGCAAGATCTGTCCACCGCCAAGGACAAAACCTCACTGTTGGTGATTTTCTGTTCTTGCTTTTGATTTAGATTAGGTTAGAAAAGACTCGAAGTTGTCATTTCGAGGTAGTTAAGGAGTTCACCTGCCTTGAAACAAACATTAACCCCACAAACGACACCTTAGTGGAAATCCGAAGAAGAATTACCCTAGCGAACCGTTACTTTTTCGGTTTGGCAAAATTACTGGGTTAAAAACTCCTCACTCGAAGCGGCCGGCGCCAAGTGCTGGACTATAAGTAAAAGAGTGGAATTGATACTGGGCACTTTCGAAAGAAAAATTCTTCGACGGATTTTAGGTCCCGTATGCGACGATGGCGAATGGAGAAGAAGGTTCAACCAAGAACTGTACGAGATGAACCAAGATGTGGATGTAGTCCAAGAGGCCAAGAAAGTCTTCTCATCCCAGCCCCCTGGTTCGAGACGACAATGAAGACCGAACCTACGGTAAAGAGACCAAGTGACTGCGGATGCTGGTTTCGGCGACTGGAGAGTGCATGCGAGCGACCGATCACTGCAATATCTCAGCCTAAGATCCTTTATGCATTTTGAGCCGGATAAGTAAGTATAAATGAAGGTTAAATGGTGGCTCCGTGTAAAGAAAAAGTTGGTAGGGTAGTAGGGGCGTACGGCTATCCTTCAACTATCGTAGGAGATATAACGACAAAATTTAAGATTTGTTGCTAGACTCCATCGTGCTGGGTATCTTTCCTGATGTGAGAGCAAAGAGGAACCGATGCGGTACATTCCAGGGTAGACGTAGGACACCTAACAGGATGTTCAAAGTCTTCGTGTCTGAAACTGTATGGTGTTGCCCAACGATTGAGATATAGGTTGAAGAACTAGTCCTTTAGCCGACGACATGGTATAACAGCAGACCCTTGTGAAAGCAGATGCAGGATCTTACTATACAAGAACACTCCAAAACAAATTAAGGCCACTTTTAGGTACAAACAATCATAAAGTCTTCGAAATCTACAAAGGGGTGAGCGACAAACATATTTAGGTACCTCGGTTTCAAAAGACTGTCTTCCGTTCTCCCGTTGCACTTCATCAATAAATCTTGTACGGCGTATTCGAACTTTAGATGAGCGCGCCAACTGGCCCTTTTCAGATGGTGATTTTCCAGTACGCAGACGTTTTATTGGCCTATTTGGATCATTTTCCGGAGAATCATCACTATTCATTCGTTTCTTGCCCTGAACCGGATTTATGCTTTTGTTATGTTCTTTTTCTTCCTACCAAACGAAAGAATAAAATATCCCAATTTTTTGCTATAAACATCATATTACCGCTTTCTGCCGAGATATCTCCGGTTTAGGTGCAGATGTCCGTGGCTAGTACTTCCAATGGGTCGATTGGTTTATAAAAACTTGCTCCTATCTTCTCAACAACACCCAATTTGCAAAAATTATGCAAAGACTGTTTCACTGCAGTCCTAAAATTAGGAGTTGGGAGCGTGTTTTTCATTGTTTCTTCAACAACATCGAAAATACTAGTGAATTTCATTTTGTTACATCCTTTTTTGGTAAGCCTGTTAACAGCTTTGATAACATGACGATTAACTTTTTTCGGTACACCAAATTTATCCATTGCAAATTTTTTGTTTTATAAACGAGATAGGATTACGAAAAATTCTTGACGTGAGTGAATTTGAAAATAAAACAAAATTTTTCTTATCGAAAACAAAATATTTTACTTGTATTTCGGTGGATTCTGAACAAGTACAGAGTTTTCGATTCACTGTGGCGTATGCGTACTTTTCAAGAATAACAAGCCTTCCAAACTTTGACAGTTGATAGCGGCCGTCTTCTTTAATCTATCAAATTGGCTGTCATGTATTCAGTGTGTTTGTTAATGGAATTATCCTCTCGAAGCATCTTAAGGCGTTCGGAAGCTCTAAGGACAACCTCCATGCTTTCACCATAGTCAAAGATATCGATGGTAATCAATCACACTAATGTTATAAATGTGAAAGTTTGGATGAACGGACGGATGTGCTCAATAACTCCAGAATGACTGAACGGAAATGAAACCTCCTTGACGTGGCGGAGCGGCTTACGGTAACTACAACTATGAAGCTTAGAGGTATGCGATCGCGAAACTTGTTTTCGTAGAAGGGCTTCCCATGGTCGACAGGTCGAAGCGGAGTAGGCTGTTACTACTAATTTACCCACAGCGAAGGAGTGATCCCACGAAGGCACTCCCATCGGGGGACGGCAGCGAATGAATTTTTTTTTGGAATCGTTTAGGCCGAACACTTTTACGGGCTACTTCGACTTATTTGAAGCCCAGGCCGTAAAAGAAGCGGTTTTTCCGGCTCTTGCACTTGGAGTCACATCAAGTGCCTGGTACTCCAGGTTGGGGGTTGTACGTCACGGTGACCTCCCGACTACGTAGAAAAGAATTTAGTTGCGAAGCAAGAACAGGCCTCGGAAACGGACAGATAAACTGATGACGACCCAAGCAAATGTATAAAGGACAACGAATATCGGATATGCACGTGGAATGTTAGGTCCCCTTATAGACCGCATGCTGCCAAATAATTAGCGGAGACCCTCAACTGCTACATAGCAGACATTACCGCTATCCAGGAAATGCGATGGGATGGACCGGACAAAAGGAGGATGAAAAACTGCGACATTCACTATGGTGATTTTTACCGAGAGGAACAACAGCGACTCTTTGGATGCGGATTCGTCGTGGGAAGCAGACTCAGGCAAAAAGTCTTGAGCTTCAAATGTGTGAGCGAACGCATCACGACAATCCGAATCAAGGCTAAATTCGGCAACATTAGCTTAATATGTGCGCATGCCCCCACAGAAGAGGAAAAGGACGACACCAAAGACGAGTTCTAAGAGCTCCTTGACAAAACGTATGAGCATTGTCCTAGCTATGACATTAAAATTGTCCTCGGCAATTTTAACGCAAGGTTGCGAAAAGTGGACATCTTTGGTTTAACAGTTGGAAAGCACAGCCTGCACGACACCACTTCCTATAACGGATTCAGGCTGATCGATTTTGCTGCGGGGCGAAATGTTGTGGTAGCAAGCATCTTTATTCCAAATCTCAACACCCATAAAGGTACATGGAGATCTCCTGCTCAATCAACCGTCTACCAGATTGATCACATTGTGATTGACGGAAGGCCCTGGTCCAGGAGCTAACATCGGCTCGGACCACTACCTCGTCGTAGCCAAGGTAGTGCTACGAATATCCTGACAACGGCCAAAACAAGGAAAAGCTGCAAGAAAATTCGAAGTCAGACGGCTACAATCACAAGAGATCCCCAGATCCTTCTCTGATCGTGTGTCAAGAAACCTCTTAAGGAGTCCTATGTCACCAACATCAAGTATCGAAGACCAGTGGCAACATTGTCAGAAAGCAGTTAGAGATGCCGCCTCTAATGTGCTGGGTTTCATACAGCCACCAAAACGAAACCCCTGGTTTGATGAAGAATGCAGGCAGGCCCATGCAGCCAAGCAGGAGGCATACAAAGCGGCGCTGTCTGCATAAAAGGACAAGAGCTGCTTGTGAGCTCTACGAGCGAAAGAGGAGAGAGGAATGCCGCTTCTCAGAGAAAAAAACGCATAGAAGCGTCAGATCGAGGATGTTGATATACCAACAGCAGAATGAATTTCGGAGATTCTACCGAAAGTTAAACAGCTGGCTCAAGCTCATCGAGCAAGAACCGATGCCTGCAGAGATTAACAAGGGAACATCATAGTAGAATCGCAGTCAATGCTGGGAATTTGGAAAGACCACTTCTGTAGATTGTATAACAGCGACGACGAACAAAATACCGCCGTCAGACAGGAGCCTTTCATCGGACACGATGATAGCCAACAATTCCGTGAACCCGACCTAGAAGAAGTGACAACCGCAAAACCGGCTGAAATGCCACAAAGTCGCTGGAGCAGATGGCCTAGCTGCCGAGCTGTTCAGAACAGCAGGCGACGAGCTGGATAGGAGCATGCACCAAATCGTCTGTAAGATATGGTCAGAGGAATGCGTGCCCGATGAATGGAACCTCAGCATTGTTTGCCCGATCCTGAAAAAGGGAGATCCTCTAAACTGCGCCAACTACAGAGGAATCAGTCTACTTAACATCGCCTTCAAGATCCTCTCTGCCGTAATATGTGAACGTCTGAAGACTTTCGTCAACAATCTGGTTGGTCCTTATCAATTTGGCTTCAGGCCAAGGAAAGTCAACCATCGATCAAATTTTCACGTTGGGGCAGATCCTGGAAAAAACCTATGAACTCCAAATCGATACCCACCACCTTTTCATCGATTTTAAGGCCGGGTATGACAGCATCTACAGAGACGAACTGTATAAGGCTATGTCTAGGATTGGCATCCCTGCCAAGCTCGTTCGCGTGTGACAAAATGACGATTGAGAACTCACGCTGCTCCATCAAGGTTGGCAACGAGCTTACGGAATCTTTCGACGTCAAAAAAGGATTCAGACGCTGTCGAGCGATTTCCTTAACATAGTTTGGAGATGATAGTTTAGAGCCCCACCATCAACATCAGAGGTACTATCTTCCAAAAATCTGTTCAACTTCTCGCGTACGCCGATGATATTGATATAATGGGAAGAACACAGCGTGATGTCAATGGCGCCTTTTTGAGAATTGAGACAGAAGCGGCAAAAATGGGTTTAGCGGTAAATGAGGGAAAAACGAGGTTATATGCTGTCTTCGAGGAAGGACACCCAACACCGGATCGGCTCGGACAAAACGTCACAATAGACGCTTACAACTTCGATGTTAGTCTATACCGAGCTCCGCTATAAACACGGCAATAACACCAGCGCCAGATCAGACAAGGAATAATTCTTGCTAATCGCTGTTTCTTTAGGCTAAGAAAGCAATTGAGTGGTAAAGCCCTCTCTCGAGCAACTAACGTAAATATGTACAACGCCTTATCATCCTAGTCCTGCTGTATGGTGATGAATGTGCCTTAGGTTTCGAAAGTTCTTGGGGTCATCTTTGGCCCCGTGTGCATTGAAGGGGAATGGCTATGAAGATATAACAGCGAACTCTACGAGTTGTACAAATGGACCTAGCCAGAAGGGTCAAGGTCCAGAGACTCAGATGGCTCAGTCATTAAGAGCGGACGTAGGAGGAGAGGAAGACCGCGACTCAGGTGGCGCACACAAGTGAAAGTGGTCCTCAATCAACTTGGAGTGCAAAACTGGAGACAGCTAGCTAGGGTCTGAGCTGGCTGGCGGAGACTGTTGATTGAGGCCCAGGTCCACAACGAATTGTAACTAAACCTGTTTTTTTTTTTATAATCTTCACACACTCAAGGGGTTTTTGTACCCTTATTATGCCATAGACACAGTGCGCGTAGTACGGCTAAAGAACGATTCTCTATACTTGAGCGTGCGACCGAAGTTGGGCTCGAGGGTAATTTGATGTGCATTCCTGGAAGCGCGGGTATTACGGTTGAATTGTTTAAGGGGTGGAATGCAACTGGCTATTTCACTAGAGCAATTACCGTAGAAGTAACGATAAAACAAGGAGAGACACGAAACGTTACGACGGTGTTCCAATGAAGTGAATGAGTTAGTGATCTCTCTATCACCAATCATTCTTACAGCTCTTTTTTTGTATTCCATCCAAGAGGCTTAAGTAAGTAGCTGGAGAAGTGGAGCACCAGCCCAGAGATGTGAATTGTGTTCAAGCTTTGGGCGGATATACGTCTTATAGATAATAGCCAGATCAGACGGGGAGAAAAATTTCTTGCACCTTATGTACACCAAGTAAGACTGAACGGACCTGGACGAAATTTTAGCACACACATAGGTTATCGGCCCTCTAAAATGTACATATTCCCGTGGGATAAGTAATTTTTTTAATTTTTTTCAAAGAGAAGAGGATCAATTTGAATTTCCATTAATAGGTAGAGGTCAGCAAATGATTAAAGGCTATTTTGTATCCCGTTTATCGCGGGGAATAGGCCTAGCATTTCAATACTTTTGAAGACACCCGGATTTTTATTAACACCTAAGCGTTCGTTATCGCTCGAGAACTTTTAATTCTCTGACAGTTTTCATCCAGACTTTATAAAATTTCATAGTTTTTTTCGATAAATTAAAGTAAAAGCTCAGAATGTATTGCAACTATCAAGATGGAAAGCTTGCTGTCAAAATGACATTTGCCTACGAACTAAAAAAGCCCAGGTTCGCTACAAGAGTATATGTGTAGGAAAAAAATAAGTTTTGTGTATTTGGAGGGTAAAAACGTGCTTTTTTCCAACATCGCACACTGGTAAATTTTCCCAAAAAGCTGGCCATAACTATAAAAAAAAATTTGCGATTTGTTGTTTTTTTTTTTATGCAAAGATGTTTACAAATAGTGTAAGCATCAAGCCTCATAAATAATTCGATGAAGATTATAACGGTTTAATCAGCAGATGCTTTCAAAGTGCAAACTTTAAAGAAACAAGTGCAGTTGCTGGTTTGATCTGGTGAGAAGAAGTTGTTTTGATTTATTTTTTCTTTCTTGTTTAAGGTGCTTTACAAATTTATTAAACATGGTAGTATGGTAGTGGTATGTTTTAATAAGATTATTTTTTTTTTGCTATATTGTAAGGCGATAATTAATTTTGAGGCCTTTTTAAGCAGACCATTTGTTCGGTAGAATGTTTTTATCAATTTTTAACTTTAATAATGCAAAAAATAAATTTTTCTGCATATTTCTGTAATGAAAATCGTCTTAAGATTTGCGTTTGCATTTACTTAATCAGAAACAGTCAAAATATTTTGCGTCATTTTGCGTTCTTCTTAAAAATTGGCACTTAAAGATGACGCGGAGGGGCATTTTTGTTGTATAAGGTTTTTTTTGCTTTTACGCAGGATCTCGATCAAGTTTCACTTTTATTTCAAAAAATCAGCTCTCGGAGTATTTGAGAAAATGCACATCTCGTGGCAGAAACGTTGAAAATATGACACACCAGAAACCAGGCTATGGAAGTACCAAAGATGACAACACTGTCCGTCGATTTTTCCAAGATTCTCTAGCTTTTTTCGGAAATAACCAAAATAGATGAAAACATCATATGTAAATATGGAAGATGTTGTCCATAGTCCTTTTAGTATCTTCGTACCCTTTCGTCAACAGTTTGAGGAAACTATTTCCAAAAACAAAACCCACCTTTCCGTCTGAAGTGCATTCAGTTTTTAGTTGAACCTGAGATTGAGCAATTGGAATAATTATTAATATTCGATTAAAAATTAAGTTAATACAATGTCTAAAATATTTTTTTCATTTAAACAATTTTGTATTTTTATTTATTTATTTATTTATTTATTTATATTGTTTAATTAATTATTTAGTTATTATTTTTTATTAATTTATTTATTCAATTATTTATTCTTTTCTAAAAAGCAATAAACGTGTAATGCATTAGAAATCTATGTCTCTTCATCTGAGAAAATAACAATTTAAAAACACCCATTTTCATGCTTTTTCTCTTTTTTTCATGGTACTACTCTCTTTGCGAAGAACGGGCACAACTTTCAAGAGTATAAATCTGTCGTGGAAAAAGTGCTTTTCAACTTTGCCGTTCGGAATCGGCGTTAAATGTAGGTCCCATCAATTCTTCATACGCACTCAGAGCATGTCCGCACACCACTCTATTTTATTTTTTTAATTTATTTATCGATTTTGATATCGCGGGCAAATCCTTAAAAAAGATTAGATTGCATTAGCATAAATAGAAATAGAAAAAAACTTCAATAAAACTTTACCCAAACCATGCCATACTTTTACTTCATAAATTGGTTCCAGTTTCCACGAAAACATCCAATGCACTAATACATTTATGTATGTTTTTCCGCAAAACAAGAGGACTGCAGTGCTACTCACAACTTCCAACCCAAAGATATAAGACGGTTGTTGTGATTGTGAAGATAGTGTGGCAGGGGACATAATATGACTCAAGCAACTATATAGATACCAGGCGAGACGTGACTTAAACTGTGATGTTTATATTTAGGTCAAAGTTCTGGGAATCAGGTTTGACAGTTTTTTTTTTAAGATGTTACTCATGTAAACCCTTATTTTCAGTGAATATGGTGAGCTCCAAGCATAATGTATACTTACGATGTTGTTTATAGCAATTTAACTTTGGGTGTTTGAATCATACAGCAACGGTTTTTTTTATGTAAGGAACATATTAGTGTAAGATTCCGAAACATTATAAGCCACGAAAACTCCATTTCTAATGAAAATTCTGAACTTGCCAGATTAACACATGAATTAGACAACACAATTGTTCCAAAACCCTCCACGGGGTAAGCCTTGACGTGCGGAGTGGCTTACGGTGATGCGATCGTGAAACTTGTTTTCGCAGAAGGACCTCCCATGGTCGACAGGTCGAAGCGGAGTAGGCTGTTACTACTAATTACACCACAAACGAAGGAGTGTTCCCACCAAGGGACGCCAGCGAATAAATTTCTTCTTTTGAATCAAAAGTGGCGTCTCCAGTTCCAGTTATGTCGAACTACTTGGTGAACACCTTTACGGGCTACTTCGACTTATTTGAAGCCCATGCCGTAAAAGGAGCGATTTTTCCGGCTCTTGCACTTGGAGACTCATCAAGTGCTTGGTACTCCAGGTTGGGGGTTATACGTTGGGTGACTTCCCGACCACGTAGAAAATAACTCAGTTGCGAAACAACAGGCTTCGGAAACCTCTTAAGGAGTCCTATGCCGCCAAAATCAAGTATCGAAGACCAGTGCCAACATTGCCAGAAAGCAGTTCGAGAAGCCACTTCTAATAAGCTGGTTTTCACACAGACACCAGAACGAAACCCCTGGTTTGACGAAGAATGCAAGCAGGCCCATGCAGCCAAGCAGGAGGCATACATAGCGGCGCTGCATAGAAGGACAAGACCTGCCCGTGAGCTCTACGAGCGAAAGAGGAAAGAGGAACGCCGGCTTCTCAGGAGAAAAAAGAGAGAGCATGAGAAGCGTCAGATGGAGGATGTTGAGAGAGTCAACAGCAGGAATGAAGTTCGGAGGTTTTGTCGGATGGTTAAACAGCTGGCTCAAGGTCCGATGGCAAGAACCGATGCCTGTAGAGACAAACAAGGAACATCATAGTAGAATCGCAGTAATGCTTGGTATTTGGAAAGATCACTTGTGTACAACGGCGACGACGAACAAAATCCCGCCGTCAGGCAGGAGGCATTCATCGGAGACGATGATAGCCAACAATTCCATGAATCTGACCCAGAAGAAGTGAGACCGCACTATCTCGGCTGAAATCCAACAAAGCCGCTTTAGCATATGGTCTAACTGCTGAGCTGTTCAGAGCAGCAGGCGACGAGCTAGATAGGAGCATGCACCAAATCATCTGTAAGATATGGTCAGAAGAATGGATACCCGATGAATGGAACCTCAGCATTGTTTGCGCCAACTATAGAGGAATAAGTCTACTAAACATCGCCTTCAAGATCCTCTCTGCCGTAATATGTGAACGTCTGAAGCCTTTCGTCAACAATCTGATTGGTCCTTATCAATGTGGCTTCAGGCCAGAAGAGTCAACCATCGATCAAATTTTCACGTTGCGGTAGATCCTGGAAAAGACCTATGAACTCCAAATCGATACCCACCACCTTTTCATCGATTTTAAGGCAGCGTATGACAGCATCTACAGAGACGAACTGTATAAAGCTATGTCTAGTTTTGGCATCCCTGCCAGCTCGTTCGCTTGTGCAAAATGACGATGGAGAACTCACGCTGCTCCATCAAGGTTGGCAACGAGCTTACGGAATCTTTCGACGTCAAAAAAGGATTCAGACAAGGCGATGCACTGTCGAGCGATTTCTTTAACATCGTTCTTGAGAAGATAGTGCAGAACTCCACCGTCAACACCAGAGGCACTATCTTCCAAAATATGTCAACTTCTGCGTACCTGAATATTGATATAATGGGAAGAACACATCGTGATGTCAATGGCGCCTTTGTGCATTGAATTGAGACAGAAGCGGCAAAAATGGGTTTAGCGGTAAATGAGGGAAAAACGAAGTATATGCTGTCTTCGAGGAAGGACACCCAACACCGACGGCTCGGACAGAACGTCACAATAGACACATATTACTTCGAGGTAGTAGAGGAGTTTGTCTACCTAGGCTCCGTTATAAACACAGGCAATAACACCAGCGCCGAGATCATACGAAGAATACTGCTATCGCTGTTTCTTTTGGCTTAGAAAGCAATTGAGTGGAAAAGCCCTCTCTCGAGCAACTAAGGTAAGACTGTACAACACTTATCATCCCAGTCCTGCTGTATGGTGCGGAAGCATGGACCTTGACAAAATCGGATGAAAGTGCCTTAGGCTGTTTCGAGAGGAAATTCCTTCGTGTCATCTTTGGCCCCGTGTGCAATGAAGGGAATGGCGAAGAAGATATAACAGCGAACTTTACGGGTTGTACAACGACATGGATCTAGCCAGAAGGGTCAAGGTCCAGAGACTCAGATGGCTCGGTCATTTAGAGCGATGGACACCAATGCTCCGGTCCGGAAAGCCTTCGACACTATTCCCGAGGGACGTAGGAGGAGAGGAAGACCGCGACTCAGGTGGCGCACTCAAGTGGAAGAGGACCTCAATCAACTTGGAGTGCAAAACTGGAGACGACTAGCTAAGGACCGAGCTAGCTGGCGGAGACTGTTGATTGAGGCCCAAGTCCACAACGGACTGTAGCGCCACCTTAAGTAAGTAATTGTTCCAAAACGAAGTTTTAGGAGACAGGAAACGATGAGAATCCTGGAAAAGGTAGGAGATTCTTCGTCCATATATCTCTGCCCCGCTCGGCTTAGCGGTACGATATTTTCCTGTCTCAACCCGACCTTAACTCTTTTGCTTTTTGTCACAACGCTCGTGAATCACCGTATATAAATGAGCTTTTGTAGGTTATTAAGCAATTAGTATTTGATTTTGTTTCGAGGGGTTGGTTAACGTTAAATCACGTAACTCCCCTCCCTTAAAACAACTGTATGAAAACTCTCTTCTTTACTTAAAATTTTAATTGAAAACACTTTAACAATTTAGAATGTTTGAAATACTTAACAAATCATTTAATTGTATCATGACTTATTTTCCGAACTTGAGTCTTGTTCTGCTGCATCATTTGTGTTGGTTTGTTTATCGGAATTGTGCTCAGTTTTTACGACTACTTTGCTCTTTTCTTCTTCGTTCTGACTTGTAGTCGATTCTGGCTCGTTTTCGCCCTCGATTTGATTTTCGTTTTCACATGCACTTGATGCAAACGATTTAGTAGATTGAAAAATTATCGAACAGCCGGAAGATTCTTGCTGGCAATCTTGTATGTCAGAAGAAAGTGATTCACTATTCTCTCTCATTTGGATAGATTCAATGTTTCTATCTTCCAAGTCAGTCTCCACAGTTATAATTGCTCCAAAACCAGTGAAATTTAATCCCGGTTCTGATCTCGAACTAAAGGGAATATTTATTTCCTAAAAATAAATCAAAGTGTTTGAATGAAGTAAAATTTAAATCAATTATAATACGAGAGCCATTGAACCAATTTCGTAGAAATAACTTTGCGATACGAAAGCAAGGCCTTCATATTCTTAAACTGCAACACTAATGAAGTTTTCTTGATTAAAAGAGGAGAATATTTGCTTTAAACTAAACTAAACTAAACTAAACTAAAATCAAAGTGCTAATTTATCCCATTCAATCCTTAAGCCCGTATGATACTACATTTTTTTCTTTATTATTTAAACATTAATAATATGATAGTGTCAGTTTCAAGAAAAAGAGAAAACATTATTTTATCGAGAGAGAGAAAGCAATTTTCTGACAATTTCAAATTGCATGTTGTTAAGCTGTCAATTCCGTTTCGTAGAAATTACGATTCTTTATGTCGGAACAAAAAGAGAAATGGGTGAAAAGGGTGAAGAGGGTTATTCGACCCGTGGCTCGTAGTAGTGTTATGAATCCACGACTGTTTTAGTGGCAATAAAAAACAACTTGGCCGCATCAAGAGTGCTAAAGTTGCTTTTAACGAAATCAGGATTTTTTTGTCTTTTTATCTTATGTCCACCGAAAGCGACATTGTTTCACACTGGACACTACCTAATTTTGATTGCACTTGGATTTGGTCCTTTTTTACAGCAAACATCGCAAAACGAAAACCGCTGTTTTTATGATATGGCAATATTTTCCTGTTGGCTTCAATTTTTGTTTATTTATTTGCATTTGCTTGACTTTGTTGGCCATTTTTACACACCACCACTTGCCAATGTAAAATGCAAATGCATACCTAAGGACCTTCTTAATGGTTTTCCTTTTTTTGTAATCACAAACAAAAGAGAAAACTCACATCAAGAGCATTTTATCTATAATGTTTTCCGTTTTTGTATAATTTAAATTTTGAACAACGACAAACGTCACAAATATTTTTTTGAATGTAAACGTGTCAAACAAAAAGAGACTAGCTCATTAAAAATGTAGTTCGAGTTACGTTTTTAATGAATTTTTTTGATAATTTTCCATTAATTACAGTAGTGGGTACACACTCGCACTCATAGAGAAATCAGGTAAGGGAATTCTCACTCTTTCTTGTTTCATTTTTAATGGTGAAAAAATGGAGAAAAAATGTAGTATCATACGGGCTTTACAAAACGCTCTAAATAAGCTATCACTTTGGGCGAATCGGTATGGTTAAGTGGTTCGGCACATCAAACCTCCTTCCAATCCAATTGAGGTTTTCACAGGAAACTAAATATCTGGGTCTTATATTAGACAGAAAACTGAATTGGAAGAGCAACATTCACGAAAGAATAAGGTAATCTACGGTAGCTCTTTTCACCTGCAAGAAAGCCATTGGTAGCAAATGGGGTCTGCGACGCAGAATCACTCACTGGCTTGGCTATCACATCGGTAATCAGACCGATTCTTCTTTATGGTGTGACAGTATGGTGGACTGCCTTGGACGTAAAAATGAACTGCGATAAGCTTATAGCGTTTTTTTTTTGGTCGTCCGGAACTGTTTCGAACGATTGTGAATTCTGAATAGAACAGAAAAACGATTCCGAATTTGAAGTCGGAATCAAAAACAGAATCACGCATACATGCCGCCATGTTTACAAACAAAGAAAATAAAAACAATGTCATGTCATCTGCAATTCTGCATATTAGGTTTCACAAATACATAGACGTTCAACCATAAGAACTTAATGTGAAAGCAGTCTTAAATAAATATATGAAAATAGGAAGCAAAAATATGTTTTTGCATGTTCGTTTGGTATCCGGAATCGGACAGTTCTGTGTACCAATTCCGGATTACGCTAAAAAACGCTATTAAAGAAAGTAAATGAAAGATCATAATGAGAAACTCTTCCCCAAAGTATGCAACAAAACTTGAGCAAAAAGAAATATTGATACAGAGGCTGTATGTAGGGAGAAAATATTTTAAGGAACTTTAAATAAGTTTCACAGAGTTTCCGAGACGCAACATTTCCACATTATGAGAAGGGGGCGCTGAATATGGGACTTGTATGTTGGCAGTCAACGGACTTGGAGTTTTACTGCAAGTTCTAGGATACAGAGGATATCCGTAGGTTTACTAGAGTTTGTAAAGTCTTTTTATGTAATGAAAGAATAACCTAAATATTAAAAGTCATGACTAAATAAATAAATACCCTCGGCTTAAGGTTACTATGAAGCTTAGAGCTATGCGATCGCGAAACTTGTTTTCGCAGAAGGGCCTCCCATGGTCGACAGGTCGAAGCAGAGTAGGCTGTTACTACTAATTACCCCACAACGAAGGAGTGTTCCCACCAAGGCACTCCCATCGAGAAACGGCAGAGAATGAATTTCTTTTGGGGAATCAACGGTGGCGTCTTCAGTTCCAGTTAGGCCAAACTACTTGGTGAACGCCTTTACAGTCTACTTCGACTTATTTGAAGCCCAGGCCGTGAAAGGAGCAGTTTTTCCGGCTCTAGCGCTTGGAGTCACTTCAAGTGCCTGGTACTACAGGTTGGGGGTTGTACGTCAGGGTGACTTCCCGACTACGTAGAAAAGAATTTAATTGCGAAGCAACAACAGGCCTCGAAAACGGACGGATACACTGATGACAACCCAAGCAAATGTATAAAGGACAACGAATTTCGGATATGCACGTGGAATGTTAGGTCCCTTAAAAGACCACGTGCTGCCGAACAATTAGCGGAGACCCTCAACTGCTACAAAGCAAACATTACCGCTATCCAGGAATTGCAATGGAATGGACAGGGAAAAAGGAGGATGAGAAACTGCGACATTTACTGTGGTGATTGTTACCGAAATTCGTCGTGGGAAGCAGACTCGGGCAAAAAGTCTTGAGCTTCAAATGTGTTAGCGAACGCATCACGCGCCTAATATCCGCGCATGCCCCCACAGAAGAGAAAAAGGAGGACACCAAAGACCAGTTCTACGAGCTCCTAGACAAAACGCTGAACAGAAAGACAAGAGCTGCTCGTGAGCTCTACGAGCAAAAGAGGAGAGAGGAACGCCGGCTTCTCCGGAGAATAAAGAGAGAGCATGAGAAGCGTCAGATCGAGGATGTTGAGATAGCCAACAGCAGGAATGAAGTTCGGAGGTTTTGTCGGAAGGTTAAACAGCTGGCTCAAGGTCCGATGGCAAGAACCGATGCCTGTAGAGACAAACAGGGAACATCATAGTAGAATCGCAGTCAATGCTGAGGATTTGAAAAGACCACTTCTGTACTGTATAACGGCAACGACAAACAAAACCCCACCGTCAGACAGGAGCCTTTCATCGGACACGATGATAGTCAACAATTCCGTGAACCCGACCTAGAAGAAGAAAAAACGGCAATATCACGGCTGAAATTCAACAAAGCCGCTGGAGCAGATGATCTAGCTGCCGAGCTGTTCAAAGCAGCAGTCGACGAGCTAGACAGGAGCATGCACCAAATCATCTGTAAGATATCTTAAGAGGAATGCATGCCCGATGAATGGAACCTCACCATTGTTTGCCCGATCATGATGAAGGGAGATCCTCTAAACTGCGCCAACTACAGAGGAATAAGTCTACTAATTATCGCCTACAAGATCCTCTCTGTCGGAATATGTGAACGTCTGAAGCCTTTCGTCAACAATCTGATTGGTCCTTATCAATGTGGCTTCAAACCTGGTAATTCAACGATCGATCAAATTTTCACTCTGCGGCGGCAGATCCTGGAAAAACCTAAGAAATCCAAATCGATACCCACCACATTTTCATAGATTCTAAGGCAGCGTATGACAGCATCTACAGAGACGAACTGTATAAAGCTATGTCTAGTTTTGGCATCGCTGCCAAGCTCATTCGCTGGTGCAAAATGATAATGGAGAACTCACACTGCTCTATCAAGGTCTTTCGACGTCAAAAAAGGATTCAGACAAGGCGATGTACTGTCGTGCGACTTCTTTAACATCGTTCTTGAGAAGATAGTGCAGAACTCCAACGTCAACACCAGAGGCACTATCTTCCAAAAATCTGTTCAACTTCTCGCGTACGCCGATGATATTGATATAATGAGAAGAACACAGCGTGATGTCAATGGCGCCTTTGTGAGAATTGAGACAGAAGCGGCAAAAATGGGTTTAGCGGTAAATGAGGGAAAAACGAAATATATTCTGTCTTCAAGGAAGGACACCCAACACCGGAAAACGGCTCGGACAGAACGTCATAATAGACGCATACAACTTCGAGTTAGTCGAAAAGTTTGTCTACCTAGGCTTCGCTATAAACACGGGCAAAAACACCTGCGCCGAGATCAGACGAAGAATTGTTCTTGCTAATCGGTGGCGCACTCAAGTGAAAGAGGACCTCAATCAACTTGGAGTGCAAAACTGGAGACAGCTAGCTAGGGACCGAGCTGCCTGGCTGAGACTTAACTGAGATCCAAGTCCACAACGGACTGTAGCGCCACCTTAAGTAAGTAAGGTTTCAATGACATCAGACGATATTTAAGGTCCCTATCAGGAATAGAATAAAGTCCAAAGTAAATGGCAAAGGTTAAGGTGTACTATGCAAGAATTCTTCCAAACTCAAAGGTCCCTTAAGAATTCTTTAAAAAATACAAACCCCTTTGATAGGAAAATACTCAAATTGTTAATTTTTTCAAACACGTATATTGGCAACTTGCCGCATTCCTATTCCTTAAGCCTCAAGTAGATCTGTCATTTAAGCCTTATAAAATATGAAAAAGTTGTACCGTTACATTCTTCAACACACTTACCTCGTTTTCAGAGGTCTGTATTCCATCCTGTTGATCAAACATTTGCTCCTCATCATGGCGGTGTACTCGAACTTTAGGCAAGTGCGCCCGCTGGCCCTTTCGATTCAGTGATTTATCAACACGCAGTCTTTTTATTGGCTTATTTGGATCATTTTCCGGGATAGAATCATCACTATTGAGTCGTCTCTTGCTTCGATTCGGATTTAAATTACTTTTTCGTTCTTTCTTTTCCTATCAAACCAAAGCAAAAATAAAATTCCCCAAATTTACGTTCACCAAATGATACGTTACCGCTTTCGTAAATAATTTTGGTTTGACTGCAGATGAACGAGGTAGTGTTTCCAATGCTTCCATTGCATCAACCGGTCTGTAGTAGCCTTTTGCTTTCTTTTCAAAAACACCCAATTTGCAAAAATTTTGCAAGGATAATCTTACCGAATTGTGAAAATTAGGTGTTGGAACCGTGTTCTTCATTGTATCTTCAACAACATCGCAAATATTAGTGAAGTTTGTCTTCTCACATCCTTCCTTAGTTAGCCTGTTAACAGCTTTGATAACATGACGATTTACTTTTTTCGGCACACCAAATTTATCCATTAGAAATTTTTGTTTTATAAACGAGATGAGCTTACGAAAATATACTGACGTTAGTGAATTTGAAAATAAAACAATATTCTTTTATCGAAATGAAATATTTTACTAGGTTGTTTTGTAATTTTCAAGAATTCTAAACAAGTACCTGCTTAAATGCGCCGTTCTTTTGCTTTATATAAGCATAAAAACGCCCCAACAGATATTTGTGAAATTTTCATAGTTACTTACTTACTTATGGTGGCGCTATAGTCGAGGTCGGACCAGGGCCTCTACCAGCCAGATCGGTCCCTAGCTAGCTGTCTCCAGTTTCACACGCCAAATTGGTTCAGGTCCTCTAACACCTGTGTGCTCCACCAGAGTCGCGGTCTTCGTCTTCTGCAACGTCCTTCCGGGTTGGATTCGAAGACTCTACGAGCTGGAGCATTATTTTCCATTCGCTCAACATGACCCAACCATCTAAGTTGTTGGACCTTAACTTTTCTGGCTAAGTCAGTGTCCCTGTAAAGCTCGTACAGTTCTTGGTTGGATCTTCGTCTCCATTCTCCATTTATGCAGACAGGACCAAAAATCACTCGAAGAATTATTCTCTCAAAGCAGCCCAAAGCGTTTTCATCAGATGTTGTCATGCTCCATGTCTCTGCACCATGAGGACCGGGATGATGAGGGTTTTGTAGAGTGTCACTTTAGTTGCTCGGGAGAGGACTTTACTACTCAATTGCCTTCTAAGCCCAAAGAAGCAGCGATTGGCAAGAGTGATTCTTTGTTTGATTTCAGCGCTGGTGTTGTTGTCTTAGTTGATAGCGGATCCCAGGTAGACAAAGTCCTTAACTACCTCGAAGTTATAATCTGTTTGCTCCTAGACGTCGATGATGGTAGTCCTTTCTTGTCGACAGCATCAAATCAGGGCTTGTCCTTGATAACCGCCAGACCCATCTTCCTGACCTTGTTTCAAGACTCACAAACGCTCCACTGGCATCACGCTGTTTTCTTCCAATTATGTCAATGTCGTCTGCGTATCCTAGTAGCTGGACGGACTTTTGAAAGATTGTGCCTCTGGTGTTGACGTTGGAGCTTTGCACAATCTTTTCAAGAATGATGTTGAAGAAATCGCATGACAACGCATCGCCTGGTCTCAAACCTTTTTTGACATCAAAGCGTCCGTTAGGTTTTTTCCGACCATGATGGAACAGATCGAGTTTTCCATTGTCATCTTACATAGACGGACAAGTTTTTCTGGGATGCCAAAACTAGACATTAAAATAAATAAATAGAGTGGCGCGACAGCTCTTGAAGAGCCAAGGCGTAAGTGGCTTACTCTCATCTACAATTCTATGAGTGCGTGTGAAGAATTGAGGGAACCTACAATTTAACGCCGATTCCGAACGACAAAGTTGAGAAGCACGAGTAGGACTCGAACCCACGACGCTCTGCTTAGGAGCAAACGCACCTAACCACTAAGCTACGGACACTACAGCTAGACATTGCTCTATATAGGGGGTCTCTACAGACGCTGTTATACGCGGCCTTGAAATCGATGAAAAGGTGGTAGCTATCGATTTGAATCTCCTGGGTCTTCTCCAAGATCAGTCGTAGGGTGAATATTTGATCGCTGGTGGACTTTACGGGTCTGAAGCCACGCTGATAAGGACCTATCAGGTTGCTGACGAAGGGCTTCAAACGTTCACATTGCACGGCAGACAAGATCTTATAGGCAATGTTAATACTGTTGTATTCCGTTGTATTCTTACCTCATGGAAGAGTGGAAAATGGACAACTTGAAAATTTATAGGGAATATTCGGGTTGTGGTGTAGGTGGGTTTTAAGTATATTTTACAAAATCGACGAAGGTGTTCTTGAGATATGGCCAGGGAAGCGGGTAGTGGTTTAGCGGGTAGCGTGGTAGCGCAGAAACAGGATAGCGGGGAGCAGTGTAGCCTGTATAGCGGATAATGGGGTAGCGGATAACAATCACGGTTAGCTGGGCAGCGGGTAGGGGGTAGTAATGGGGGAGCGGGTACAAATGTCTAGGTCTTTTATTTGACGCAGTACGAAGTCTACCGTGTCAGCCAGTATAATATATATAATATAACGAATATAATTCGTGGGCTAAGAATGAAGTTCTTGTCGACACAGGACGTACCTCCAGTTGTTTTGGTATTGAGTGAAACCCGTTAAGTGAGGCTTCTGATCTTGTTGAACTTAGTATTCATAGGTATAACTTATGTTCCACTATTTCTCTGTCATATTGGCCTCGCCATTTATACAAAAGTTATAGCCCAGGA
The DNA here is from genome assembly GCA_920937365.1 of Sphaerophoria rueppellii. Classification (NCBI taxonomy): domain Eukaryota; kingdom Metazoa; phylum Arthropoda; class Insecta; order Diptera; family Syrphidae; genus Sphaerophoria; species Sphaerophoria rueppellii. Next base: position 42,511,302 of record CAKKXW010000002.1, read on the forward strand.
GCCCCTATACAAGAAAGTTCCGTCATCGCGCCAACTAAAATGTTTAACATGAAATAAAAGATAAACCCAATAGGTATAGATTCGCTTGGTCGGCGTGAATTTATTTAGCCGGAAGTATTTTTAATAATTTTTGGGTTATCAACATCTAGGGAGCTTTTTCCCGTCATCGCGGATTTTAACCAAACTACCATAATTCGGTGCGAAATATTATTTTCTTTGTGAAAAAGTCCAGCCGACCAAAAATTTGTAGCCGGAAAGGCCGCGCAAACCTATTTCAATGGGGTGTATGACAGAGAAATTTTACCGTCATCACGGATTCTGTTAACTTTTCTTTCATTGTACGCGTCCTTATGTAAGATGAATAAATAAATACCTTGGTTTGCGTGCTTTCAAGCTGCCGGAAGTGTCGCGCAAACCAGATTTTATAATGAGCTGCAAAATCTGAATTAGTAGTACCACGGCTTTGGATTATCTTTAAAGGTTGCCTCTTACTGTGAACCATGTCCCTTTGTCTAGGAGACAGGTAAGAGTGGTTTTCCTACCAAAAATTTGTTAAAGAGCGCATGAATCTGCCAAAGATTACCGACTTATAAGCCTTAGTTCCTTTCTTCTTAAAACCCTGGAAAGAATCGTAGTAGTAGTCTGAGTAGTTGTATTCTATCTAACTCGCAACACGCCTACATGAGGGGTAGATCTACAGAGACTGCTCTCAATGAGATAGTGAGAACGATAGAATTCTCCGATCGGGTACGGTAATAAGGCTGAGTGAGAGTATTGCTCCTCTTGGAGTTGTGAAGGGCTATATCCTGACCAAATACACATCAGAAGAAAATCATAGGTGGAATAGTTTAACTAGTTGCGTCATATCTAGGAAAATCTGGCCCGCATATAACAAACTAAACTCAATCAATTTAATTTCCAAGCCAAGGCATGACATAGCCAGGATCGTCGCTATCTGCACAGGGCAGTAACCTGTAGGGGAGCCTACGGCAAAATTGGGTATACCACATAACTCCATCTGCCGTAGCTGTGTGGACCAGCACTCCCATTGCCCGGCCTTGGCTAGGAAAAGAGCACCCCACTTAGATAAAGAATTCTTCAACGGTATTGAGGAACTCTCAGAATTTAAGGTCAAAGACATGATCTCATACTTCAATAACACAAACTGGCTTTAGCGTTGCCTCCCCTTATCGCTCAAAATAATCGCTATGCATCGCAAGCTTTAGTTGAATTTTTGATTTTCGCCGCATTAAATCGTGATGCGTTACTCTGAGTTTGACATTTCAACTCAAATTTGAACTTTTGAATCGGAAGCGGAACCCTTGGGACGATAACAATTTCGTACAAATCAGATAGAATTTTGTTACGATCGGATACGACCGACGATAGGGCTGAATATAGACGTGTATCGACGCACTTTTTCGTCGTTTTGTGAGTGAAAAATTATTTTTAGTTGCGACCCCTTTTCATTTCGGTGACAATCGCAGATTGCAAATTTTTTCGTAGATGTGTGGGTAAGGCTGTCAAAGCCTTTATTGGAATGGCGGGATCGTTGATGATGTATGCAGATCAGGCTTGAAGATATACCTAATATGAAACCTTTGAATTGGATGGATTAGGAAGCGAACCAAATTTAAGCTACAAGGATGGCGTAGGCCAAAAGCCTTGGTGTACTATATTGGTAGTGTAGTTCAAAAGTGGGTAGGTTACATGGAAGACCATTCTGAAGGGGTCTCGAATCGAACCCCAGTTGTGGAGGAGATGAAAGTAAACTTCATCAGCTAAACGGACCCACAATAGAATACGATAATCGATCGTGTGAATTTTCACTCTAACCCATCTATTTGTGTTGGGCCAATCCCAACACGAGTCGAAAAGAAATAAATAGCCAATGATTTTCTTTTTCTTCAGTTAGAAGTTCATGTATTTTAACATTTTATCTTTCATTTTGAATTTGATGTCATTCTTTATGAGTGCAATAATGAGAAGAGAGCAAAATGTTTCAACACATTTTTCATGGGAAAAACATGACATTTCTTCTTACGACACTTAAATACAATTACAAACGTCCTGTAATACAAATTGTGTCTTTTTGTGCAAATTAAAAAAAATTAGTCTCTAAAAAAAAGTTTGGTTTCACAATTAAATGCATTTTCTCTGCTTTCAAACACGTTCGACAGGTTGATTGATTCTTTTTTCTTAATAATTAAAGCAGAGGATGATCTCTTACAGAAACGATAGATAACCACAATGGAAATTGAACACTCACAAAACTATGTACCAAGAAATAAACAGTTAACATAACTTATATGGATAGCGAAGGCAGTATTTAGAGCTAGCGAATGAGAATACCTTCCACTTCCAGAGGCAAAAAAGAAGTACAAGAGAGATAACGAACGGACAAAAAGTAAAAAATGAAAAGATAAAAAGTTTTTTTTTGTTTTTGTTTGATTAGTTGTTTTTTAATCTTTTCGGAATTTGTTTAAATTTTTTGTTTTCACTTTGTTGCTTAGTTTTCATCAACTTCGGCTTCTTGTTCTTCCTCGAATTCGGCGTCCTCGTCAGCGGTGGCCTCTTGGTATTGCTGGTATTCGGACACCAAATCGTTCATGTTGCTTTCGGCTTCAGTGAATTCCATTTCATCCATACCTTCTCCGGTGTACCAATGCAAGAAAGCCTTACGACGGAACATAGCGGTAAATTGTTCGGAAATACGTTTGAACAATTCCTGGATGGCAGTCGAGTTACCAATGAAAGTGGCAGACATTTTGAGTCCTCTTGGTGGAATATCGCACACGGCTGTCTTGACGTTATTTGGAATCCATTCGACAAAGTAGCTGCTGTTCTTGTTTTGGATGTTGAGCATTTGTTCGTCGACTTCCTTCATTGACATGCGTCCACGGAAGATGGCAGCAACAGTCAGATAACGTCCGTGTCTTGGATCGCAGGCAGCCATCATGTTCTTAGCATCAAACATCTGTTGGGTCAACTCAGGTACGGTCAATGCACGGTATTGTTGGGATCCCCTTGATGTCAATGGAGCAAAACCGGGCATAAAGAAGTGCAAACGTGGGAATGGTACCATGTTGACAGCCAATTTACGGAGATCAGCGTTCAGCTGGCCAGGGAAACGAAGGCAGGTGGTTACTCCGGACATTGTCAGCGACACCAAATGATTCAAATCACCATAAGTTGGGGTGGTCAATTTCAGAGTCCTAAAGCAGATGTCATAGAGAGCTTCGTTATCAATGCAGTAGGTTTCGTCTGTGTTTTCGACAAGTTGATGCACCGACAATGTGGCATTGTAGGGTTCAACAACGGTGTCTGATACTTTTGGTGATGGTACAACTGAGTATGTGTTCATGATTCTGTCTGGGTATTCTTCGCGGATTTTTGAAATGAGAAGGGTTCCCATACCGGATCCGGTACCGCCTCCTAACGAATGTGTAAGCTGGAATCCTTGCAGGCAATCACATGATTCGGCTTCTTTGCGGACAACATCTAACACTGAATCGACCAATTCGGCACCTTCTGTGTAATGACCCTTGGCCCAGTTGTTTCCGGCACCGGATTGTCCGAAAACAAAGTTATCGGGCCGGAAAATTTGTCCGAATGGACCTGATCGTACAGAGTCCATGGTACCGGGTTCCAAATCGACGAGAACTGCACGTGGAACATATTTGCCACCAGATGCCTCGTTGTAGTAGACATTGATGCGTTCTAATTGCAGATCGCTATCGCCATGGTATGCGCCGGTAGCATCAATTCCATGCTCATCGGAGATAATTTCCCAAAACTGAAAATAGAAGAAAAAAAAAAATATTATAATGCATGTCTCGATATTAATGAAGCTAATTTAATGATTCAGCCAAGAAGCAATATCGTTTGGAAAAATAATGAGGCACCTATGTGAGGCGCAGTGTATGTAGTATTGATTGGAGTAACCACGCCTAGTTTTTATGTTTGTAGCTCGGAAGCCATTATTGAAACGATTCGTTTGTTTGTAGTTTGAACTCAATGATTTGTAGTGCATGCAAGAAAGTAATTATTTGATAACCATTTCTGCTTTATGATTCCATTTAGATCGTTTTTTTCATTAGAATAAGGGGAAAAACCAGACCATTAGCGTGCGCATTGTTTTGGTCACTCGTTGGATACGTTTTATGTTATTTTCATCTAAAAGCGGGTATCTATCAAATTCGGAAGCCATAAGGATCAATGTGTTGAAAGTATTTTTCTAGATGAACTGGTGAGGTCATTAACTGCCGGAAATGAAACGATTTGTGAGGTAACTTCTTCACGTACGATCACGTGCCAAAGTACTGCGTGTGAAAGAGAAGTGTCGTCCGGAATAATTTCAGGACGATTCTGAATACGAAAATGAAAACTGTCATGTGACATCTGCATTTGAGGTTTCACAATTACATAGACACGCAATCATTAGGATGAAGTGTGTTTGCATTTTCATTGGTATCCAGAATCGGAAAGTTCACCAAAAATAAACGCTATTAATCCAAAGATGATGAATACACGTAAAAAGGAAAGCATCAAACGCAGGAAGCTTAACAGAGATAGAGCGCGGTTAGGATAGGGTCTTCATAAGATCGGGATAGATAAAACTTGTTGAAGGAGATTCGGGCCGGATCCCTGTTCTGACGCAGATGAAACTTAAAATCCCAGAAGAAACATTAAGGATGGTCGATTTAAAACGGCATGTGTGAGTGCATGTGGTTTGGATTCTGATCTCAAATTAAGGAGTAAAATTCTTTTCTATCCCAGGAGAGACTGCCAAGCTCTTCGATTGTTTTGTTTGATTTATTAAAGTGATGACTTAGGAGTATTCCACCCTTGATCCCTTAACCTTTATAAATATGTAGTTGATTGCAATATTCAGATCAAGGATGTTGAGAGAGCCAATAGGAGAAATGAAGTTCGGAGGTTTAATTAGAAGGTTAAACAGCTGGCTCAAGGTTATCGAGCAAGAACCGATGCCTGCAGAGATAAACAAGGGTACATCATAGTAGAATCGCAGTCAATGCTGGGGATTTGGAAAGACCACTTCTGTGACTGTACAACGGCGACGATGAATAAAACACCGCCGTCAGACAGGAGCCTTTCATCGGACACGATGATAGTCAACAATTCTGTGAACCCGACCTAGAATAAGTAAAAACGGCAATATCACGGCTGAAATCCAACAAAGCCGCTGGAGCAGATGGACTAGCTGCTGAGTTGTTCAAAGCAGCAGGCGACGAGCTAGATAGGAGCATGCACCAAATCATCTGTAACAGCGAACTCTACGAGTTGTACAAATGGACCTAGCCAGAAGGAACAAAGTCCAGAAACTAATATGACTCGGTCATTTAGAGTGGATGAACACCAATGCTCCGGTCCAGAAAGCCTTCGACACTATTCCCGAGGGACGAAGGAGGAGAGGAAGACCGCGTACTTAAGTGGAAGAGGACCTCAATCAACTTGGACCGCAAAACTGGAGACAGATAGCTAGGGACCGAGCTGGCTGGCGGAGACTGTTGATTGAGGCCCAAGTCCACAACGGACTGTTGCAATATTACTTGCAAACAATGCCACGTCCGTCAGCTTAAAAGACGTCAAAGGAAGTTTACAAGAACAACATCTTGGCAGCAAAAGAACGACATTCAAAATTAATGCCGAAAAACGTATCCAAGATTGATTTTGGCACCAGGATTATCTAGGCCTAGGATTCACACATACGTTGAGGATTAACGGTCTACAATTATTGAAACCTACGAAAAGAGAGAGCGGACGAAGACTGCATTTTGAATGAGTTATTTTTTTACAAAATAAATAACCATCCAACATCATGTTATCTAAGACCGGTGTTTATAAAAAAAATGGCCGGCTTCATAATTTAAACAAATAAAAAAGAACCATCTGGTGTTCATTTATCTATCTACCAGTCGTCAATCCCAACGGACAGCAGTTTTCATTGAATAATCATGCAGACTGAACAACCTACCTAATAGCAATTAAACAACTAGTGGCCATTTGTATTTTTAAATTTAATTTTGGAGCATTACCTCACCACTTTCAAGTCTTACTTCTGCTGTCTTTGGCTTTCCACTTCTTCAATCTCTCATACACGCTAACAGTATCTCCAAATATGGTTAAATTATGAGCAACATTCCTCCTCTTCGACACTGTATGCCTACGTACATAAAAAAAAACCTACCTTACCAAGTTGTATGTATATAAAAATGAAGCCCCCACATAGACGGCAACACTCTTAAGCCCACTCTCTATGGCGAGACGAAGTGATCTGTAGTAGTCGTTCGACGCCGCCCCGCGCGCTGTCGACTTAAACAGAAACAATCGAGCCACCACAGTTGTCATACTTTTTGTATTTATTTACTTTGCGTGGGGAGCTGGAGTCTTTTAAAATGAAAAAAAAAGAGCAAACACGTTTGCATTTGGCGTTTCTCTTCAATTGAAGTTAATTAAAAACTTAGCATGAACGCAAGATAGAGCAACAAAAATAACGCACACCATATGGCAGTAATTTTAATCATTTACTGCAATTACCAAGCCCTTTTGGTGCTCTTTATGCTTCAATTGGTTTTGAAAGGTAAAAAACAAATGGAAATGAGTTTTAAGCTGTTCCTAATAAGGAGGGAATGTCGCTGACCGCATAAACAGAAATGGAAAATAAGACGTTGTTTGGTTCGATCTGAGTCATCATAAGCGAGCAAAACATTTACATCTGCCACCACATCATGGCGACCCACCTTCCTTCCTACCGACCTGACACCAGCAAAATGAGAAAATCTCAATAAATCAATTTTTTTTTTCTGATGATGTCATCGTCTCGTGTGTTGTGTACCTACGTTCATTGCTTGAACCAAGTTACAAACCTACTTTTTCAAGTGAAGAATGAGATCATTGCGAGTTTAGAGGTACGCAGACCCACGCGCATCATCTCATAATTTCTTTTCTTTGCGTTCCACTTAATGTTTTTCGTTTTGGGAAATTTCGTTCGTAATCAATTTTTTTTTTGTTTCCTTTTTGATGAGTTCACTCTTGCCAGTTAAAATTCTATTTCTCTAACTTTTTTTCATAACCAATTGGAGGCACAATTATTAGTCATTAAAAAAAAGCTGAGTTGGCGAGCTCTGTGGGAGTTGATAAAAATCTATACATGAACCCACTTATGAACGAAAAAATATAACGCATGACGCTCATGTTCAAACGAACAATTTAACCCTCATTCATCACTGTTGAATGACAAAGGAATACGAATAGAGGGGACGGCTACCGAATAGACGTTTGCATGAATACTCAAATTTAGAAAGGTAAATAGGTTGCTGCAGTGCCTGTGGCTTAGCGACTAGGTGCGTTGGCTGCTAAACAGAACGTCTTGGGTTCGAGTCCTACTCGTACCCATAGTTTTTATTTCAATTCTTCACAAGCACCTAGAGATTTGTTGATGAGAATAAGCCACTTAGGCCTTGGCCCTTCAAGAGCTGTCGCGCCACTCTATTTTTTAAATAGGTTGGTACACGGGCAATAACACCAGCGCCGAGATCAGAAGAAGAATAACTCTTGCTAATCGCTGTTCTTTTCGGCTAAAAAGCAATTGAGTGGAAAAGCCCTCTCTCGAGCAACTAAGGTAAACTGTATAACACACTCATCATCCCAGTCCTGCTGTATGATGGTGCAGAAGTATGGACCTTGACAAAATCGGATGAAAGTGCCATAGGCTGTTTCGAGAGGAAAATTCTTCGGGTCATCTTTGGCCCCATGTGCATTGAAGGGGAATGGCGAAGAAGCTATAACCGCGAACTTTACGGGTTGTACAACGACATGGACCTAGCCAGAAGGGTCAAGGTCCAGAGACTCGGTCGAGCGGATGGACACCAATGCTCCGACCCGGAGCGTTCGACACTATTCCCGAGGGACGCAGGAGGAGAGGAAGACCGCAACTCAGGTGGCGCGCTCAAGTGGAAGATGACCTCAATCAACTTGGAGTGCAAAACTGGAGACAACTAGCTAAGGACCGAGCTAGCTAGCGGAGACTGCTGATTGAGGCCCAAGTCCACAACGGACTATAGCGCCACCTTAAGTTTGTGGTACAGAGATTAGGAACCTTATTGGTCGCAATTATACGTTAAGACTTTGGAATGTAACGTGCGCAACATTTTGTTTAACGCTCTGAAGCTTCCGAAGTTAAAAAAGCTGACAAAAGAAAGCTAGAAACAGTGGAATCGTACACTCGTAATAGAGCGTGTTTGGAACACGAACACGTTTTTAACTCCTACGAATTGACAATTTGAGTTAAACTTAGTGCAATAATCAGCCTTAAAGCTAGGCATACACGCTGAAGATAATGGTGTGATATGTTGGGCAGCGCTTCATATTTTGTGTGTGTCGTGAAGGCAAGATGTGCGATAAAAGTGCGGATGATGCAATAGCATGTCTAATTGTTTTCCTTGCAACATAAACCGTGGATTTGTTAGCCAACATGCCCATTCACGAATTATTTTCAGCTAAACACCAACAAATTCACCGTGTATGCCTATAGCTTTTTAGTCGTATCCGATCGCAACAAAATTCTATCCGATTTGTACGAAATATACGAATTTTGTATCGTCCTAACTCCTTATGTCGTTTTCCATTGGTCGTGCAGAAGGATTCGGAAGAGTCCAGAAGTTTTCTGAAACCAATTCTTTGAACGGACGGGACGGTATGCATCTGAGGAGAGCAGAACTCTTCTGTTTTGAAAACAGAATGGTCCGAACAATGACACATACATCATAACCCGTTCCATTGGAGGTAGAAGGAGAAACGTCAAAAAAAGACCAATGGAAAACGACATAAGGGTTCCTCCGATTGTTAAATCGTACATACCTCAAACTTGCGTTGAAATGTCAAACACAGAGCAACGCATCTGCATCATGATTTCATGCGGCGAAAAGCAAAAATTCAACTAACGCTGTTCGATGCATAGCGATTATTTTGTTTTATGCGTCTCCGATTGTTCCGTGAGCTAAGGAATTAAGGAACATTTGCGGAAATATATGTATGCGTTGTTACACGTCAATATTTCCTTTACAAAACGGATACCATGAACAAAATAAATGTTACGATCGGAACTTTTCTATGATCATAAGTTTCTCCGCATGGATAGGATAGGGCTGAATAAAAAAAAAATCCCACTTACGATGGCTCTTTCTAGAAGGGAACAGAACATTCACTTTCCACAACAGCTTCAAATACTTCATTTTATAAATAACTAAATAGCTGCCTACTTGGAAACAGCTAACAGTGATTAACGCACAAGGCGACACCTCTTGTTAGTTTTTATTTTTATAGCTATCTCTGCACCTATTTAAGTAGGATGCATCCGTCAAGGAAAAAAAAAAAACGAAAACAATTCTAAAAAGGAATGTGCCATGTCAGTGGGGACCAGTGCATTCTTTTCCACAATCAAGTTCATTCCCTTTCCAATTTGACCATCTGTTCGTTTGTTCGCTTCTAATATGAAATCCATTAATTTATTGGTGAAATTTTGTATGTAGACAGGTGAGAATAACATCTGCAGTCAATTTGATTGTATTTATTGATCAAACTTGTAGGTTTGTTTGTCACCACGAACAACTATGACTCATATTCACTGAGCCATTGCTTGTAGACTTTTTCAACTATGCCAAGTCGTCGTCGCCGTCGTCATATGTGGCTAGCCTTTTGTTTTCTCAGCCTCATTCGACAAATAACAACTAACGGAATCGGCTTATTTGATTGATGTGGAGAAATCATAAAAAAGCACTTCCCTATAAGCTACATACATATTCCGAGCATGTTTTCTCTTTGGCATAGTTATACGATTATTTGAATACATAAATCGATAACGCAGTCCGTGTGTTTTTGAGGTTATGTTCAGCGTTTAAATGATTGGAAATAAAAAATATCCTTAATTCAGGAGAAAATTTCCAATCGATATTGCCAAGTCAAGTGTATCGGTACATCTGTTTGTCAGGAAAGGGAAACATATTGCGTATTTTCCAATAAGATGGATTTCTATCTATTAATTGTCTCTCAGCCACAATAGCAGTGAAGTTTTCAGTTTTATCTTTTAATTATTTTAACATCAACCAACAAATTCTATTAACCATTCGAAGTCTTAAAGAAAAAAAAAAAAAAAACCTCGCCCATGTCATTTTATGTACACCCTATATTTTCGTTTCATTTCCATGTTATACCATCTTTTCTCTTTTGCTGGATCTGGCGACGAACACGAACCTTGTACTTGTTGTTGTTCTTGTTGCCTTATATGCATTGGTATTTGAAATAAAAGAACCAAGACTTTTCTTCACATCTGCAACCTTTATATACACATACGTATGCTGCTATACATGAAAAATAAATGAGACCATTCCAAAGTCAGCAGACACAAATACAAACAGGTTTTTGCGCAATGTTGGTAAAGTTAGTTGTGGCCGCATTTACATATAATATTCATATATATATAAGTACATAGAAAGCAATGTACATAGGAACCTTAAATCTAGGTAGTGAAATCATTACTGATTAAAATTTTCAACAATTTTCTAAGAAACTAATGAATACGTCATTAGTATGTTGACTAATAAAATATAAATAAACAAGTTTCGTGCGTGAATGAAATTATGACAAAAGAACGATGCCGGCCGGTGAAAGGAGACAAAAAAAATTCGCCATGCAAAAATATGGCGATTTTCCTCCTCGGTCCACATGGACCGGATCGATTTTTCAGCTTAACAAAAGAAAAACGCCAAGTATGCAATTTTACGGTGCATTTCAAAGAGAAACGCTGCATTTTTGTTCACTCTTGATGCGAGATAATTTTACTCCTTTTTGTTTAATGGCTTTTCACAAGCTGTTCTAATGCTTATACATATATGTATTGTATGGTGTGTGTACAAACTTCGGCTTACCTTAGCTCCAATTTGGTTTCCACACTGACCGGCTTGAATGTGAACGATTTCCCTCATATTTGTTTTGTTTTTTTTATTTAATAAATAATTTACACAAAAAATGAACTTTTTAGTTTTTCCTTTGGAAAAATTTGTAACAGAGAACACGACACAACTGAGCACTTCGAGCGTCACTGACTTTATGAAGACTGCGATTTTTCAAAGCGATTCAACGGATTTTTACACAGCAGACAACGCCCAATCTAGCGTTTTGATTGGTTGGCAAGCAAATCGATGTCTGTAAAGTGTGCAGAAATGACTTCATCGGTTGCGCGGCTGCATGGCTGCCACAACACGCAAGTGAAAATAAAAAGTAAAAAACTGTAGCAGCATAGAGCAGTTTGGGGCATAATGGGCTGTTTACACTGCAATAGATATGTACAGTGATGCGTGGGATAATATTTGCCGTCTGTGTGTCGTTTTGACGATTGTTGTTGTTCTTTTTGTCAGAGTATATTATTCGTCGTCATGTCCTCATCGTCACCGTCATATAAAAAAAAGAAGTTTGTATATAATTTTCAAGTCTGTTGTTTAGAATCTGCAAGGTCTGCAAGGTGGTAATTGATAAATTGACAAGGGGCGTGAATGGTGAGAGTGGGCCAGCACTGGACCGCTGAAGTGGGTGGTAGAGTGGGTTTTTTTCTGATCTGAATCTGCAGGTAGAGAACAGTATTATTGATTTTTTTGCTTATAAGAAATATACACACAATTGAAATCGAATGTTCAAAATTGATTTGGAAGTGCGTAGTAATTAAAAGCCATGGGATTTCTTAACAGCCTTTAAAAATTATATTGAGACAGACTCATGTATGTAGTTAAATGCAAAGTAACTTATGTAGGTAAGGTTTCCCTTCCTACATGTCTGTTGGGATAGGTCTTATGTAAATGGTGATGACTCAGTTTTTTTAGTGACTGCAACAATCAGGTGGCGCTGGCGATGACTACATAACAAGCTGCTGTCCGCAATTTATAACAAAATGAAGTAATATTTTCTTACATGTGTGAGGTGGGTGGTAGCCGAAAGTGGTAGAATTTTGCATAGTTGTTTAACTAATCCTGTATTTTGTTATTTTTAACGATTGTAGGGTTTGGAACATACATAGCTACATTTTTTGCTACTAGATCGATAAATTTATAAATTCGTTCTTTTGCACTCAGATGTTCAATTTTGCGGCAGGTGTAGGTATGCATTTTCAAGCAGTTTTCAAATCTTCCAATCTTTGTTCGAAAACTTAGGCTTGTCCTGATGCAAGATGCGTAGTTGATGAAAACAAAAAGGAGGGTGGCTTTTCTAACAACCAAGAAGAATTGCTACTAAAAATCAATGTTTTTTGGCATGTAAGAAATGTGCAAAAACGAATCAATCCTATTTTTGAATGTCTGTGTTGTCTGATCAGCTGCCTCAATAAAGCCATGGAAACTGCATGCCCCCTCACTGCAGTGCAGGGAAAGAAGAAGCCATAGTGGTGGGCTGCTGACCTAGAAATACTCAGGAAAGGTTTTAGAAGGCTTTTCAATCGTGCAAACAAGTCTAGACACACCCAAGATTGGGATTCCTATAAAGAATCCCTCAAAAAGTATAAACACGAACTGAGAGTAGCCAAAAGATCCTCATGGAGATCCTTTAGCTTTAGCTCAATAGAAGAATCTTCGGAGGCATCGAGGTTAAGGAAGATTCTCTCGACAAATCCAAACATGCCTAGATGTCTTTAAAAGTCGGATGGAACATGGACTAACTTTTGCGAAGAAACGCTAAACCTGCTGTTAAACACCCACTTCCCAGATAGCTCCAAATCCGTTAGTACAACAAATCCTTCCAGGTCTAGTATTAACTTAACTTTCCCCCAAGGTCTAGTTATGAAAAAAAAAATTGACATGGGCTCTGAATAGTTTCGAACCTTACAAATCTTCAGGTCCAGATCAAATCATACCAGCTGAGCTACAACATACCAGCGATATAACTTTGCCCATAATTGAAATGACTTTTAAAAGTTGTCTAGATCTGGTCCATATACCTCTGCGATGGAGCTGGGTTATGGGCTGGAGAACGGCAAATGCTCGCATGTCAATCCTAAAGACCTATTAGCTTATCATCATTCATTCTTCAAACTCTGGAACTATTGATCGATATCCATTTACTTAATAGCATTGATATGAGACTATCGATGTCTCAGCATGCTTACTGCAAAGGGAAATCGGTAGAAACAGCTTTGCATACTATCGAATACTCCCTAGAACAAAAGGAATACAGATGTCCCGGTCATTTAGAGCGGATGGACAATAATGCTCCGGACCGGAAAGCCTTCGGCACTATTCCCGAGGGACGTAGGAGGAGAGGAAGACCGCGACTCAGGTGGCACACTCAAGTGGAAGAGGACCTCAATCAACTTCCAGTGCAAAACTGTAGACAACTAGCTAGGGACCGAGCTGGCTGACGGAGACTGTTGATTGAGGCCCAAGTCCACAACGGACTGTAGCGATACCTTAAGTAAGTAAGTAATTATTTCCTTGTTTTGGCAGTTGTCGGGATATTCGTAGCACTACCTTGGCTATGGCTCCTCGGAAATGCCTTCAGTCGATCGCAATGTGATCAATCTGGTTGACGGCTAATTGATCAGGAGATCTCCTTGTACCTTTATGGATGTTGAGATGTGGGAACCATGTGGCTGCTACCACAACATTTCGCCCCGCAGCAAAATTGATTAGCCTGAATCCGTTATCGCCCTCCACGGGGTAAGCCTTGACGTGGAGGAGCGGCTTACGTTAACTACTACTATGAAGCTTAGAGCTATGCGATCGCGGAGTAGGCTGTTACTACTAATTACCCCACGACGAAGGAGTGTTCCCATCAAGCCACTCCCACCGAGGGACGGCCGCCAATGAATTTCTACTTTGGAATCAACGGTGGCGTCTCCAGTTCCAGTTAGGCCGAACTACTTGGTGAACACCTTTACGGTCTACTTCGACTTATTTGAAGCCCAGGCCGTAAAAGGAGCGGTCTTTCCGGCTCTTGCGCTTGGTACTCTCCCGACCACGTAGAAAATAACTTAGTTGCTAAGCAACAACAGGCCTTGGAAACGGACGGATGACGGCACTGATGACGACTCAAGCAAATGTACAAAGGACAACGATTTTCGGATATGCACGTGGAATGTTAGGTCCCTTAACAGAGCAGATATTACCGCTATCCAGGAAATGCGATGGGATGGACCGGGCAAAAGGAGGATGAGAAACTGCGACATCTACTATGGTGATTGTAGCGACTCTTTGAATGCGCATTCGTCGTGGGAAGCAGACTCAGGCAAAAGTTTTGAGCTTCAAATGCGTGAGCGAACGCATCACGACAATCCAAATCAAGACTAAATTCGGCAACATTAGCCTAATATGTGCGCATGCCCCCACAGAAGAGAAAAAGGACGACACCAGAGACAAGTTCTTTGAGCTGCTGGACAAAACGTACGAGCAATGTCCTAGTTATGACATTAAAATCGTCCTCGGCGATTTTAACGCAAAGCTGGGAAAAGAGGACATCTTTGGTGGAACAGTCGGAGAGCACAGCCTGCACGACACGACTTCCGATAACGGATTCAGGCTGATCGATTTTGCTGCGGGGCGAAATGTTGGGTAGCAAGCACCTGGTTCCCTCATCTCAACATCCATAAAGGTACATGGAGATCTCCTGATCAATCAACCGTCAACCAGATTGATCACATTGCGATCGACGGAAGGCACTTGTCCAGCATTTTAGATGTTCGAACTTTCCGAGGAGCTAACATCGACTCGGACCACTACCTCGTCGTAGCCAAGGTAGTGCTACGGATATCCCAACAACGGCCAAAACAAGGAAATGCTGCAAGAAAATTCGACGTCGGACGGCTACAATCGCAAGAGATCGCCAGATCCTTCTCTGATCGAGTGTCAAGTAACCTCTTAAGGAGTCCTATACCGCCAACATCAAGTATCGAAGACCAGTGGCAACATTGTCAGAAAGCAGTAAGAGATGCTGCCTCTAATATGCTCGGTTTCACACAGCTACCAAAACGAAACGCCTGGTTTGACGAAGAATGCAAGCAGGCCCATGCAGCCAAGCAGGAGGCATACAAAGCGGCGCTGTATAGAAGGACAAGAGCTGCTCGTGAGCTCTACGAGCAAAAGAGGAGAGAGGAACGCCGGCTTCTCAGGAGGAAAAAGAGAGAGCATGAGAAGCGTCAGATCGAGGATGTTGAGAGAGCCAACAGCAGGAATGAAGTTCGGAGGTTTTACTGAAAGGTTAAACAGCTGGCTCAAGGTCATCGAGCAAGAACCGATGCCTGCAGAGATAAACAAGGGAACATCATAGTAGAATCGCAGTCAATGCTGGGGATTTGGAAAGACCACTTCTGTAGATTGAATAACGGCGACGACGATCAAAACACCGCCGTCAGACAGGAGCCTTTCATCGGACACGAACAAGAAGGGAAAACCGCAATATCACGGCTGAAATCCAAGACAAAAAAGAGCTGTAAGAATGATTGGTGATAGAGAGATCACTGATGCATTCACCACTTTAGACCACCGTCGTAACGTTTCGTGTCTCTCTCTGTTTTATCGTTACTATCTACGGTGTCAAGTGCTCTAGTGAAATAGCCAGTTTGCATTCCACCCTAAACAATTCAACCGTAATACCCGTCGCTTCCAGGAATGCCCATCAGTTTACACTCGAGCCCAAATTTCGGTCGTACGCTCGAAGTATCAGAGAATCGTTTCTTTAGCCGTACTACGCGAATGTGGAACTCTGTCCACAACTCTGTTTTTTCCCGATCATATGCAATGTTTCAGGAATTTAAAAAAACCAATGTACTCCGGCACCTTCTCATCTCGCCCCTTCCTTCTTTTCCTAAAGTACTTCACTGTGTCTCATGGCATAAAATGGGTATAAAAACCCCTTGAGTGTGTGCTCATTATAAAAAAAAAAAAAAAAAGCCGCTGGATCAGATGAACTAGCTGCTGAATTCTTTAAAGCAGCAGGCTACGAGCCAGATAGGAGCATGCACCAAATCACATGTAAGATATATTCAGAGGAATGCATGCCCGATGAATAGAACCACAGCATTGTTTGCCCGATCCTGAAAAATAATGATGCAGAACTCCAACGTCAACACCAGAGGCAATATCTTCCAAAAATCTGTTCAACTTCTTGCGTACGCCGATTATATTGATATAAGGGGAAGAACACAGCGTGATATCAATGCCGCCTTTGTGAGAATTGAGACGGAAGTGGCAAAAATGGGTTTACCGGTAAATGAGGGAAAAACGAAGTATATGCTGTCTTCGAGGAAGGACACACAACACCGACGGCTCGGGCAAAACGTCACAATAGACGCATATAACTTCGAGGTAGTAGAGGAGTTTGTCTACCTAGGCTCCGCTATAAACACGGGCAATAACACCAGCGCCGAGATCAGACGAAGAATAACTCTTGCTAATCGCTGTTTCTTTGGGCTAAGAAAGCAATTGAGTGGAAAAGCCCTCTCTCGAGCAACTAATGTAAAACTGTACAACACACTCATCATCCCAGTCCTGCTGTATGGTGCAGAAGCATGGACCCTGACAAAATCGGATGAAAGTGCCTTAGGCTGTTTCGAGAGGAAAAGTTCTTCGGGTTATCTTTGGCCTCGTGTGCATTGAAGGGGAATGGCGAAGAAGATACAACAGCGAACTTTAACGGGTTGTACAACGACATGGACCTAGCCAGAAGGGTCAAGGTCCAAAACTCAGATCGCTCGGTCATTTAGACCGGATAGGACACCAATGCTCGGCCCAGAAAGCCTTCGACACTATTCCCGAGGGACGTATGGAGAAGAGGAAGACCGTGACTCAGATGGCGCACTCAAGTGGAAGAGGCCCACAATCAACTTGGAGTGCAAAACTGGAGACAGCTAGCTAAGGACCGAGAGAGTTGATTGAGGCCCAAGTCCACAATGGACTGTAGCGCCACCTTAAGTAAGTAAGTATTTCTTGTTTTGGCAGTTGTCGGGATATTCGCAGCACTACTTTGGCTATGGCTACTCGGAAAGTTCGAACACCTAAAATGCTTGACAAATGCCTTCAGTCGATCGCAATGTGATCAATCTGGTTGACGGTTGATTGGTCAGGAGATCTCCATGTACCTTTATGGATGTTGAGATGTTGGATGGAAACCAGGTGCTTGCTACCACAACATTTCCCCCCGCAGCAAAATCGATCAGCTTGAATCCGTTATCGGAAGTCGTGTCGTGCAGGCTGTGCTTTCCGAATGTTCCACCAGAGATGTCCTCTTTTCCCAGCCTTGCGTTAAAATCGCTGTGGACAATTTTAATGTCGTAGCTAGGACATTGTTCATACGTTTTGTCAAGCAGCTCGTAGAACTCGTCTTTGGTGTCGCCTTTTTTTTCTTTTGTGGGGGCATGCACGCGTATTAGGCTAATGTTGCCGAATTTAGCCTTGATTCGGATTGTCTTGATGCGTTCGCTAACACATTTGAAGCTCAAAACTTTTTGCCTGAGTCTGCTTCCCACGACGAATCCGCATCCAAAGAGTCGCTGTTGTTGCTCTCGGTAACAATCAGCATAGTAAATGTCGCAGTTTCTCATCCTCCTTTTACCCGGTCCATCCCATCGCATTTCCTGGATAGCGGTAATGTCTGCTATGTAGCAGTTGAGGGTCTCCGCTAATTGTTCGGCAGCAAGCGGTCTATTAAGGGACCTAACATTCCACATGCATATCCGATATTCGTTGTCCTTTATACATTTGCTTGGGTCGTCCGTTTCCGAGGCCTGTTGTTGCTTCGCAACTAAATTCTTTTCTACGTAGTCGGGAAGTCACCCAACGTACAACCCCAAACCTGGAGTATCAGGCACTTGATGTGACTCCAAGCGCAAGAGCCGGAAAAACTGCTCCTTTTACGGCCTGGGCTTCAAATAAGTCAAAGTAGCCCGTAAAGGTGTTCACCAAGTAGTTCGGCCTGCCTGGAACTGAAGACGCCACCGTTGATTCCAAAAAAAAATTCATTCGCTGCCGTCCCTCGATGGGAGTACCTTGGGGGGAACACTTCTTCGTCGTGGGGTAATTAGTAGTAACAGCCTACTCCGCTTCGACCTGTGGACCATGGGAGGCCCTTCTGCGGAAACAAGTGCTCATCAATTAACCATCGACTTCAATCGTTTTTAATCTTTTATTCTATCCATAAGTACATAAATTTGTTATCATAGCTTTTTTTGTTGTTAAACTAAACCGATAATTCTGTGATAACATCACGACTTGTCTGTGTGCTGAAACAACAATTAAATCGAAAAAAAACATATTCCTTGTTCCTGCAAAAAAAGGGAATAGTTTTAATGCAGACATTCTGACGTTTCCTAAGTTCATGGATGAAGGAATATCCACAACTTTATGTAGCAAACACCTCCTCATATCAGCCCATCGACTTTAGGTGAATCCTGAATCCAAAGTTTCATCGATCGAAATGCAGGGAAATGTAGTGAACTACCGCGCACCACGCCACGCCACAAGAACAGCTGACTAGTATTTGCATCATACAAAGTACAAACACAAACGCATTGGAGTGGGTAAAATTCCTATTTTTATAATTTCATACCCAGTTTCTATTATGTGTTGGGTATGTGTAGATTATATGATAATCTACATCCATATAACATACGTATATCGAATAAATGTGTTGGATGGTTAGATGCAGGGTTTTTTTTCGATATATTATCGATATTTTTTGTCTAAATGGTGTTATTCACCCGACGACGACGCAATCGATATTTGGACACGGGCACGGTCTTGGCTGGCTGGCGGACGTCAGCGCCAGCGTCGTCGTCGTCGATGTACTCATGACATGTTTCTGCCAAGCGTTAACGCCTTTCTGTGTCAGCTAACTATCTATGGTTTCAAAAGAAACTAGACGTAAAGTATATAAAATTGTCACTTTTAATTACATTAAAGTTTTATTTGGCGAGAGTAGTGAATAAAGATTTAAATTATTTACTGAAACTATAGGCATCACCTAATAAGGCAAACGAAACAGTCAACCGCGAGCACAGTTTAAGTAGGTGTTATTTTGAAGCATTTTATCTGATTTCAAACATGTTTTGCGGGGGCGTTGGAGAATGACTTTCGTAAATTTAGCTAGACACCTAACTAATGTCAAATACTTATGCCTAAAATGAACTTAGCTTCATAAATGACATACATACATATTATACATGGATAAAAAAGTAAAATTGTGTTATTGAAAGCATGTTTGACATAAACAAGACAGACCCACAGTTGGTGCTTTAATAATGTAATAACAAAAAGTATTATCTATCGCAGATTTTCAAAGTAATGAATTGAGAGTTCGTCTTGATCTCTTTAATACGTTCACGTTCACGGCACGAAGCCCGTATGAACTAACGCTTTACTGGTTTTAGCATTGGAGTCCATCCGCTCTAAATGACCGAACCATCTGAGCCTCTGGACCTTGACCCTTCTGGCTAGTTCCATGTCGTTGTACAACCCGTAAAGTTCGCTGTTATATCTTCTTCGCCATTCCCCTTCAATGCACACGGGGCCAAAGATGACCCGAAGAACTTTCCTCTCGAAACAGCCTAAGGCACTTTCATCCGATTTTGTCAGGGTCCATGCTTCTGCACCATACAGCAGGACTGGGATGATGAGTGTGTTGTACAGTTTTACCTTAGTTGCTCGAGAGAGGGCTTTTCCACTCAATTGCTTTCTAAGCCCAAAGAAACAGCGATTAGCAAGAGTTATTCTTCGTCTGATCTCGGCGCTGGTGTTATTGCCCGTGTTTATAGCGGAGCCTAGGTAGACAAACTCCTCTACTACCTCGAAGTTATACGCGTCTATTGTGACGTTCTGCCGAGCCGTCGGTGTTGGGTGTCCTTCCTCGAAGACATGCATATACTTCGTTTTTCCCTCATTTACCGCTAAACCCATTTTTGCCGCTTCTGTCTCAATTCTCACAAAGGCGCCATTGACATCACGCTGTTTTCTTTCCATTATATCAATATCATCGACGTACGCGAGAAGTTGAACAGATTTTTGGAAGATAGTGCCTCTGGTGTTGACGGTGGAGTTCTACACTATCTTCTCGAGAACGATGTTAAGGAAATCGCACGACAGTGCATCACCTTGTCTGAATCCTTTTTGACGTCGAAAGATTCCGTAAGCTCGTTGCCAACCTTGATGGAGCAGCGTGAGTTCTCAATCGTCATTTTGCGCAAGCGAACGATCTTGGCAGGGATGCCAAAAGTAGTCATAGCTTTATACAGTTCATCTCTGTAGATGCTGTCATACGCGGCCTTAGAATCGATGAAAAGGTGGTGGGTATCGATTTAGAGTTCATAGGTCTTTTCCAGGATCTGCCGTAACGCAACGTGAAAAGGAGAACCGGCAAAAATGTATGGAAGCTGGCCTAGGAATCAATAACGACTTGATATATATCAATGGAAAGGTTTTTTTGTCTACTTTAAAATTTACTATGACAGTAAGTCCCAAATCGCTGTGTGGAAAAAGTTATTGGACAATAAAGTGATTCACAAGCAATAAGAATTTTCTTGTTTTCATCTTGACCTTTGAACCAATAACGACATCATGTATATCAATTGAAAGGTTTTTTTGTGTACTTTAACTGTTCTTTTGGCAAGAAGTCCCAAATCTCTGTGGGGAAAAAGTTATCGCACTTAGATTTAAAAGAAGTTTTGTTCTGTTTTCTTTGTAAAGCTTTTCTATTATGATGAAAACAAGAAAACACTTATTTTTTTGTGAATGACTTAATTGTCCAATAACTTTTTCCCCACGATAATTTCGGACTTCTTGTCAAAACGAAAGATAAAGTACACAAAAAAACCTTTCAATTGATATACATGATGTCGTTATTGGTTCCAAGTTCAAGATGAAAACTAGAAAAAAATTATTGCTTGTGAATCACTTTATTGTGCAATAACTTTTTCCACACAGCGATTTGGGACTTACTGTCATAGTAAATGTTAAAGCAGACAAAAAACCTTTTCATTGATATATATGAAGTCGTTATTGGTTCCTAGGCCAAAATGCCGGTTCTCCTTTGGTTGACTTTCTTGGCCTGAAGCTACATTGATAAGGACTAATCAGACGTTCGCGACGCTTCAGACGTTCACATATTACGGCAGAGAGGATCTTGTATATAGGCGATGTTAAGTAGACTGATTCCTCTGTAGTTGGCGCAGTTTAGAGGATCTTCTTTTTTTAGGTCTCGGGCTAAGGGTTCCATTCATCGGGCATGCATCCCTCTGACCATATCTTACAGATGGTTTGGTGCGTGCTCTTATCTAGCTCGTCGCCTGCTGTTTTGAACAGCTCGGCAGTAAGACCATCTGCTCCAGCGAGTTTGTTGGATTTCAACCGTGATATTGCCGTTTTTACTTATTCTAGTTATTATTATTTACTATTCTAATTTTCGGTTCTGGGCGTGCGCAAACACTGCCATACCATCCTTTAATTCAACAATTTCACCGCATTTTCAGGACCCTAGTTGAGAACCTCTGGATAAGACCAGAACGCAGAAATGTTCGTCATCAGAAAGCTATAGTTATAATGGTGGCACTACAGTCCAGGTCGGACCTCAGGTTGGGCCTCACCCAAAAAACTTCTCCAGCCAGCTCGGTCCCTGGCTAGCTGTCTCCAGTTTCGCACGCCAAGTTGGTTCAGGTCCTCTACCACCTGTGTGCTCCACCTTAGTCGCGGTCTTCCTCCTCTGCGACGTCCTTCCGGGTTGGATTGGAAGACTCTACGAGCCGGAGCATTATTTTCTATTCGCTCAATATGACCCAACCATCTAAGTCGTTGGACCATAACTCTTCTGGCTAGGTCAGTGTCGCTGTACAGCTTGTACAGTTCTTGGTTCAATCTTCGTCTCCATTCTCATTAATGCAGACAGGACCAAAAATCACTCGAAGAATTTTTCTCTCAAAGCATCCCAAAGCGTTTTCATCAGATGTTGTCATGGTCCATGTCTCGGCACCATACATGAGGACCGGGATGATGAGGGTTTTTTAGAGTGTCACTTTAGTTGCTTGGGAGAGGACTTTACTACTCAATTGCCTTCTAAGTCCAAAGAAGCAGCGATTGGCAAGAGTGATTCTTCGTTTCTCGTTTCTCGTTAACCACAAGACCCATCTTCCTGGCCTCCGTCTCAAGACTCACAAACGCTCCACTGACATCACGCTGTGTTCTTCCAATTATGTCAATGTCGTCTGTGTATTCTAGTAGCTGGACGGACTTTTGAAAGATTGTGCCTCTGGTGTTGACATTGGAGCTTTGCACAATCTTTTCAAGAATGATGGTGAAGAAATCGCATGACAGCGCATCGCTTGTCTAAACCTTTTTTGACATCAAAAGCGTCCGTTAGGTTTTTTCCAACCATGATGGAACAGCGTGAATTTTCCATTGTCATCTTACACAGACGGATGAGTTTTTCTTGGATGCCAAAACTAGACATTGCCCTATATAATTGGTCTCTATAGACGCTATCATACGCGGCCTTGAAATCGATGAAAAGATGGTAGGTATCGATTTGAAGTTCCTGGATCTTTTCCAAGATCAGTCGTAGGGTGAACATTTGATCGATGGTGGACTTTCCGGATCTGAAGCCACATTGATAAGGACCTACCAGGTTGTTGACGAAGGGCTTCAAATGTTCACACAGCACGGCAGACAAGATCATATAGGCCATGTGAAGGAGGCTTATACCTCTAGATCGGGCATGAGATGCTGAGGTTCCATTCATCGGGCATGCTTTTCTCCGACCAAATTTTGCAGATGAGCTGGTGCATGCATCTAACCAAATCATCTTCAGCTGCTTTAAACAGTTCGGCGGCTGGCCCGTCTGCTCCAGCGGCAGAGCTGAAATTGGGTACAGAGTTTAGGTTTAATGGTCACATAAAGAGAAAACTATAAAAAGAGTACTTGGTGACCCTGTTTAGAAAACACAAGAGCACAATTCGAAATCTGTGTGACGTATATGCCCTAACAATTCACAATAGTCAAGGTCCAAAAAAATGTCCTCATGGATATTGGCACCTCCATATTCTTTTGTTGCCAAGCCTACGAGGCGCTTTCACGAGTAACCAATCTTCATGTGGTACACCTCATAAATGTTGACTTCAAGAGATCAAGGCAAAAATTTCATCAATCAGTGAAGTTTGATGTGCGTTGAAATTTTTATTTGAGAGCAAAAAGAATTAAGAGGCAAACCATACCTACACATTTTTAATTCAATTATAAATCTAGACTTATGTTACCTGGCTGTAATCCGCATCAAGGCCACACTACAAAACATCAGTATAATATGTGCATGCTGCTGAGGAGTGTAGCAATGACCTCCTGGATAGAGCCTACGTAGCCTGTCCAGAGTACACGTCAAAATCGTACTCGGAGATTTCGATGTAAGCATTGGCAAGGAAGACATCTTTGGCGGATTAGTTGAACTGTGCTTTCCGCCACGAAGTTACAACAGATAACGGCTTTCGACTAATCGACTTTGCTGAAGCTCGTAGTACGGTGATAAGTCGCACTGGGTTTCCAAGACGAAAGATTTACACAGCAACCTGGCGATCTCCGGATGGTCGAACCAATAACCAAATCTACCATGTACTAATCGGCACAAGGCACGCATCCAACATCTTGAACGTGCGCACGTGCGAAGAATGCATGTCCACTGACTGGTCGATAAGCTCCATATGCCCCATCTACAAAAAAGGGCGATCCTATGTCATGCAAAAACTACAGCTGCATATATCCCTGCTTAGTATTGCATACAAAATCCTATTCAACGAACTGTATGCGCGTCTTAAGCCAGTGTGGCTTTAGGCCAGGCAGAACAACGATAGACCAAATTTTCACACTGAGGCAGATCCTGGAAAAGACCAACAAATTTCAAGTCGAAACCCACCATCTTTTCATGGACTTCAAAGTTGCTTACGATAGCATCCAAACATGCGCAGGGTTTAGACAAGAAGATGCGCTGTCATGTGACTTCTTCAATATAGTCCTGGAGCAGATAGTGCGCAAGGCAGGTATGAGCACGGAAAACACTATCTTCAACAAATCCACCCAGCTCCTAGGCTATGCGGACGAAATTGACATCATCGGTCAATCCAAGGGTGCTGTGCTTGAGGCCTTCACAGCGATTGAAGAACTCGTTGGTCTTAAAGTGAATGAGGTAAAACCAAAGTACATGCTATCAACAAACATAGCAACATCTGTCCACCGCCTTGGACAAACCGACACTGTTGGTAGCAACAATTTCGAGGTAGTTAAGTAGTTCACCTACCTTGGAACAAACATCAATCCCACAAACGACAACTTAGGTGAGTTCTGAAGAAGAATTACCCTAGCGAACCGCTGCTGCTTGCTGCTTCGGTTTGGCAAAACAACTGGGTTCAAAACTCCTCACTCGAAAGACAAAGTGTCTGCTACACAAAACTCTGATTTTACCAGTCCTAATCTACGGTGCCGAGTGATGGACGATAAGTATAAAATGGTAATTGGTTTTGGGTACTTTAGAAAGAAAAATTCTTCGACTGTTTTCGGTCCCGTATGCGACGATGGTGAATAGAGAAGAAGGTTCCACCGAGAACTATACGAACTGTACCAAGATGTGGATGTAGTCCAGAGGGCCATGAAAAGATGAGAAGGTCTTCTCATCCCAGGCCCCAGGTTCGAGACTGCAAGGAAGACCGAACCTACGGTACAAAGACCAAGTGTCTGCGGATGCCAGAGCGCTTGGTTTCAGTGACTGGAGGGTGAATGCAACAGACTGATCACGCTGGAAGTCTGCAATATCTTAGGCTGAGATCCTTCATGGATTGTGAGCGTGGCGAGGCGTCATATTGTTCAAGTCGTGCATGAACGACTAGCATTTCCACCTTCCACGCACCGTACTCACATCTCACACATTGTTTTGTTTTGTTTTCTTATTCAAATACGATATACATACATACAATACATATCTAATGTGCCTGCGTCCTACATATAATATATCCACTTCCAGTTCCAACTCGTGCATACCCTTAGTAAACTATATAAATAAAACAAAACGAACTGGCTAGTGGCTACCTGCTACTGTTTTTTTTTTTTACTCAACTGATGTGTATCTACCAAAGTCGTTTGAACGATCTGGCAACGACTTGAACCCATAGAGAGCATGTCAGAAAAAAAAAAAAACAAATCGCTCGTAGAAGGGATCTTGTCGTGCAGTGCAGTTGCGGACGAGTAGAGCTTTTTTTTGAATGAATACACAGAATTTTGGAAATGAGAAAAGTGGGTAGTTTTGAATATGATAAATGAAACAGACGGACGATCATGTTCATGATTGTGTTCATATCAGTTCGGAAAGAGGAAAGCTTTTTTTCCTGTTTGAATAATGGAATGAAGGAAATGATCGTAGCCCAGCATAGTTTATTTTTTTTTTTCAAATGAAATTGAAAAGGAAATAAAACAATGCAGTTTTATTTCTGTTTTTAATGGACGAAACAACTGACAACAGTAAGAAGTCGCAACTCTCTACAATGGTGCGGTTTGTTTTGAAAAACGGAATAATTGAAAGGAGATTTTTGGGCTTTTCCGATGTAAGTAACAACGAAAGTGCAGAAAGTCTGTCTGAAGATATCATAAGTCAAATTAATTATTTGAATTGTGATCAAAAGTTAATTTGTCAAACTTATGATAGAGCAGCAGTAATGTCGGGGCATTTTGGGTTTGAACGACTACATTTTATAGGCACACGTCGCCGCTGTAGTGAGCCCTATAAGTAAGTAAATAAGCTATGTTATGTGTCTTATGTTAACATTTTTGTATGCATTCAACCCACAATCGTTAACCTCAGTCAAAGTCTTGGCTAGCATCCACAAACTTCTCATAAATTATATTATTACAATCTCCTATAAATAACTTACATCTACAGATTGATGGACGTTTAGTATACGAGCGTGCTGTGTGTGTATGTAAACAATATCAATCTTAGTTTAACTTAATAGACACACGCCTTTCTTTCATTAAATTTTTTACTTTATTTAATAAAAATTCTTATCCGAGCCACAAGGCTAGACTTTTGGGTTGATTTTTTGTCATTCGAGCAATGTGTATGAACAGCACTCACGTATGCAAGTAGGCACTTAATATAATTAAACGACTTTTCTTCATGAAGCATGACATAATTCACCTAGTTTTGAATTGGTCAAACTAAATTTTGTGATATTATTGATGCTTGAAAAAAAAAACTATCCAATTAGATAACAAGATTTCCTTTTTCTTTTGGGGGTGGAATTAATGAATCACATGTGTGCATAAGTGAAACATTTTATTTTATCGAAGGAAAATTCTTCGTGTATATTTTGGTTTTCCGGTAGATTTGATTCTAAGCAGTTAGTCACAAGGAACATGTGTCCGTGACCTTTGAATACAATAAGCCACACTTTGGAGGTGTATCTATAGATATTTTTTGTTGTCAAAACCAATAATTTGTTTGTTCATTAAAACTTGTTACGAATGCTGTGTGAATCCTTTTTTTATGTTAAAATTACATTGAGAAAACACAAGAGAAAGTACGTATACGCCTCAGTGACCGATGCAAATATTTTCAAAAGTGGGTTGAAAGTGGGCAGTAGAAGAAAAAAAATCAAAAAAATATCGATATTTGAGAGTCAATACGAGCCTCATCTTAATTTTCAAACGATTATCTCATGAACGCATGTGAGCCATGCCACCCTTTAACTCCGAAAAAAAGAAGAGAAAAGGCAAATTGCCGATTCTTATGTCAAAGTTGCACGACTGGAAGCTGATTACTTAACAAATTTCTCGCACTAATATTCGTGTCGTCCCATCGATCTTTCTGTTTTAAACCTTTGCTCCGTACGGGCATCTTCATCCAGCAAAATATTCCTGCAAATTACTTTCTCGCCGATCTTATAAAAGATAAGCTGGTACTGAAATCTTATTGAAATCCGCTTTGCGCGTGACACAGGCTTCCACGTGAAGAAAAAAATTGAACAACATTAAGAGTACTAGTTGCGATGGTGCTGAGGATATGGAAAGACCACTTTTCCAAGCTGTATAATGGCGATGACGACCAAAACTCCGTCAGCAGTACAGAACCATTCAATTTGTGTGCAGAAGGCCAACAATTCCACCCACCCGACATGGGAAAAGTGAAGAAAGCGATATCTAAACTAAAGTCGAACAAATTCGCTGGAGCAGATGGGCTAGCCGCCAAACTGTTCAAAGTAGCTGGAGATGATTTGCTTAGATGCATGCACCAAAAGTCCACCATCGATCAAACATTCACCCTATGGCAGATCTTGGAGAAGACCCAGGAACTTCAAATCGATATCAACCACCTTTTCATCGATTTCAAGGCCGCGTATGACAGAGTCTATGGAGACCAACTATATAGAGCAACGCTAGTTTCGGCATCTCGGAAAAACTCATCCGTCTGTGTAAGCTGACAATGGAAAATTCACGGTGTTCCTTCATGATCGGAAAAAACCTAACGGCCGTTTTTGATGTCAAAAAAGGTTCTAGACAAGACGATGCGTTGTCATGCGATTTCTTCTACATCATTCTTGAAAAGATTGTGCAAGGCTTCAATGTCAACACCAGAAGCACAATCATTCAAAAGTCCGTCCAGCTACTAGGATACGCAGACGACATTGATGTCAGTGGAGCGTTCGTGAGCCTTGAGACGGAGGCCAGAAAGATGGGTCTAGCGGTTAACGAGGGCAAGACCAAGTTAATGATGTCGTCAAGAAAGGACTAAACCAACATCGACGTCTTGGAGCAAACGTCAACACAGACAGATTTAACTTCGAGGTAGTTAAGGACTTTGTCTACCTGGGATCCGCTATCAACTAAGACAACAACACCAGCGCTGAAATCAAACGAAGAATCACTCTTGCCAATTGGACTTAGAAGGCAATTGAGTAGTAAAGTCCTCTCCCGAGCATCTAAAGTGACACTCTACAAAACCTTCATCATCCCGGTCCTCATGTATGGTGCAGAGACATGGACTATGACAGCATGTGATGAAAACACTTTGGGCTGCTTTGAGAGAAAAATTCTTCGAGTGATTTTTGGTCCTGTCTGCATTAATGGAGAATGGAGACGAAGATTCAATTTAATTCAATTCAATTCAATTCGTTTATTTTATATATAAAGAAATAAACAATACAAATACAATTTATATATTTATTAAAGCATGGCAAAATATGCCGTCTGCCGTAAAAGATAAAATAAATAATCAACATAAAAGATAAAAAAATAGAAATCAAAGAATAAAAATTGTCAACATAAAAGAGAGTTTGCTTTAACATAACATTTTTGAGCCACTCTAATAAATAATAAAAAAAAAAAAAGTTATTGTTATGCAGTGATTGTTTACTTATAGTTTGATCAAAACAAGGATAAATTAATTTAGGTTATATTTTACAAAAGTTTAATGTATGAAAAAAAAAGAAAACAAATTAATCTGGACTTTTAGTTTAGTCAAAACAAAAAAAAAGAGCTTTTAGTTTAGCTAAAACGAAAATAATCTGCAAAGTGAGCTTTTGAGAAACTATTCAAACAATCGTTGTATCT
Organism: Sphaerophoria rueppellii; assembly: GCA_920937365.1. Lineage (NCBI taxonomy): Eukaryota > Metazoa > Arthropoda > Insecta > Diptera > Syrphidae > Sphaerophoria > Sphaerophoria rueppellii. The sequence goes on from CAKKXW010000002.1 coordinate 42,539,927, forward strand.
TTTGTATCTTTTTCTTCAAAACATGTTCAAATAATCATCTCGATATTTTTTTGCATGCGAAACATATCTTATAAGTGACTTCCATCCACGACCACCGTTCAAAATGTTTATACATTCTTCTAATGAAAGAAAACTTACGGAAAAGTAGAGTCTTCGGATCTCTTGTAAAACTGGACAAACAGCTATAAAATGTAAGACATTCTCATTTTCTGCAAGGTTGCAAAGCGAGCAGATGGGATTTAAGTCAGATCTATGTGGTTTTATAATTTAAATCCAGCATTTCAGTTCTGACTTTGAAAATTAAGCTCATTTCTGAAACTGAAAACTCATTTCTAAAATAATTATTGTCACCAAGAGTTAAACTTAATTGACGATAGATACTTCTTGAAGCTGAATGATAGCCACGTTCAATAGCATTCTGAAATAGCCTCTCATCGATACGAGCTATGCAGTCGTAAAGGGTCAATTTTAGTTCCTCATTATTGTCGGTTCGTAACGAGATGCGAAAGTCGTGTGTAACAGCTAGATCATACCAATTTTTGATTGGACTATAAACATTATCAAAACATATCTTAAGGATCCGCTTTTGGAGGTTTTGGTCTGTTCTATTCAATACTTTGACAATGTAGTCTGCGTTGGCCTTTAAGTTTCTCAAAAATATTTGTGGTAAGCCAGACTCTACATGAATGGCATAGTTTGGAGTGTTGTTTGGAAGCCGGAAAATTCGTTTGAAGAAATATCTTTGAACATTTTCTAGCTCTTCTAACTGTTCATACCCATACACTTCGCATCCGTAGCAGAGGCAACTATTCACTGTAGCATTGAATACTTTGAATTTGGAAGCTGGGTCTATAAACAAATTGCTGAAAAAGTTAGACCACATGCTGTTTAAGGCAACTTTAGCAGATTTTATTTTTTCCTTAGCATGTGTATGCGTATTAAGGTTGTAAGTTAGTACATATCCCAGATATTTAAATTCATCCACGACTTCTAACACATCGTTCCCTAGAGTCCAGTTTCGGTTATAACCAATAGATCTGTTTTGTGATCTAAAAACCATAATTTTCGATTTCGCACTGTTAATTTTTAGATCCCAACTATCACAATATTGTTGTAGCTTATTTATTTGAAGCTGTAAAGTAAGCGGCCTATCTGACAGGATAACAAGATCGTCTGCATAGAGAAGAACTTTAATATTTACATCGCCTATTGCAACACCTCCTGGGATATGATTTTCAATATCATTAATAAATAAGGAGAATAGCAAAGGACTTAAGACACAGCCTTGCGGAACACCAGTTTGACATATGAAGTCACTTGATTTCCTAGGGCCATCCTGAATAAAAGCAATTGTGTTCTCAAGCATCTTCTCATAGAATTTTATTAATTTCGTTGATAAGCCTATTACTGAAAGTTTGTAGATCAACAACTTTCTATTGACTGTGTCGAAAGCAGCTTTCAGATCGACAAAAAAAGCATACAAACATTTCTTATTATCAATATATCGCCTAGCCACTGTGTTCAACACAAAAATCTGGTCTATAGTCGAGAAGTTTGCGCGAAAACCAGCTTGGTAGCAACTTATTATATTATTTTGCTCAACCCATTTTGTAAGTCTTACGTAAAGTAGTTGTGAGAATAATTTTCTCAACGAGTTTAAAACAGCAATACCCCTATAGTTTTCTGGCTGATCCCGATCGCCTTTCTTAAATATAGCTGATATTTTGGAATACTTGAAGTTTTCCGGGACTGTCTCCTCATTGTATAGCCTATTGAAGAATGTTAAGATGTATTCCAAAAACTCAGGGTTGGCATATTTATAGAATTCAGCTGGAATACCATCGGGGCCAGATGCTTTGTTATTTTTCATTTTCAACAAAGATGACTGTAATTCTGTCATTGTGAATTGAGAATCTAGTTCTGGTATGATAACATTTGGGATTGCAAAACTAATCATGCTAAAATTTGGATTGGGTGCCAGAAGTTTTTCAAAGTAAGTCATGAGAACATTAACATCAATCGAAAGTATATTGTTGCAATTTTGCCCATTTAGAAATCGAACAGAATTCCAAAATGATTTTGAATCCTTGCATGTACTTAGTTTCTTAGCTACGTTTTGTAGAAAAGTTTTCTTTTTCAAAATACAGATTTGTTTGTATTCTTGGTTTGCCTGTAGATACAAAGATTTGGTGGCAGGGTTATTTGTTTTACGAAAAAGTTTCAAAAACGCAAAAGATTTTTTTCTAGCAATTTTGCAATCACTATCGTACCATTTCGAATTAAAAGTGTTCTTTACATTTTTTTTATTGCTATAATTTGAGGATTGTCTAATAATTGTTAGTATTGAATTAGATATTTCTTCTAAATTAGTCGCTTCTATGAGAGGTAGGCTTATTATATTATAATTGAGCTTTCGTAAGTAATTGTTCAAGTTTTTATCTCTCCATTTCAATGTGAGAGCGTTTTCTTTCGACTGTTGTCCTTTAGGATCAATATCAAAACCACAGGTGACAAGAATAGGGAGATGTTGCGAGAAATTTTCTGGGAGAATTTCAAAATTTTCTGTTATGTCTAACCAATCGCCTTTGATAAGACATAAATCTATCACAGAGCAGCCTTGAGCGGAAATAAATGTAAAGTTACCGTCTGGATCATTATAACTTATTCCATTTAATAACAGAAATCCGAAGTCTTCAATCATTTCCACTAAATATTTGCCATTCTGGTTTATACAAGAATCTAATGAGTTTCTTTCGCTAGAAAATTTATTGTAATTTAAATTTATTGAATTCTGGTAGTCACTTATACGGCCGTTTAGATCACCAATTATCATCAAATTTTCATAATTGTTATTATTCAGAAAATTGTAAAGCTCGTTAAATTTCGTATTCCAAGCGTTATAATTCAAGTACACTGGAAGTATTTGAAAATGTTTTTTCTGATGAAGAATCTCTATAAGAAAAATATTATTTTCACAATTTTTAAAATTTACACTAATATTTTTGTAAGTGTTCTTAATACCAAACATAAGGCCACCACTAGCTCTCCCAAACCTATGGCTTCGGATTGCTGGTATACATTTTATATTAAAATCTTTAAAATATTTAGCGTAGTGCAGGATATTTTCGTTTTCTAAAAAAGTTTCTAGGAGTATAAAAATATCAAATTTAGTTATAAGATTAAAAAATTCAGGCATAATTAGTTTGTTTTTAAAACCTGTAATGTTATAACAAAGAATATTTAATTTTAAATTATTTGTATAAGCGTTAATATATTGGCAGACGGCAGTGTAATCCTATCTTTGGCTAGGACCTGCACCTTCATTATACACGTTTGAACCCACAGATGGCGCTGGCGTCGCATAATTTCTGATTTGGTTGGAGTTGACGTTTACGTTGTTTACATCAAAGAAACACGCTGCATCATCACCAAAGTTTGTTTTGACGTAATCAAGCTCTTGTTTTGATGATATTAGGAGACCTCGAAAGCTGTCATATGCAAACGTAAAATTACCAATTTGTAGTTTAGCGCCTTTAACGAAGATTCTGATATTTGGTTTTTTTGTGATTAGTTTATTTTTTATGACAAACAGTTGTCTTCTCTTGCTTCGGTAAATTAGTGATTGCTCACGATGTACCAATACTCCGGTGTTCTTGAGCTTAGGAGCGGCGTCCATAATTTGAGTGACGATGTCGGCGCTATCGAATTTAAGAACCATAGTTGTTTTTTTTGTTTGCCGATTTGTGTATTCATGTGCTTTGTGTAGTGATAGCTCTGTATTTTCGTTGAGATTAAGAAGGCTTAGACAAGTTTGTGTTGCAAATCTAAGCTTGTTTTCCATCTTATCTGAAGGGAAATGCATGACGACAGAATTTTCATTTGATTTCTTAGATACAGCCTCGAGTTGTTTCTCTAAAGTGACGCAATAGCTTTCAAGTGAAGAGAGTCGCTCTGCAAGCTGAGTGTTTTGCAAACGGAGCTGCTGCATTTCTTTTGAGATCAATGAAATATCTTCCTTCGTAGCAATGTTTTTCAGATGATGATTTAAACATTGGTCAACGATAGATTTAATATCATCTGCATTCAGAGCCATTTCTGTTCGAGTTATTGTTTTTTTGTTATTAGGTGTATTTATTGGAGATATTTCCGTTGACTTTCGTTTTGGTTGCATGTAGCGGACCCGTTGAAAAATGTCGGCGTTCTCAATAGGATTTTCAATTTAAAAGTTTCCTACCTTAAATTTTTGTGTTTTCTTGTCTTTTTTTTTCTCGAACTGGAGGTTGTAACGTTTTTACTTTTTGTGTAATAAATAAGTTTTTTTTTTTTTATATTTCTGTTAAATTACTTTTTAAAATAAACTAGAGCACTTAAAGAACCGTGTACTTCACTTCACTCTCTCTCTCTCTCTCTGGAGACGAAGATTCAACAAAGAACTGTACGAGTTGTACAGCGACACTGACCTAGCCAGAAAAGTTAATGGTTGGGTCATGTTGAGCGAATGGAAAATAATGCTCCGGCTCGTAGAGTCTTCGAATCCAATCCGGAAGGACGTCGCAGAAGAGGAAGACCGCGACTCCGGTGGAGCACACAGGTGGTAGAGGACCTGAACCAACTTGGCGTGCGAAACTGGAGACAGCTAGCCAGGGACCGAGCTGGCTGGAGAAGTTTTTTGTGGTGAGGCCATGGTCCAACCTGGACTGTAGCGCCACCATAAGTAAGTAAGTAAGTAAGTTGTCGATGGTGGACACATCGTGTCAGAGGGAGGGAAATATAAAGCCGAGTACTCAGGGAGTACCCTATCTTGCGTCGAAACGTTAAGACCTAACCCAGCAGAGCCGCCGTCCGATAATCCTTCAGAAATCTTGGCATGAATACAAACAAATCTTTAGTTGCTTTGACTGCTCACGGATCAAGAACCACGCCACGACGACGTTCCTAGCCGTCGCTCAACGCGAGCATGCCAAGTGAGGTCCTGTACGAGCAAATAGCCAACACCCTGTATTTGATCTAAAACATATAGGCAACAAACTCTAGTCAACAGAAATTCGAGTGCGTTTATTTTTCATATTCAAAATTCAACAATGAGCGCATTCCGAAACCTAGTGACTACGTAGTCAACTTGTATTGATTGGTTGAACGCAACTAATCAACCAATCACAACGAGTTGACTACGTAGTAACTTGGTTTCGGAATGCGATCAATATGTTCATCAATTTCTGTCGTTTTGGGGGAACACACAACACCTGTTTGACTGCACTGTGCTTTGATATTTCCAGTCAGTTTTGTTTTAATAACCTCACTTTTTTTTAACTTATTTATACCCCTTTGGTTTTTGTAAGCCACGTTAAGTGTTAGAAATCCACAAAAAAATGGGTCAGTAGTCCATAAATTGAACAAAGTGTAAAGAAAACCAACAGAAGATTAAAACTTATTTGACTTTAATATCTATAAAAACAAGCTAACATTAATTCTTAAAACCAGTGAGTCACGTTCTTAAGTTTTGTTGTTTGTAATTTCACGTTATTGAGTAAGTCTTTGTTTGTTTAAGATTAGTCTACTTGGAACTAATACTTCATTAAGTGATGAGACATTTGTCCTAGTAAACAGCTTGCCATAAGTTCTCTTCGGCACTATCTGAGAGTTAAAATAAATGCAGTTTTAACACTTCTTCAATTTCTTGTTCATCACGTAGTTACTTACTTACTTACTTATTTATTCGGCTCACAATCCATGAAGGACTTCAGCCTAAGATATTGCAGCCTTCTATCGTGATCAGTCCCTCGCATGCACTCTGGCATCCGCAGTCACTTGGTCTTTGTACGGTAGGTTCGGTCTTCCTTGCCGTCTCGAACCTGGAGCTGAGATGAGAAGACTTTCTTGGCTGGAGCGTTGTCGTCCATTCACTCGATGTGGCCGAGCCAATGTAGTCATCTTTTCTTGGCCTTCTGGACTACATCCACATCTTGGTACAGCTCGTACAGTTTTCGGTTGAACCTTCTTCTCCAATCGCCATCGTCGCATACGGACCGAAAATCCGTCGAAGAATTTTTCTTTCGAAAGTGCCCACTGCCCAGTATCAATTCCCCTTTTTTACTTATCGTCCAGCGCTCGGCGCCGTAGAGTAGGACTGGTAAAATCAAAGTTTGGTGTAGCCGACACTTTGTCTTTCGAGTGAGGAGTTTTGAACCCAGTTCTTTCTTTTGCCAAACCGAAGCAGCAGCGGTTCGCTAGAGTAATTTTTATTCGGATATCCACTAAGGTGTCGTTTGGGATTGACATTTGTTCTCAGGTAGGTGAACTCCTTAACTACATCGAAATTGCTGCTACCAACAGTGACGTTTTGTCCTAGGCGGTGGACAGATGTTGCTTTGTTTGTTGATAGCATGTACTTTGTTTTGTCCTCATTCACTTCAAGACCAACGAGTTTCGCCTGTTCTTCAATCGCTGTGAAGGCCTCAAGCACAGCTCTCTTGGATCGACCGATGATGTCAATGTCGTCCGCATAGCCTAGGAACTGGGTGGATTTGTTGAAGATAGTGTTTTCCGTGCTCACACCTGCCTTGCGCACTATCTGCTCCAGGACTATGTTGAAGAAATCACATGACAGCGCATCTCCTTGTCTAAACCCTGCGCATGTTTGAAACAGCTCGGATGAGCTGTTACCCATTTGCACACTGCATTGCGTATTGTTAAGCGTCATGCGGCACAGCTGGATCAGTTTATTCGGGATCCCAGATTCAGACATCGCCGTCATAAGCTCTTGGCGGTGGATGCTATCATACGCAGCTTTAAATTCGATGAAAAGATGGTGGGTTTCGACTTGAAATTCGTTGGTCTTTTCCATTGACTGGTCTTGTTTTTCTTTCGTCATTAGCTCACTCGACATTTTGCGCATTCAGCAGCTGTTGGAAGTGCTGCTTGAAAACATCTACCATTCCCTGTGCTTCGGTGACTAAGTTTCCCCTCCACTATTTTGAAGACCCTGTGTCCCGGTTCTGAAACCGGAAGCTAATTGCTTCCACCTTTTAAAGAAACGCCGGGTGTTGTTGTTGGCCCGAGACTCTTCTAGGTCTTCGAGCTGAGAAATTGCGGATGCTCTTTTATTCCTTCGCAGGGTCTTTTTCTCATTTCTCCTTTTTGTTCGGTACTCTTCTCTTGCTGCTCTTGTTTTTCGTTGCAGCATCTGCAACCGTGCAGATGCTTGCCGTCTCTCTTTTCAATAACGCGCACTCATCATCATATCACGGTTTCTCTTTCGAGGGTGGCTGGTAACCTATGGTGGTCTCGGCTACATTTCTTATTATTTCGCTGATAGTGGTTCCACAGGTGTTGACATCTATATGGTATTTGGGAAGATGGTGATTTAAACTGCAACTTGTTGAATACGCGCTTAGCCGAAAATTTTCTAAGTGAATTTGGGGAACTTAATTTGAGTCCCGTTAACCTTTCTACACCTACACACTTTACTAAAGAGTCTAGTACGTTACTAGATCTCTATTTTTCTAGTGACGCTGATAAGGTACTTCTTTATACCCAGCTTTTTGCACCTGGTTTCTCAAATCACGATATGATTTTCCTCAGTCTGGCTGTAGCATGTCAGGTTGATCAATATAAATTTCAATATCGAGATTATAGGAACATAAACACAACTGAATTGTTGAATGACTTTGAATGCATTAACTGGAACTCATTATACGCTATGCAAAACGTAGATGACCAAGTAGGTTTTTTACATCGTAATGTCAACCTCCTTTTCGAACGGCATGTTCCTCTAAAAACCCGTGTTGTCAAACATAGTACCCCTCCTTGGCTGAATGGCGACATTGCTGCTATGATGTCACGTCGGGATGCCGCCTACAGTCATTGGAGGCGATACAAGTTGGAGGATTCACACAAATCCTATTGTAGACTACGCAACAAAGTTGTAGTAATGATTAGAACAGCAAAAAGAATCTACTACGATCACAAGCTTGGTAACCTAACATCTGGTAAAAAATTATGGAACAACTTGCGAGAAATCGGTATAGGGAAACGATGTAAGAGGTCAACTGAAGATATCGACTGTAATGCTCTAAATGAAAAGTTTACTACTGCACCAACGTCCCTTAGCTCAGCCTCGACTGTGGATCCTCTAATTGAAGATGAATCAACTGGAATAAACAGTTCCTTCAACTTTGCAAGGATACAACAGGAAGATATTGTGGAAGCCATTGTATCAATCAAATCAAATGCCACAGGCCTAGATTTGTTGGAACCTAAGTTCGTTAAGCTGTTGCTACCATACCTACTATGCTTCATTACTCACATATTTAACAGCATATTAACCACATCGAAGTTCCCATTGGATTGGAAAAAGGCTAAAGTCGTGAAATGGAACTGCCTCAGAGTTCCGGCCCATTGCCATTCTCCCGTTTCTTTCAAAAGTATTTGAAAAAACTATTTTAAAGCAGTTACAGAATTACTTAACCATCAACAATCTCTTAAACTCCTGCCAATCTGGTTTTCGTTCAAAGCGTAGTTGTAAATCAGCTTTACTTCTTGTGACTGATGAAATAAGAATCGCAATAGACAATGATCAAATAACATTGCTAACATTATTGGACTTTTCAAAGGCCTTTGACACCGTTAGTCACCCAATTCTCTGTCAAAAGCTGAGAAATAGTTTTGGTTTTTCCCTAGAATCTTGTAAGCTGGTTTATTCGTACCTTAACGGAAGACAACAATGCGTGGTAGCAAATGAACGGTCTTCCACCTTTCTAAACGTTCTTGCTGGAGTGCCTCAAGGATCTATCCTCGGACCTATCCTTTTCTCACTATATGTGAACGAGCTGCCACGTGTTGTTAAAAACTGTAAGATTCATCTTTATGCCGATGATGTGCAGCTGTTTATAAGTCGTCACTTTGCAGCAAAAAATGAAGCCGTGGCTTTGATGAACGATGACCTACACCGCATTCTGCAATGGTCAAAAAGGAATCGTCTTTGCTTAAATCCTCTCAAATCAACAGCACTTCCGATTCATCGTAAAGCCTTTGATCTGTCGGGCCTTAACCCCTTAAAGTAAGGAGTCAAAATAATCGATTATGTCAGCATAGCTCGGAACCTAGGACTTATCTTCAACCGCACACTTACATGGAATGACCACCTTCATAGTGCTATTGGAAAAGTCTATGGTATTCTTCGCGCTCTTCAGGTAGCTCGAAGTTTCACCCCAACATAAACTAAATTAATGCTTGCCAAAAACCTCTTGCTACCAATTATGCTATATTCATGTGAAGTTTTTTGTAATTTGGACTCTGCTGCTAGCCGTAAATTAAATGTTGCATATAATAACATTACCCGCTATGTTTTTAATCTGCGACGGTATGCCCACGTATCCAATTTTGTGCCACGTATTTCTGGTTGCAGTCTAGACAATTTAATAAACTTCCGATCGTTATGTTACCTGCACGAAATCATTCAAACCCGACAACCGGATTATCTATATTGCAAGCTGAACTTCCCCAGTTCTACAAGAACATTTGTCAAAGATTAAATAAGTAACAAGATGGGAAACTGACTTACGTTTCACTCCCTAGATCCCGCAATTTTCATTTTCTTTCATTTTATTTTCTTTCCTTGTACATGAATAATATAAAAACAAAAACAATATGGTAGGACCATATTTACTGTGTAAAAACACGCATACTTTCACAAAAACTATGGTCCAAACTGTGATAGTATTGGTAAAACCACGCATACTTTCACAGTAACTATGGTCCGAAGCTTGTAGGCAACTGTCACTTTGACAGCCTTGTTTCCCATCTTGTTACTTATTTAATCTTTGACATTTGTACTCATACAACCTCGTTTTAATTATCTTGTTACTGAGCGTCATTTTTTTGTCCACGTTACACGCCTTTGGAACTCCCTCCCTCTTGCGATGAGAAGTACAAGAAGCGCAAAACAGTTTCGAAATTTAGTTTTCAATTATTTGGCAAATCATTGATTAGGTAGGGCCTTATTTATTTTGTTTATCTTTTCCTTTTGTATTATTTGTGAATATTTATAATGTAACGTTAATTTTCCTTTTTCTTATTCTTTTTCTTTCTTCTTTTTAGTTTAAATAAATTTAAAATAAATGTCGCAGTTTTGTTCTTTTCATTGTCCTTGATTCTATCCATAGTATTTCCTGGATAGCAGTAATGTCTCCTTTATACTGCGTGACGATAGATTCAAGTTTTTGAGTTGCACCTGGAGTGAAGAGTGTTCTTACATTCCAGGTCCAAACTCTCAATGCATAGTCCGTTGTCGTTCCGGGTCTGGTTACCATAAGAGGGCGGTCATTATTCGAGACTACTATATCTCTCTCATATCTTCTTGGTTTTTTTTACTGTGGAGGGTTATTATAGCCCCTCACACTAACCTTCAAATTTGTTGGGCCATTGATTAGGTGCTTCTGTTTCTCCGTTTTGCACCCACGCATGGCCACGCTTACAAGATTCGAAAGTTTTATCTAGAGATATAACCAGTACCCGTACCCGATGGTTGCCACTTGGAGGTAAGGTAAGCACTTGGTGCGTAGGAAAAGATACAGCATATGCCCCCAGATCCTACAAGCTACAACACTCAACCACCCGGTGATGAATTTACCAGCTCTAAAACTTGAAAGGAATAGCAGATAGGATGTAATACAGGACTGAACGCTACCGTACTCTTATCTTAACAAGATCAAATTATGATTATTATCATATAATTATTCTTGTAATGATTTTCAATTGTGCTTGAATCTAATAAAGCAGGTCTTCAATGATACCCCCATAACGGTGATGACAATTCGTACTTAATTTGCTTAAAGAATTAATACACACTGAAAGTTAAACTTGTTGCCCTTATAAAGTATGATGTATGAATGCTCATTGTTTTCCCATTTAAAATATTTAAAGACTTTTGAGTGTAATTTGAATAATCAGACATTATACAGGCATCCGAGGAAATAAATTGATTGAAAATCGTTTTATGCAATTATTCACCAGAAAATAACAATTTGAAGAACTTCTTAAAAAAAAAAAACATTGGTGTAGTGTGGAATTCTTTCAATAATATGAAATAATATTAAAAGAAAAAAAGCAACGAGGAGATATTCAATTTGTTATAACTCTCCTGAACCAATTAATTAATATTTACTATCCTCCATGTCAGAAGAGCAGATACCCCCGTTTAATATTTTGGGGGCTTTCAGAAAAGGAATTCGTTTTGAACCCGAATTGTAAATTCAAGAACAGCTTATTTGACGTTGGACCAGTGGCGTAGCTAGCCTGACAAGGGCCTGTGTTCAAAATTCAAATGAGGGCCCCAAACAATTTTTTTTTTTATTTATTATTTTATAAACAAACCATGAACAGTATTACAATTATAAAATTCATTATAATATTTATAATAATATTTATTAATTGTATTTATAATAAACTTATTAAATTATATTTTTACGAGCTTTAATGGAAGCGAATGTATCTATGATCTCATCCAAGTCTATTTATGAAGCCACCTCATTTTCAATTGCGATTAATGATAAGCTTTTAAGACGCTCTTCAGTCATTTTATTTCATTTTCAATTTACTGAAAGACCTCCCAGCAGATGCAGAAGTAACGGGGATTGTATAAAAAATTAACATTGCCGTGTAAACTTTTGATATATCGCACTCCATTACACCAAATTTATTTATAATTACGTTACAAAAATAGTGAATGGATAGGTAACTCTTCAGTTAAATCATTTTTTAAAAGAAGGTAAATGTTTACAAACTGCATTTTAAAATTATGTTGTATAAAATCGGAATACTTTAACTGAAAATTATCGCATTTTACCTTCAATACATCAACATTTATATTTATCAATACTTTTGGATTTAGAAAATCAAATGTTTTGCAGACTGTACGCTTACCACTAAAACGCTCTTGTAATTGAGAAATGATTATGTCCACAACTCTATTAAAAATGTTAACTTCAAACATTTTTTCTTCATTCTCAAATCATGTATCATTTGCTAATTCGTCAAAATGCTTCTTAATTTTTTTAAACGTTTAACTTGAAACTTTGGCTTTATGCCATATTTTTTCGAAGTTTCAATTGCCTTATTTTTAAAAGAAATAAAATTATGCCTGTAGCCTTTTAAACGTTTGTTAAATTATCCAAAGCACTCCAAGCAACATCTAAACAGTTTTCAATTTTTTTAAAAATGAAACGTAATAATTGATATCGGTGAAAACGGTATTAAATATTTCGAAAAGCAACACGAATTCAAATGTAAACATTTTTTTTCTAATAACCTCTACCTCAATGCGTTCGTCTTTCTTGCAACTTTTTAAAATTATTTCAGAAAGCGCTTTAAATATATAAAAAAAAACGTAGGTTGACCGCGGCTATTGTGCTTATTCTACTAGTTTTTTTTTAAGGTGGCCTCAGATTCGTCTGTGAATTTTGCTAAAACGTCCCAGCGCTTAATTCTGTTTCCAAAAAAGCAATAAATTTCTTGTAAAATTGAAAAAAAAATATGTGCTTCAACACAACCTCTAACTGCGTCGTTTACTACTAAATTCAAGTTGTGACAGGTGGAATGCACATGTTCTGCATTTGGTTGAATGTCTTTTATTTTCTTTTAAACGCCATTATACACACCACTCATAACATTCGCACCGTCCGTCATAGCCTTGACTCATACAATTCTTAAAATCTAATTTCTTTTCTTCAAAGAATTTCACTTTCTGCCCGGGCTATTGTTGCATACCTCACGACAACACTTAATTGATCAATCTTGGCTATGTCCTGTGTTGTGTCCAGAATAACAGAAAAAAATGGGGATGTTTTTATTTTTCCCAAGAGACTGCTTTCAAGCTCAGTACCTAAACAGTCAATAACTTCATTTTGAATTGTTGGACTAAGGTATCTGGTTGAACCTAAACCGATATAAATATAATATAAATGAAATGTAAGGTACTTTCTCATAAAATAATACACACCACTAGGCATTTCTTAGACTTGTCTTATGACGTGATCATATCTAGCGATGAGTTGAACAGTGTTTAAGAAGTTACCGTGGCTGACATTCAAACACAAATTTTCATTGTGCCCTCTTAAGGCCACAGTTTTTCGATAAGGTTAAAATTATGTCAAATATGCGGAGTAGTACTTGCTTTCAGAATGATGCTTCCTTTTTTATTTCACTCTGGAGTTGTTTGTCAATAATTTTCTCCTTCTTCCATGCTTCATAGATAGCACACGAATTCGTATGACTATTGGAAGCACTATGCCGTTTAACAAGTTGTGAGATATGATTTCAATCGCGAACTCCTGTGCACCATAGACTATCATAACTATCCATAGAGTTGGAAAAAAAGCAAGTGGCAACTGGCAAGTGTAAAGTACATACATACGTTGTATGAAGAAAAATATGCCATTTGGCTTACAAGCGTTTACATATTTGTTGCTATAAAATATAAAGATGCGAAAATTTTAATTAATTTTCATTTTTGATTTGTATGAAAATTGTATGAAATATCACGTATAGATTTCTTGAAGGGCCCCTAAAAGCCGTGGGCCCGTGTGCTTTGCACGCCCTTGCACCCACGTAGCTACGCCACTGCGTTGGACACCCGCTTGTCTCCATGTCTACGGCCGCGGCCGCCACTGAAAAAATATTGAGATTCAAAAATAATTTGGAAACGTCACAACACAATGGTTGGCATTATCATGTGCAGTGAAAAAAAAATTGTAGGTATTCACAAAATGGGAGAGTCTGAAGTTTGGGATGGGGGCACCCCAAAACTATGATGTATGTGCACATGTAGTCCACATAAAACATTTTCGCATGTTTCTTACATTCCTGTACTGAACGTCTTGACTAGATAATATGATTGTTCTTTTCATGGATCATTAAACATTCCATAAGAACATTTTAGTCTTCTTCACCAATTTATTTTTTTCTGTTTTCTTAAATTAGTTTATCGATTTTCGTGATGTCATTTTAAATTTTAAAAATGTATGTGTGTATGTATGTATGTATCTACTCTACTCGACTTAACAGTCCAGGTAAATACGTATCTACCTTTTTACTATTTTCAATTCCGTTCCGATGAAACTTTTCATAGAATTTTCAGTTCATCATAGGATAACAGTAAGAAATATTTCTTTTTTGTCCAAGTGGAATGAAGGTTATGTAAGGTTAGGTTGGAGTGGCTGTCTAGATGTTACTGACTCACTTAGACCTCAAGGGTCCATTGTGATACCACTAAGGAAGTTACTCATGGGAGAGTAAGAATAATGATCTTAAACAAACCATTTTGTACTTTTAATGAAGTTAGAGAGACATTTTGTGTCGATCGTTGCCAGTTCACTGGCATTATCGAAGAAGGGATTACCGAGATAGTGATTCCTTCTATTGGAACGCGCCGGACATGTATACAGAAGGTGTTGGACTGTTTCATATTCCCCTTCGTCTATGCAGCTTTATGCAGCTTCTACAAAAGTCGATTGCGTAGACCCCTAGCCTCAAAGCATGTCTACCTATGAGGCAGTGTCCTGTTATGACTCCAATTGTAGAGCTTATATTTTGTCTGCTCAGGGCAATCAAGCCTTTTGACCGTTTCAGGTCTATGCTTGGCCATATTTGTTTGGTTGCTAGGCAGGTGGTACCGTGTGACCATCTAGCATTTGTTGATTCTAGAGCATATTGTTTGAGAAGATATTTGACGTCTATTAAGCTGGCAAACCAATATGGGCACAAACGATTGGGACTTTTACCATAATTATGTGTAAGTTATGTGTTAATTATGTGTGCAGTTCGCGATTTTTGTGCTGATCAATTTATGTGTATATATAAAATTATGTCAGCTTCATATGTACACTCGGGCGTATACGTGTTTTTTTTTACACTTCTTTTAACTTTTTGTTTGAGAACTTTAGGCTTTTTTTGTATCAATTGTTACTGTTATTTTTAACAACCTCAAAAGTTGAGGAGTTGTTAATAACGACGATGAGTGAGTAAGTTAACGGTTTCAAAACGATTTTTATGGAAAAAATAACAAAATTCATACGGAAAAGTGTAAGGCTCCTGCGACACTTACGAAAAGGATTCTCGGTAAATTATGTTCTTCTCTAAAATGTCCATAAAATATATTTTCATATGTTTTGCAGTATTTTAAAGATAGATGCGTTAACATATGTATATGAATACAAACTCTAATACTTTGATAATATTACGTCTCTCGAAATACACTATTTCACTGTTTAAGCTAAATACAATTCTGTACATTTCAGGTAATATCTTCTTTTTAGAAATATTTACTGATGGCCCTGAATTATAAGATTATCCCTTGAAGCAACTTCCTCTGTATATCGAAGATCTAAGAACTCAGAGTAAAATGTATCTGGTTGGTGCAATTTCTTACCGAGGACATGTGGCCCGTCATAGTCACTCAGAAAAAAAACTTGGGCATTACACCGCCATTGCCCGTCGGCAAAATCAATGGTATGAGTATGATGGGTTACCACCAGCAAAAGAAAAACACCTGTCACAAAAAAAAAAAATATCTCCTGTAATGTTGATATTTATAAAAATATAAATCTCTAAGCAAGTGATCTGAGGAATATAATTTGTTTTCTTAGACAACTGACTTTATTTACGCTGGGCCAGCCAAGACAGTTCAGATACGCTTTTGAATTGTGGATTTTCGACTATGTTTTATATCTTGTTTTCTTCTTAATTACATGAATTTATCGCATCACATTTGTGCTTAAAGCTGAAAAAGAAACTACTGTAATTTTTAAAAAGAGTTTGTCCATTTGATGTACTTGTAGAGTGGAAATCGGGTTTTGGTTTGCATATTTGCGTACACTGTAGGGTAGGTTTGGAAAAAGAATAGAAAAGTCATTATTTGAAGAATTGGAGCATTAAAGGCCATACGATGAAATTTGCCAGCTACAGCAAACATTTGAGAAGTGTCAGGTTTATGATCATTACACCAGAAATAGAGGTGTAAAATTTATAATTGATATTTTTTGATATTCTAGTATGAAACGATTCCAAAACGATTACCGAGGAGTCAGTCGGACGCTTTTTTGAATCATTAACTCGGCTTACTCATCGTCGTTATTAACAACTCCTCAACTTTTGAGGTTGTTAAAAATAACAGTAACAATTGATACAAAAAAAGCCTAAAGTTCTCAAACAAAAAGTTAAAAGAAGTGTAAAAAAAACACGTATACGCCCGAGTGTACATATGAAGCTGACATAATTTTATATATACATACAAATTGATCAGCACAAAAATCGCGAATAGCACACATAATTAACACATAAATAGGAGATAATAATGGTCTAGGTTTCATTGAATTCTGCTGGAAATTGTAGAAGTTGTGCTAGCTTAATATTAAGGTGGCATAATTTTATATATCTACTAAAATTGATCAGCACAAAAATCGCGAACTGCACACATAATTAACACATAAAGAACACATAATTATGGTAAAGGTCCCAATCGTTTGTGCCCATATTGGTTTGCCAGCTTAATAGACGTAAATATTTGCATGTAGCAAGTGGTGTTCCTATGTTATATGTCTTTGTCTAATAGTAGGCAGGTAAAATAAATGCTGGTGTGCCACAGGGCTCTGTTGTGTCTAAGACCTTCTTTCTCATTTTTAAAAATAATCTCCTGTCTGTAACTTCTAATCCAATTCATTGTTTTGCTGACGATAGTGCACTTAGCTTTTCATATTCGTTCCCAGACTCACATTCTGATCTGGCTACCATCTATAAAACATATATACGTCCAAAGCTTAAGAAAAACTCTCACGTTTGGGCTGTTGCTCCAGTGACGTACTTATGTCTTTTTGACAGTATACAGAGCACAGCATTAAAGATGATTGGTGACCATACCATCATTGGTACTTTTACGCCACTCGAACATCGACGTAATGTCTCTTGCCTCACCCTTTTCTCCCATTATTTCAACGGTATATGCTCTAGGTCTAGAGAAATAGCCAGTTGCATTCCTCCCCTTAAGCACTAGCGCCTCCAGGAATGCTCATCAGTTCACCCTCGAGCCAACTTCGGTCGTATGGTCATGTTCACAGAATCGTTCTTTAGCCGTACTACGCGGATGTGGAACTGTCTTCCACACTCTGTCTTCCCCAGTCATTACAATTTGCAGCAATTCAAAGCCAATGATACCCGACACCACATCCTAAACCCTCTTCGTCTATACCATTTGCCCTAACCTCGCACTGTGCTTTGCATGACAATACGATGAGTGGTTCGCGAGATAATTGAGCTGAAAAAACGTAACGCACGTCCGCACGTACGCACATACGAACACACATACACACACACCGACATCACCATGAAAACGCTTGTTTCGAATTCTAGTGACCTCGAAACATGGAGATATGCAAAAATTGGAGATTCACAAATTTGGATCCATTAAAATAACTTCCCCTGGGGAAGTTAAAAAGAAGTGTTCCGTTTTTGGTGAGCTCATCGGCCTTGCAATTTCCCGAGATGTTTCTGTGGCCCGGCACCCAAATGAGGTGAATGTTAAACTGTTCCGTCACCTCATTCAGACATGATCGACAGTCGTGGACTATTTGAGAATTTGTGGAGACAGGCGCGAGAGATTTGAGAGCGGCTTGGCTGTCCGAGAAGATGCGTATATCCTTGCAAGATATAACGTTTTCTTTGAGCCAGGAAATGTGCCTCTTTAAACGTCATTACTTTTGCCTGGAATACACTACATTGATTGGGAAGTCTATATGATAGACTGAGGTTCAGTTGTTTGGAATAGATACCACTTCCAACTCCAATCGTCTGTATAGAAGTGTACCGTGCCCAAGAAGATATTGAAGGGATTGAAATTTGGAAGCGAATACCATTGTTGGGGTGGTATAGATAGTCTAATCGATCTGGGATAGATCTGAAGTTGTCTAAAATAGTAGTATGACCAGTGTTGTAACTGATCCATTGAGAGGTGGCTCTTAGCCTTACGCATGAGTTAGCTGCCATCATTTTGGAGAAAATGTCAAGAGGTCTTAGGATTAAAGGCACTTCCAAGGCTACTGTTGGTGTTGAGCGAAGTGCTCCTGTGAGTATCAGTCTGATTGCCGAAGTGTATAGCCAGTATGTTATTTTTGGGGAGAACAAGTAAAAAGCGCCACAATAGCCTTTTTACTCTTTTATCAATATTTTTGCCTTCCACTTTAGTTTATTGAGTTTCACATGCCTTCGAAAGAAGCCGATAACCCAATTGGAATGGAAAAGGCATAGATTAAATTTATAAATATCGACATTATGTATATCAGTATAATACTATATACAGAAACAAGATTTAATTTCGGTGTACCAAATTTCGTTCTAGCAGGTGGTCATGGCTCAGAGGATTGAGTAGTTGATTGCTAAGCCAAACGCTACGGGTTCAAACCCCAGCTTCGGCAGCATTTTTTTAACGACAAAAATCGCCAGCTTATCTTTGGCCACCTGTGCGATAAAATGAGACAATACAAATCTAAGTCTCCTCCTCTGAGCCACGTCTGGCATCAGTCGCCAATGCTGCTATGTGTCCGTAGTTCGTTACATTCATGTGCGAAGTACTGTGAAATGTCAATGTCAAATTTCGTTCTAACTACTTGAGTGTTCAGAGAATAAGATTATCTATAATTTGTTTGGAGAGTGCTCAATATCAGTGCCGAATTAGCTCCAAGACAGACTCAACAGCTGCCAGAGGCCCCAGCTCTGTTAGGGGCCCCCTAGCGGACTGGAAATACAATTTTTCGGAGTTGTTCCTTCAGTAAAAACTAGTGATGGGCATAATTATTTCAATAATATCACTTTGTAAATAAAACATAATTTTACTTTATTCAAATCACTCACACAATTATTTATTCAACACTTTCATATTTTACTTTCGTACACAGTGTCATTACTTTACAGCAGTTTACAATCAATTGAATTGCTTTGATTCCAAGTGTCAATTTATATAACTAAAATCGGTTCGAGAAACTACTAGGTTCTTGTAGGCGCTGAACTTTTTCGATGCTTAACGAAGTTCTCTTCTAAACCACTAGAGATTCCCCTACGCTAAAGAATGTATACAAAATTATTAACAACTACAAATAAAACTTTTGCTACATAATTATTTAGCTATAACACAATATTAGAGTGACAGAGATAAATAGTGTATACACATTACAGGATGTACACATTACATATAGATAGGCATATAGAGATATAGAAAGGTAGAGCTCGAGGGAGGGCTTTTCCACTCAATTGCTTTCTAAGCCCAAAGGAACAGCGATTGGCAAGAGTTATTCTTCGTCTGATCTCGGCGCTGGTGTTATTGCCCGTGTTTATAGCGGAGCCTAGGTGACAAACTCCTCTACTACATCGAAGTTATATGCGTCCTTTGTGACGTTCTGTCCAAGCCGTCGGTGTTGGGTGTTCGAAGACAGCATATACTTCGTGTTTCCCTCATTTACCGCTTAAACCATTTTTGCCGCTTCTGTCTCAATTCTCACAAAGGCATCAATGGCTGTGTTCTTTCCATTAAATCAATATCTTGGAAAAAACTCCGAAGAAATCCAACCACCCCGAATTGTTTAGCTTACAGAAAAGCAAGGGCAAAAGTCAGATACGAATCAATTTTAGCCAAACGAAATTCGAGGGAAAACTTCGTAAATTCAATGGATCCCACCCTAGACTCCAAGTCCTTATGGAACCGAATCAAAGCAATAAGAACGACAATTAAAAGTTGTGATCAATTGCGGTTTGTTTTTGTCGTTGTTCTTAATAATACGCGGTCACAAACAAAATAGTTCATCTCCTTTCAAACTTAACTTAGATTTCAATCCATCAAACACTAAGTTAATAGAAAGAATTTTATATTATATGTTCCTACTGTAGAGCTTATTTCAAATTTTTACCGAAGTGTGTGATGCACATGACGTATTTTTGATTGTTTCTGTGGTATTGAGTTCGACTCACTAATTTTGTACTAGTGGAGTGTTCTGCACCGAATTTTGACAGAATATTCGGGTGAATGGATTTTTAAGAATTTTGTGAAAAATCGGCCAAGTCGTTAATGACATATGTATGAGCAGGGTAGTGGAGTAGCGGGGTAGCGGAGTGATAGGAGGCGGGAGTATGTAGAGGGCATAGGGGTAGCAGTTAGCGGGTAGGGTAAGATAACGAGTAACGAGGTACCGGGGCAGCGGGAAACGGATAGCAGTTTTATTTTTATTTTTTTTATAAATAAATAAATCAATATCATTGGCGGTGTACGCGAGAAGTTGAACAGATTTTTGGAAGAAAGTACCTCTGGTGTTGACCGTGGAGTTCTGCATTATTATTTTTCAGGATGGGGCAAACAATGCTGAGGTTCATTCATCGGGCATACATTCCTCTGACCATATCTTAAAGATGATTTGGTGCTACTATCAAGCTCGTCGACTGCTGTTTTGAACAGCTCGGTGGCTAGACCATCTGCTCCAACGGCTTTCTTGGATTTCAGCCGTGATATAGCCGTGATTTAGCCGTTTTCACTTCTTCTAGGTCTGGTTCACGGAATTGTTGGCTATCATCGTGTCCGATGAAAGGCTCCTTTCTGACGGTTTTGTTCATCGTCGCCGTTATACAGTCCTACAGACGTGGGTCTTTCCAAATCACCAGCATTAATAAATGTTGCAGAAGCTAATATTTGCGGAATTTTGAAATCTCCACCATTTCACCGTAAACAGCTAGTTCTTTTTTTGAAGCTAATACCTTTGAATTCGATTTTCTAAACTACTTAAAATTTCAGGGGGGGGGGGCTGCTTTCGCAACTGATTCAACCTTGGAATGAGTTCTAACAAAATTTGACTCCACTATTTTGTTGGAAATGGTGCTGATCCTTAAAGAACCTCTACCTACCCATCATGTTGCAAAATGTGTATAATCACAAGCGGGAGTTGATGTTGTCACTTTTTGTCGGACTAAGAAACACCTGCAGCATGTTCACTACTAAACAAAAACAAACATTTAAGATTGAATCGGATTTAATAATGACTGAAACTTTAATACGAATCAAACTAATTAAACATAAAAATATAATTGAACACAAAAAAAAAAACGAATTGTTTAAATTCAATAAACACAATATTTGAACAGTGATGTCAAAGGGTAACAATAAAATCAAATTTATAGTCGTTACTGTTTCCTGGTATTGCAAAAACATGTTCTTCTTGATGAATCACAGATTTTTTTGTTAATTTTGTTTTTTTTTTTTCTTTTTTCAAACTTAAATGAAAATAATATGTAAAAACTGTACTTGCTGTACGTTTGTTTTAAATTTATAGCTTAGCCCGTGATTTAATTGATGCATTTTCTAGTGCTCCAGTGTATTCCAGGTGTTTGATTAAGATTGCAAGATATTCTTCTTTATGTCTAATTAAATGAGCAGCATGCTGGGAGTTGTCCCAACATTTGAATTCGACTTTGATATTGGCCCTTTCCCAATTGTCGCTTACAGCACGATTGGATGATGGCGGTCCAATCAGATCATTTTTCGATACAAAAAACAAGGCTGGAGCTTTCAGCAGTGTTGAATGGAACATTTGACTGGATCGCATGTAATGGATTGTAGCTTGGTTGTGGAATGTCTTTAAGTGGTAGCTGTGTAAAGAATAATGTATTTATTTTTATTTTAACACGGAAAATCTCGTTTCAGATGAACTTACAGAACGTAATTACGCAAAGCACTTGCCATTCGAGGATTCTTAGGGAAGATCGATTTCGGAAGGCCAACGGGAATTTCGGTTATATCAGCCGCACTATCCCAAACTTGGGAGATCATTCTATCCAAAATCGGTTGATATCTATAAAAAAAAAAAACAAGAATTAGTCAAAATTTAAGTTTTCTTTTTCAGGAAAAAAGCAACATTTTGGTCGCACGGATATACCTATGGTTTTAAACTTAGTAAAATTATTTATATATAAACTAAAAGATCTACACTTTTGTACAAAATAAACTTTAAACAAATAAGAGGAATCCGTATGAATGAATTTGATGTTCGAAGGGTAGACACGTACATTCAAGAGGACACAAGCGTCCACAGAAACCTCTGTCTATCAACTCCTACCTCTTCACTTCCCCGTGGGTGTTCAGTACCTTCAACATAAGATTGGGTTCCAACCCCAATGGGAAGTTGTTGGCGGCAGCAAAGAGAGAGCAAGCGCGGATCCAAGTGAGGGCGGGGGGTCACGGGGGTCATGACCCCCCAAACAGGCCGCATTTGAAAAAATAGAGCTAAATCGATATTTTGCAAGCCGAATAGAAAAAAAAACAAACGAACAAAACCAAGTTTTTGCTCACTTAAGAACCGGGAAATAACCAAATGGCCACAATTAAAATACTTTTCTGCCCTCTGAAAAAAATACTAGAACCAGAATTTTTACCTGTAGAACCAATCCGCACGACCAATGGAAAATGTTGAAAAAACAAGTAAAAGTGATAATCTTTTTGAGACATTCAAAAATAAAACTAATTTAGCCACATATTCATCTTAATTTTCCTTTATAAACAACTGTGTAAATAGTTCAGTCCCCATTAATATACTTTTTATGAGAAGATACAAAGATTTTTTTAGAAAGGGAAAAGTTATAAAGCACAATTCTTTAGACCTTCATAGAATAAGCTGTATTTAAAATGGCTGGGCTGGAAATGCCAACAAATGCCACCCAATTCACTCGTTTTTTTTTGGAGTTAATTGTTTTTTACATGTTGCAGATCTGCAGATCAAAAAATTAATGATGTTTAACGATGACTGCGCCGAATAAATACAGGAATACAAACAAATTGCTATCAAAATTCATCTTTAGCAAAACAAAACAAAACCTAAAATCTATTTTGAATACACGTCGGAGAAATTTAATTTGTTTTGAATTTCAAGTTTCGAAGAAGTCAACTGATTCCGAAAGTCAGAATAATTGATTTGTATTTGGCAATGCCTCTTTTAATTTCGTTCGGGACTTATGATTATAATTTTTTCGTATTATTTGCTACGAGGAACTCTGTGATAGGGGTGTCTATAAAAAAAACATCACCTTAATTAAATTTTATTTGATTTGCTCCGATCGAATTGAAGTATCCGTCAAATGAATCCTTGTTTTATCTTCTTACTTTCGCTGTTTATTTTCTGGTTTTAATTTTGTTAATTTCTTTTTTTTTATTGCAAAATTCAATAAAAACTATTTTGATTCCAACGACACTGAAATCAACAATGGACTGTTGTTCTTTCAATGTTTTGATTGCAAACTGTGAAGTTAGCCACGCTACCATAAAAGGCGCCAAGTCATTTAAAAACACACGAGGAAACGTTTCAGAAGAAAATTCATAATAAAAACATTTATTGGCTAAGATGTTTCTTACAGCCCGATTCTGCAGTTGTGACGAGTCACAAGTCACAAGCGCTTTTGACTGATTTCTTGTGAGGATAGTTGTGACTCGATTACAAATAGGAATTCTGAAATAACACTCACAAGAAAACTGACAACAATATTCAACTCAGCATGGTGAGTAAAATTATTGTTGTTTCAACCACAGATGAGTCAAAAGGGAGATTGGAAATCAAGCTGTCAAAATGACAATGTCTACTAGTTTACTGCAAGAGTTTGCGTGTTTTTACCAATACTATCTCAGTAAACTTCGACATACCACCTGATTTTTGTTGCTTTTTTCTCATTTATTTATATACACGAGGTAATGGTTAAATAAAATTTGTGGTATCCGGACAGTAAAACGAAAGTCAGTATCCGATCTTCTTTTGTCTCTGGTTTCACCTGTCTAGTTGAAATCAAAATAATTCATTATTTGTTTTCGAGTTTCTGCTTTCTGGAAAAGTGAAAAAACTCTTTGAAATTAATAAATGCAATGTAAAAGATATCTTTCTTAGCAGTAAATGACCAGTCATATTGTAAAAAATTTCTCAAACATGGAACCTCAAATCGAAATTTCTAAATAACAGCAATATGTTTCTTGTTACCTGATGGTCTGAGGCAGGTCACAAATTTGTATATACGCAATAAATTTATATATTAATGTAATGATTTTTTTTTTATTAATTGAAGAAATTTGGTTTGCTTTTCTGTCCTGTGACCCCCTCCAGAAAAAATTTCTGGATCCGCGCCTGAGAGAGAGAGGGGGAGGAGGTATGCGTCCACTAAGGCATGCCTTAGAACTCCCAAGATGGAATCAACGGTGGCGCTACAGTTTCAGTCAGGATGAACTACTAAGTGAACACCTTATAGGGCTACTATGACATATTCGTAGCCAAGGCCTGTAAGGTGCGGTTTGGCCAGCTCTTCGTCTTAGAGTTAAACTAAAGACCTGGCCCTCCATGTTAGAGGTCGTGCGTCGGGGTGACATGGTTCCGAAACACGAACAAGCCTCCGATACGGACGGAATTTAATGCTGACGATCCACGCAAACGATTTAAAGATGCTAAGTGCTTCTTTCATTTTATAAATGTTAAACCTAAATGTCAATCGGATTCCGCCCTTTTGCAGGACGACCTAAATACCTTTTTTGCTTAGAGTTGCACAGCTTCCTAGAATTAAATGTTACTAAGTTCAAGCAAATAACCTTCTCACGAAAGCATAATCCATCTCAAAGAATTTACTACCATGGATGCTCACGCCCGCCGTCAATGTGGTTGATGCTATAAATGATCTTGGTATTATGTGTGATAAACAATTACATTTCCACTCCCACTTCGATCATTATAATTAATAAAGCTTACAGCTCACTTGGTTTTATTAAGAGATGGTCTGAAGAATTTTGCAATCCTTACGTAACAAAGTGTCTCTACATTATCTCAGTCCGACCCATTCTTGAATATATGCTTGTCCAGTCTGGTCTCCCTTCTATGAAAACCATTCAAAAAACGATGCCTTACGAAGTCTCCCTTGGGACGATAGCTCCAACTTACCTCCCTACGCTGATCGGATTAAAATCATAGGTCTGCAACCTTTGGCTGTTAGACGCAAAAATGCTGATACACTTTTCGCTCACCAATTACTCATGGGTAATATAGATTCCCCGGCTGTTTTAAGCGAAATTCAACTGAACACTAATAGCGTTTTTTTTTTGGTCGTCCGGAACTGTTCCGAACGATTCTGCATTCGTTCACTTGGTACAAGATGACAGTTCTTATTCTGAATAGAACAGAAAAACGATTCCGAATTTGAAGTCGGAATCAAAAACAGAATCACGCATACATACACACACTCGCACATACGTACTCGCCGGCATGTTTACAAATAAAGAAAATAAAAACAAAGCCATGTCATCTGCAATTCTGCATATGATGTTTTACAAATACATAGACATTCAACCATCAGAAGCAAAAAAATGCGTTTGCATGTTCGTTTGGTATCCGGAATCGGACAGTTCTGTGTACCAATTCCGGATTACCAAAAAAAAAAACACGCTATAACCTTCATAACCTTCGTTCTGCCAGTACCCTTTACTTTTCTCCACCCTCGTTATAAATGTCTAACCTTACACCACCCATTTTCAAAGCAAAACGTTATCCCTTTAATTTTAATCAGGAGAATTTTGAGTTCACTTTAAGTCTAATTTTGAGTTAATTTTTAAGTTAAAGCTTGTATTAATCTAATAAATAAATAAATATCACTGTAGTCAAGTTACAATATAATGAGGGCAGTGATAGCCCATTAATAAGGCATCTTTATGGGGTTATCGAGCGGAAATTAATAACTATGCGACCAAGGACGAACTGATGTTAATTATACATTCTATTATAGGTATTCCCAGATTACCCCAAGCAAATAGATACTATAGGCACTCTAAAGGCATGCAATATAACTGTCGATAAATTGATATTTAGGTAATTATTTAATTACTAATCTTGTTAAATAAATATTTTTAAGACCTTGTTTTTAAACCTCAACACAAGCGACCATGTTTTTTGTTTTGTATTGAAAAAAAAACAACACATATACAGTTGACAGTGGAGTCAATGAAGCTGAAAAAAGAGCGTTTTCAGAAAGTCCACAGAAACAGCTCGGATTAGGATAATTTTTTTTTTTTAATTTTTTTTTTTTTTTTTTTTAACTGTTTGAAATCAGAAACATATGATTTGGGGGAAATAATTATTAATATTGTTTAAACAATTTTCGATGGAATAGGATCAGGGACAAGGAAAGGCAAAATTGCGACATTTATTACAGCTGTCATCAAAGAATGCAGATATTTGGATGCGGATTCGTCGGGGAAAATCGGCTTAAATCTAAAGTCATGGATTTCAAGCCAATTAGTAATCGCCTGGCTGTGATCAGCATCAAAGCCACACTAAAAAACATCAGTATAATATGTGCACATGCCCCTACCGATGATGCCGAGGAGTCAAGCAAGGAGGATTTTTACGACCTCCTGGATAGAGCTTAAGGAGCCTGTCCAGAGTAAGACGTCAAAATCGTACTCGGAGATTTCAATGCAAAAATCGGGAAGGAAGACATCTTTGGCGGATTAGTTGGAAAGCACAGCCTCCACGAAGTTACAACAGATGACGGCTTCCGTCTAATCGACTTTGCTGCAGCTCGTAATACGGTTATAAGTAGCACTAGGTTTCAAGGACGAAAGATCTACACAGCAACCTGGCGATCTCCGGATGGTCGAGCCACCAACCAAATCGACCATGTGCTAATCGGCGCAAAGGCAGGCATCCAACATCTTGAACGTGAGCACTTTCCGAGGGGCAAATGTCGACTCTGACCACTTTCTGTTAGTGGCTTAGTTTAGAGCTCGATAATCAAACGACAAAAAAACACGTGCGGCCCCAAGTACGAAGTTCAACATCGGTTGTCTTGGCACTCCGGATAATGCCAGAGACTCGCGCTCCGCCGTCCTCAGGTGTCAACACTTGTGGAAAAAATATCGCGAAAAAAAATGTAGCCGAGACCACCATAGGCTACCAGCCACCCCCGGAAAGAACCCGTGATATGGTTATGAGTGCGCGTAATTGAAAAGAAAGGCGGAAAATGAAGGTTTGCAGATGCTGCAACGGAAAACAAAAGCAGCAAGAGAAGAGTACCGAACAAAAAGGAGAAATGAGAAAAAGACAATGCTAAGGAATAAAAGAGCATCCGTAATTTCTCAGCTCAAAGATCTAGAAGAGTCTCGGGCCAAGAACAGCACCCGGCGTATCTTTAAAAGGTCGAAGCAATTAGCTACTGGTTTCAGAACCGGGACTCAGGCACTTCGAAACAGTGAAGAAAACCTAGTCACCGAAGCACAGGGAATTGTAGATGTTTTTAAGCAGCTTTTCCAACAGCTGCTGAATGCGCAAAATGTCGAGCGAGCTAATGACGAAAGAGAAATAAGACCAGTCAATGAAGACCCAGTCTCAGCCCCCAGCGCAAAAGAGGTAGAAAGAGCCATCCAAAGGCTAAAAAATAACAAGTCCACCGGGTCGGATGAGGTGTTTTCGATGAACAGCATGCACCTGGTCATCAAAAAAGTGTTGGAGGAAGAATGCATGCCCACTGACTGGTCGATAAGGTCCATATGCCCCATTTACAAAAAAGGCGATCCTATGTCATGCAAAAAACTACCGCGGCATATCCCTGCTTAATGTTGCATACAAAACCCTATCCAACGTACTGTGTGAGCGTCTTAAACCGTTCTGCAACACAATAATCGGCACTGACCAGTGTGGCTTTAGGCCAGGCAAAACAGCGATAGACCAAATATTCACACTGAGGCAGATCCTGTAAAAGATCATCGCAATTCAATTCGAAACTAACCATCTTTGCATCATCATCCACCGCCAAGAGCTTCTGATGGCGATGTCTGAATTCGGGATCCCCAACAAACTGATCCAGCTGTGCCGCATGACGCTTAACAATACGCAGTGCAGTGTGCAAATGGGTAAGCTCATTCGAGTTATTCCAAACATGCGCAGGATTTAGACAAGGAGATGCGCTGCCATGTGACTTCTTCAACATAGTCCTTAGAACAGATAGTGCGCAAGGCAGGTGTGAGCACGGAAAACACAATCTTTAACAAGTCCACCCAGCTCCTAGGCTATGCGGACCAAGACAGCTGTTGCTTGAGGCGTTTACAGCGATTGAAGAACAGGTAAAACTCGTTGGTCTTGAAGTGAATGAGGACAAAACGAAGTACAAAGCAACATCTGCCTACTGCCTAGGACAAAACGTCACTGTTGGTAGCAGCAATTTCGAGGTAGTTAAGGAGTTCACCTACCTTGGAACAAACATCAACACCACACATCAACACCACAAACGACACCTTAGTGGATATCCGAATAAGAATTACCCTAGCGAACCGCTGCTGCTTCGGTTTGGCAAAACAACTGGGTTCAAAACTCCTCACTCGAAAGAAAAAGTGTCTGCTATACAAAACTCTGATTTTACCAGTTCCACTCTACGGCGGCGCCGAGTGCTGGACGAGACGATAAGTAAAAAAGGGGAATTGATACTGGGCACTTTAGAAAGAAAAAATCTTCGACTGATTTTCGGTTCCGTATGCCACGATGGCGAACTGTACGAACTGTACCAAGATGTGGATGTAGTCCAGAAGGCCAAGAAAAGACGACTACATTGGCTCCGCCACATCGAGCGAATGGACAACAACGCTCCAGCCAAGAAAGTCTTCTCATCGCAGGCCCCAGGTTCTAGACGACAAGGAAGACCGAACCTACAGTACAAAGCCCAAGTGACTGCGGATGTCAGAGCGCTTGGTTTTGGCGATTGGAAAGTGCACGCGAGGGACCGATCACGATGGAAGGCTGCAATAACTTAGGCTGAGATTCTTCACGGATGGTGAGCAGGATAAGTAAAGTAAGTAGGTAAACAATTTTCGAAAAAAATAGTTCGAAGCCAAAAAACAAGTTTACAATTTCAGTATTTTATCTTTAAAGATGTATTTTCCCAAAACTATTCCTGAATTCCTATATTCCTGAAAACAGTTTAAATAAAAGGCCAAACGGAAGGGCGCAAATGCTCTAAAAAACTAAAAAACAGCGTCCTGCCATCCAAACAAATCAATTGTATGTTAGACTTACAAAATTAAAACGGTTCTTACCTCTTCATATCTCTGGACATTTGCAGCATCATTTCTCCAAATTGATAAGCTCCAACCGAAAATCCGTGCACAACGATCGGATTATATGACGAGTTGTTTTCAAGGAATTTTAAGGTATCAGCAGCTACAAGCTTGAAACAAAACATTATGTTATTTAAACTTCATACATCAACACAACAAAAGAGGATAATACCTGGGTTCCTTTGGCAGGCCAGATGAATTGCCAAGGAGTAACATGAATAACCAACACATCGTATCCCAGGTCAGTATAAATCTCCGCATATTTCTTCAAGTGCTTCTGCTTTGCCAATAACCATGACATCATCAATACTAAAGGGTTGCCACTTGGAGATTTGAAGCTAAGCAAAAGAACATTTTTGTTGTTGTGAAGAAATTTTAAACAAATGCAAGTGCTTACGTCAAAGTCTTCTGATCAAATTCGATATTATTTGGACTTTCTGTAAAAAATGTCATATTTTTAGTCAAATCCCGAGTCGAAATTGTTCGCCGGCTTTTTGCAGATGCCATGTTTTCCTGCAAATATGGAAATCTCAAATTAGACAAAACTTTTCATTTTAAAGTTCAAATTAAATAAGTAATGACAAGTGATATAAACATCGCCTTCTTTGCATTGAATAACAACTGGTTGTAGATTGACAGATTAACATTGAATTTATTACCTTTACTAAACAATTCTACTGTACGTGTGTATGTCCCTGAACTCCTCCTAAACGACATGACCGATTGAAATTATTTGTGTGTGTGTGTGTCGGACGGCTACAATCGCAAAAGATTGCCAGATCCTTCTCTGATCGAGTGTCAAGTAACCTCTTAAGGAGTCCTATACCCCCAACATCAAGTATCGAAGACCAGTGGCAACATTGACAGAAAGCAGTTGACAAGCTGCCTCTAATGTGCTGGGTTTCACACAGCCACCAAAACGAAACCCCTGGTTTGACGAAGAATACAGGCAGGCCCATGCAGCCAAGCAGGCATACATAGCGGCGCTGCATAGAAGAACAAGACCTGCTCGTGAGCTCTACGAGCGATAGAGGAGAGAGGATCGCCGGCTTTTCAGGAGAAAATAGAGAGAGCATGAGAAGCGTCAGATTGAGGATGTTGAGAGAGCCAACAGCAGGAATGAAGTTCGGAGGTTTTACCGAGAGGTTAAACAGCTGGCTCAAGGTCATCGAGCAAGTACCGATGCCTGCAGAGATAAACAAGGGAACATCATAGTAGAATCGCAGTCAATGCTGGGGATTTGGAAAGACCACTTCTGTAGACTGTATAATGGTGACGACGAACAAAACACCGGCGTCAGACAGGAGATTTCATCGGACACGATGATAGCCAACAATTCCCTGAACCCGACAGAACGTCACAATAGACGCATACAACTTCGAGGTAGTAGAGGAGTTTGTCTATCTAGGCTCGGGGAATAACACCCTCATCATTTTAGTCCTGCTATATGGTGCAGAAGCATGGACCTTGACAAAATCGGATGAAAGTGCCTTAGGCTGTTTCGAGAGGAAAGTTCTTCGGGTCATCTTTGGCCCCGTGTGCATTGAAGGAGAATGGTGATGGACCTAGCCAGAAGGGCCAAGGTCCAGAGACTCAGATGGCTCGGTCATTTAGAGCGAATGGACACCAATGCTCCGACCCGGGAAGCCTTCGACACTATTCCCGAGGGACGTAGGAGGAGAGGAAGACCGCGACTCAGGTGGCGCACTCAAGTGGAAGAGGACCTCAATCAAGTTGGAGTGCAAAACTGGAGACGACTAGCTTAGGACCGAGCTAGCTGGCGGAGACTGTCGATTGAGGCCCAAGTCCACAACGGACTGTAGCGCCACCTTAAGTAAGTAAGTAAGTGTGTTCAAGTTATGCTCTGGATGGTTAAGAATCACAAATCAGCCATAGTTGCTGTCCCGGTAAACGTTGTTTTACCATATAAGTAATTTTTAGGAAACAATTTGGTTAAAATTTGATAGAGACGTAGGAGACGGCTATGGAATGCTTTTTATCCTACTAGCTGACGCGGTAAACGTTGTTTTATCATATAAATTATTTCTACGACCTAATTTAGCGGCAAAAAATAACAATGTTGAGGCTATAAACTTTACTACTATGACGACACTGTAACCGAGCTATTCTTACAATTAGAGTAAAGTCTTTTTTAATAATTAACGCGCACTCAAGGGCTTTTTTCATTATCCTTTATATGCCAAAAACACAATGCGAGTATTAGGGAAAGAATAGAGGATGTAAAAGGAGATGTCGGTGAACATTGGTTTTGAATTCTTGAATATTACAATGACTAGGGAAGATAGAGTGTGGAAGAGTACGGCTGAAGAACGATTCTCTGTACATGACAGTACGTGCGAAGTTGAACTGATGGGCATTCCTGGAGGCGCGGGTATTACGGTTGAATATCTTAAGGGGAGGAATGCAACTGAATGATGAGCTTATCATATTTTGCTGTTGCAGTTCCACATCCGAAGAGGAGGAATGTGAGTCTGGAAACGAATATGAGAAGCTGAGGGTACTATCGTCAGCGAAACAATGAATTGGATTAGAAGTTACAGACAAGAGATCATTGATGAAAATGAGAAAGAGGGTCGGAGACAAAACGGAGCCCTGGGGCACACCAGCATTTATATTGTAAGTTTCAGACTTGAATACGTCCATCACAACTTGTATTGAACGGTTCGAAAGAAAGTTTCTAATCCAACGAAGAAGGATTCACTGATACGGAAAGCACGCACTTCCGATAAGAGAGCCTGGTGTCAAACTCTTTCAAATTCCTTTGAAAAATTAGGTGTAACAATCTTCCACTGTTCGGTGAGATAACCATGAGATCACCAGTGGACCTGTTGCTGCGAAAGCCGTACTGCCGGTCATTAAGAAGCGAGGAGGAGTCATGACACTCTCTGGCAGCGAAGAGTTGGCGGCGTAAGCTTTCGCGAGAGAGCTAACAACTTGAGTTGCATTTTCAACGAACGTAGGGACCGAGGAAGAAGAAGAATTCTTCATATTTCTCTACAAATAACCAAAAATTCTTACTGCCTTTGGGACATTGCAAAATTGTTTGCCTTAATTTTTGGTCATGTAAAAATTAGATCCGCCGAATATAGGCATTTCAGGCCTTCCTGGCTTGTTTTAAACGTGTTCGGTTTTCCTGAGATGGGTTGGCTCTATAGCACCTGAACTTTACCTCTTTTTCTCTGATAACCCCTTTACAGCTTTAATCAAACTAAGACTCTTCTTTGCTTTTAACATTATTCCTAGAGGAGTTAATACATTGATAGTGTATTTATCAGGGCAAGTAAGGAACAAGTCAAGAGTATTTTCCGCTTGGCCATTAATGGCTCGGTGACAAGCTGAGTAAGGTGGTTAAACTCAGTAAAGATCTCAGCAAGCCGATGTAAGGAATCAATTAGTGAGAGACAATAAACTCTTGTCTTCTTCTATGTGGGTATTTTTTGTTCTGGCTAATATTTTGAGTGAACTTTACTAAATGAAAGAATTGACAACGGAGTTTTACGAACTTAATTGTTGTTTATGTATTTTGATTGCTGGCTTGTGATAAAGATAATACCGAATTTGTAATTATTAACATTTGACATTTTTTTTCTCGCAGTTGAATCATGAACCATGACATTTTTCGGATCAACAAACATCAACAAAATTCATCTAAGTACACGTTTATGTTACAACAAACACTTGACTGATAATTTTAATTGCCTTTGGTCGATATTTTCAAAACAGAACAAACGTTGATGATGTCTCAATTTGTGTCCAGACAATTTTGACTATTTTTTTGTTTCTTGTACGTAATATGTTATTGTGATTAGTACTTAGCTTAGAAATCAGTCAATGACGTTGAAAAATCAACTTTGCAATCCATAAGCCATCTGCTGCTAGTGCAGATTTTAGGAAAATGGCACAAAATTATTCCAGATTTGTTCGAATCTGTCAAATTTGATTTTTAATTAAACAGATACTGTCCGTCCCGTCATGAATAATAGACATCTTCCTTTCTGGCGTAATAAGAAACTTTGTTTGTTAATCAATAACGATATTAACTTTTGATCCGATAATTAGGGAAACGGATTCGTCGTGGCAGCAGACTCAGGCAAAAAGTCTTGAGCTTCATGACATATGTTCCCATGCTATACAGAAGAGAAAAAGGACGACACCAAAGACGAGTTCTACGAGCTCCTTGACAAAACGTATGAGCAATGTCCTAGCTACGACATCAAAATTATCCCTGGCGATTTTAACGCAAGCTGGGAAAAGAGGACATCTCTGGTGGAAAAGTCTGAAAGCACAGCCTGCACGACACCACTTCCGATAACGGATTCAGGCTGATTGATTTTGCTGCGGGGCGAAATGTTGTGGTGGAAAAGCACCTGGTTTCCACATCTCAACATCCATTAATGTACATTGAGATCTCCTGATCAATCAATCATCAACCAGATTGATCACATTGCGATCGACGGAAGGCACTTGTCCAGCATTTAAGATGTTCGAACTTTCCGAGTAAGCAACATCGCATCGACTCGGACCACTACCTCGTCGAAGTGCTACGAATATCCCGACAACGGCCAAAACAAGGAAATGCTGCAAGAAAGTTCGGTGTCGGACGGCTACAATCGCAAGAGATCGCCAGATTCTTCTCTGATCGAGTGTCAAGTGACCTCTTAAAGAGTCCTATGCCACCAACATCAAGTATCGAAGACCAGGGCAAAATTGCAGTTAGAGATGCCGCTTCTAATGTGCTGGGTTTCACTCTGCCACCAAAACGAAACCCTTAATTTGATGAAGAATGAAGGCAGGCCCATGCAGCCAAGCAGGAGGCATACAAATCGGCGCTGCATAGAAGGAGAAGAGCTGCTCGTGAGCTCTACGAGCAAAAAAGGAGAGAGGAATGCCGGCTTCTCAGAATAAAAACATGAGAAGTGTCAGATCGAGGATGTTGAGAGAGCCAAAAGCAGGAATGAAGTTTTAGGTTTTATCGGAAGATTAAACACCTGGCTCATGGTCATCGAGCGAGAACCGATGCCTGCAGAGATAAAAAAGGGATCATCATAGTAGAATCGCAGGCAATGCTGGGGATTTGGAAAGACCACTTCTGTAGACTGTATAATGGTGACGACGAACAAAACCCCGCCGTCAGACAGCAGCCTTTCATCGGACACGATGGTAGCCAACAATTCCGTGAACCCGACCTAGAAGAAGTGAAAACAGCAATATCATGGCTGAAATCCAACAAGGCCGCTGGATCAGATGGTCTAGTTGCTGAGCTGTAAAAAACAGCAGACAACGAGCTATATTGGAGCATGCTGTATCTGTATACCTGTAACTGTCAGATATGGACAGAGGAATGCCTGCCCGATGAATGGAGCCTCAGCTTTGTTTACCTGATCCTAAAAGAGGGAGATGCTCTAAACTGCTCCAACTATAGAGGAATCAGTCTACTTAACATCGCCTATATGATCCTCTCTGCCGCAATATGTGAACGTCTGAAGCCTGCCTTTCGTCAACAATCTGAATGGTCCTTATCAATGTGGCTTA
Source organism: Sphaerophoria rueppellii (assembly GCA_920937365.1). Taxonomy (NCBI): domain Eukaryota; kingdom Metazoa; phylum Arthropoda; class Insecta; order Diptera; family Syrphidae; genus Sphaerophoria; species Sphaerophoria rueppellii. The sequence goes on from CAKKXW010000002.1 coordinate 42,574,626, forward strand.
AGGCCAGGAAAGTCAACCATCGATCAAATTTTCACGTTGCGGCAGATCCTGGAAAAGACCTATGAACTCCAAATCGATACCCACCACCTTTTCAACGATTTTAAGGCCGCGTATGACAGCATCTACAGAGACGAATTGTATAAAGTTATGTCTAGTATTGGCATCCCTGCCAAGCTCGTTCGCTTGTGCTAAATGACGATGGAGAACTCACGCTGCTCCATCAAGGTTGGCAACGGCTTATGGAATCTTTCGTTATGACGCTCTATAAGACCCTCTTTATCCCCGTCCTGCTATATGGTACAGAAGCATGAACCCTGTCAAAAACGGATGAGAGCGCCCTAGGCCGGTTCGAGAGAAAATTTCTACGGAAGATCTATGATTCTGTCTGCATAAACGGTGAATGGAGGAGAAGATTAAACGACGAACTGTACGGGCTGTACAGCGACAATGACCTAGCAAAAAGAGTGAAAATGCTAGGACTTAGATGGCTTGGTCACGAGGATAGGATGGACACCAATACTCCGGTCTGTAAAGTCTACGAATCCACCCCAGAGTGAAGGTGCTGTAGAGGAAAACCCTGGCTCAGGTGGTACGCGCCACCTCAATTAACTCGGCGTGAGAAACTGGAGACAGCTAGCTAGGGACCGAGCTGGCTGGGTAGGTTTGTTGGTTGAGGCCCAAGTTCACCCCGGACTGTAGCACCACCTTAAATGAGTAAGTAAGAACTATTCGTCCCGATATGAATGGCTACGTTCATTCATATATCGGATAGGCTATCTGGGATACCCGTATCTGGGATATCTTTTTGGACGAGACAGATACCTGTATCCAGATTGCTGTCAAAACGTCTATGAAAAAAAAACAACAAATCACACGCTTGAGAACAAGAAATTGTTTATGGCCGTGAATCCGTTGGCAAACTTCTTCCGAGTCATCTAAAATATAACAAGTATTGTTAAAAATCAGATCGATAGTCATCTGCTTATATTTCTTTCAATTTTCTTTTAATTTGGAAGCTGATGAAATTGCGCGCCAGAACGGTCAAGGCAAAAATATCATATGTTGATCAGCTGAACACTCGGATACCCGAGGTATACCAAAAATGTTCACTTACACTAAAGGCCACTCAAGGCCTAATAAGCGTCTAATTATTTGCTTCAATTGTTTTTATTTCGCTCTGCAGTAGGTATTCTTTACGAAAAGAAAAACCGACGTGGACATTGTGCCGGCTAAAAAAGTTATGGTGGTCAAAAGGTCTCGAAATTCTTTTTTTCGTGAATATTTCGCGACCTATTGCCGTCAAATTGTTCGCCTTGAAATTATCTAAAAAAAAATGCGTCAGTCATATTTCTGTAAAATTAACCGTTCTTGGAATAGATTGACTAGAACACGCTTACATTTGCTCAATTGGGGTGCTGATGGAAAAATTGGCTTAGAATATTTTCTTTTAACTCCCAGCCGTATTGTTCTGGATCAATTTCTCTTCCTAGCCAGGCTTGTATGTGACAATACACTCTTGTGGGTCTTTCTTAAGCCGCAGGTCTTTGCAGTAAGCTGCAAACCGCGGCAACATTTTCGATGCTTTCGGTAATATTCAATATGAGTTATGCGCTCAAGTCATCGAAAAGTGGAACTTTCGAGTTCGCGCCACCTAGCAAGGCCCAGAGGGGCTTAAGAACGATGTTATAGATTTCACTGATAATGTCATTTATTCACCCTTTATTTTTTTTTTATCAAAAAACCGCCCAAGTATCATATAGAAGTTTTAAAAACACGTAAAAACTGGAATAAAATAAAAAAATAAAAAGCAAAACCGAGCGCGTACTTTTAAAGCCGGAACGATGCCAATGTCGATTTTTCAGATTGGGGTTTTAAATTACTAAAATGATTGAGTACGGCACAGAAGAAGATCTAGACTTTTTTATCCCACTACCAAACCACAACCAGCTACCCTATTATCACAATACCCTTCTCCGTTTCTCTTTACCCGATACCCAGCTATCCTCGATTTCTACCAGCTACCACTTTACCCGTTTTCCCGTAACCCGCTACACCGTAACCACTCTGCCCGCTACCCACTACAGGCTTAACTGCTCCCCGCTATTCTGTTTCCTAGTTACTACTCTACCCACTTAACCACTACCGCTACCCTGGCCATATTTCATGAACAGCTTTGTCGATTTTGTAAAGAATACTTATAATCCATCTATACCATTACCCGTGCAGTCTCTTAAAATTTGGAACATAGGGGTCGGTGGTAGGAGGGTAAAAATTTAGGACTTAATGTTTTTTTGTTCAATTCAACACCATAAACAAATAACAAGAAACAAAATTTCCAAAGAAATAAAAAAAATATGTTTTCTTATAGTGAACCACCTATTCTCATATCTACTTAATACACACATGATATTTCATCAAAATCGGTCAAGCCGTTTCGGAGAGATAAAAACACTAAAACTGCGACATAACAATTTATAGAAGATGGGTGAAATTTTTCCAAAATCTGTGTAAGAAGTAAGATACGGTTTATTGCAAGAGAGGAAGGGGTAAAAAGTAACACCGGGAGACTCCTAGCGGGGACAGTTGATCAAGTGTTAATGGGGTTCCGTTTTGCCTATCCTATCTCTACAGTTACTCACTACACCGTTACCCCGCTTCCCATTATCCACTACCCACAACCCGTCTCCCCGCACACCGTTACCCGCTACCCACTATCCTACCACTCCACTACCATGACCAACCTCTACCCCTCTCAAAACTGAGTAAGAAGTAGCTCTTAAGTGTTAAGTGGTAGGAAGTTGACTTAAGGGCTGAATGTTTTTCTTAATGCCAAACCATAAAAAATTATTTAAAAAAAACCGTCCAAGAAATGCAAAAACATTGTGTGGAAGAGCCATTCTTAACAATTAGCGGTATAAAACGTTATAAACGTATTCTCATACATACTGAATACACATACAAAATTTCATCAACATCGGTCAAGACGTTTCGGAGAAGTATGACCACTAAAACTGTGACAGAAGAATTGTATTTATTAGATTAGGGGTTAAAAATGGACTTGAGTTCGATCCGTTAAAAAGGGAGTAGTGCTAGAACTTGTCTAGGCACTACCGTGCACTTTTATCAAAAAAAAAAAGGAAAAAACTAACACTAACGCTAACACTATACTATTACAAATTTGAACGGTGCGCGGGAGAGGCTGTTTATGCAAAATATGACTTCCGACGGAAAGTTTGCTTTGCAATGGTGGTGCTTGAAGAGCAATCGAATTTGCCGATGAAATAAAAACAATGGACTAGCTCCCTCGTGAATATTTTCGTATTGTTTGCGGTAAACTTATTTAAATATTGATTGTTATAGAACAGAAAATGTATACATTACGCAAAAATTGTTTAACATAATTCAGTCAAGCCGAACCAAATAAACAATAACATCGTAATATTCTGCAGTGTTTCCATTTTGAAAGGAACCAAGTCAAAGTGCAATGTTTGCATAAAAACAAAAACACAGCCGATTCATAATTTTATCTGTTCACACAGCTCAGTTATATGCCAAAATGAATATGCTTTTTGCATAAAATTAAACACACATGTGTTGTTTTTGAAATGACCCTTAGATTATTAAATAAAATTTAATTAACACAATTTCAGTTGTTTCGCTTATATGACTCGTGTTTTCGCTATTTAATTCTTTAACAGCGGGACTTCCAGTCAGTGGAGAGCCAGCAACCAATATGAATAAAAGATCGGAAGATCAATGCAGACGCTAAACTGCAATATCCAGGGATTCCTGCATATAAAGCGAGTAAAATCATTACGGAAGCCATGAAGTTGGGTACTCACTTGTTAGGATATGCAAGCAAAGTATGTATGTATGTTATGTACAGTAAATACTGTGTTGTTTGCCACCGGTGACTTCCTCAGAGCGGCACCCATTTATGCCTTGACTCCGATATCAACCCAGAGACCGAAGTTGATTGAGGTCCTCTTCCACTTGAGTGCGCCACCTGAGTCGCAGTCTTCCTCTCCTCCTACGTCACACGGGGCCAAAGATGACCCCAAGAACTTTCCTCTCGAAACAGACTAAGGCACTTTCATCCGATTTTGTCAAGGTCCTGCTTCCGTACCATACAGCAGGACTGGGATGATGAATGTGTTGTACAGTTTTACCTTAGTTGCTCGAGAGAGGGCTTTTCCTCTCAATTGCTTTCTAAGCCCAAAGAAATAGCGATTAGCAAGAATTATTCTTCGTTTGGTGTTGGCGCTGGTGTTATTGCCCGTGTTTATCGCGGAGCTTAGGTAGACAAACTCCTCTACTTCCTCGAAGCTGTATGTGTCTATTGTTACGTTCTGTCGGAGCCGTGGGTGCTGGGTGCCCTTCCTCGAAGACAGCATATATTTCGTTTTTCCCTCATTTACCGGTAAACCTATTTTTGCTGCTTCCGTCTCAATTCTCACAAAAGCTCCAATATCATCGGCGTACGCGAGAAGTTGAACAGATTTTTGGAAGATAGTTCCTCTGGTGTTGACGGTGGAGCTCTACACTATCTTCTCCAGAACGATATTAAAGAAATTGCATGACAGTGCATCGCCTTGTCTGAATAGTTTTTTGACGTCAAAAGATTCCGTGAGCCCGTTGCCAACCTTGATGGAGCAGCGTGAGTTCTGCATCGTCATTTTGCACAAGCGAGCTTGGCAGGGATACCAAAATTAGACATAGCTTCATACAGTTCGTCTCTGCAGATGCTGTCATACGCGGCCTTAAAATCGATGAAAAGGTGGTGGGTATCGATTTGGAGTTCATATGTCTTTTCAAGGATCTGCCGCGGAAATTTGATCCATGGTTGACTTTCCTGGCCTGAAGCCACATTGATGAGGACCAATCAGATTGTTGACGAAAGCTTCAGACGTTCACATATTACGGCAGAGAGGATCTTGTAGGCGATGTTTAGTAGACTTATTCCTCTGTAGTTGGCGCAGTTTAGAGGATCTCCCTTTTTCAGGATCGGGCAAACAATGCTGAGGTTCCATTCATCGGGCATGCATTCCTCTGACCATATCTTACAGATGATTTGGTGCATGCTCCTATCTATCTCGTCGCCTGCTGTTTTGAACAGCTCAGCAGCTAGACCATCTGCTCCAGCGGAACCTTTCGATAAAACTCCGAATTCATTCTGCTGTTGGCACTCTCAACATCCTCGATCTGCCGCTTTCTGCTCTCTCGTTTTATATCCTGCAGAAGCGGCGTTCCTCTCTCCTCTTTTGCTCGTAGAGATCACAGCAGGTCTTGTCCATCTATGCAGCGCCGCTTTGTATGCCTCCTGCTTGGCTACATGGGCCTACTTGCATTCTTCGTCAAACCAAAGGTTTCCAAGCAGAACGTCGTGGGTTCGAGTCCTACTCGTGCCCATAGTTTTTATTTCATCTTTCAAGGGCACTGCCCTTATTATTTATTCTTGCGAAGAACTGACAAATCTTCCAAGAGTATCATCTCTCATGAAAAGTGCTTCTCTACTTGGCAATGTAGAGAAGCACTCGGCGTTATATTGTAGGTTCCTCTCAATTCTTCTACGCACCCAGAGAATGTTGATGAGAGTAAGCCACTTAGGCCTTGGCTCTTCCAAGATGTCGCGCCACTCTATTTATTTATTTTTTAATAAATAGGGCCATCCCCTGGTTCCGGCTTATCGTTGAATTTTGGAACACGTTGTATATTGGCTCCAACAAATGCAAAGCGCATTTGAAGTGGTAATAATGTATCGACAGAACAAAAGCAATTGTCTTTAAAAACACCAATTCAAGACACTAAGCAAGATAGATGAAGTACAAGGTATAACTTTCAACCACAAAAAACAGATTAACTCCATTCCAAGAACAAGATCTGCAACTGTTTTTCAAGTCACGACAGATTTAAATTCAAAACAAACTACCTCAATGGATTGGATACAAAGTGTAAAGGCTAGAAAGTTTTCACATGCATTTTAAGTGCAAATATGTTTTTTTCATGATATTTATTCCGAGGCAAAAAGTTCTTAGACCGACAGTAAAACCTGATATTTTAAATAGATGATTATAACGACGCGACGCACGGTTTCTGCTTTCATTTGATTAAAATGTTTTTAATCAATTACTAAAGGCATTGAAAATCCAATCGAATTTTCCGTAGTTTTTATATTTTATTCATGTTTTTTTTTTATAGCGAAATCTAATCACTTTATAGTTTTATAATTATCTATTATCAAAGCCATTTAGCGCAATGTGCAAGGCACAGTCCTCTTCACTTGATTAGACGCACACGTTTAATTGGTTAATTGGTCGCGATCTGTTACTTGGATTTGAGTTCGCTTCAAAGTTTAAGATTTAAAGATTATTTAATATTATTTTTATTCAAAAATGGGGAAAGTTTTAACAGCGGAAGAAAACGGAAAAATTGACGCGTACCATTCCGAAGGGTTTTCCATGAGAAGAATTGCCAAAAAATAGGCCGAAGTGACCATGTAGTAAGAAATTATTTAAAAAAATAGTGTTTCATATGGAACAAACTGCAAGGGACGGACAAAACCCCCTTTAACTCTTAAGGAGAAAAGAAAAATTATAAGTATTGCGTCAAATTCAGCTGCCTCCACCAGAAAAATAAAAGAAAAAACGGGGATAACTGCAAGCGTATCAACTGTTCGGCGAGCTATATTGAGTGCAGACCATCTTAGGCCGTGTGCGAATTGGGTTAAAATGTGGTTTAAACTTGACGTTTGGTTAAATTTTGACACTTCGCATTGAATAAAATGTGTTAAAAATTAGACTAGCTGCGGAGTAGGTTAAAATATGACAGAAGTGGTTAAAAATTCATCCATTTTTAACCACAGTTCATCCAATTCGCACACGGCCTTAATTTAAAAAAGAAAAATACTTTAAAAAAAAGCCTCCACTAAACGCCGTACGAAAAGAACAGCCAGCTGTTGGAATTCGCTTGCCTTCACATGACGTGGGATACCGCGCATGGAAGTGTGCTGAATTGGAGAAATGTCGTTTTTTCAGATGAAAAAACAAAATTATTGACTATTGACAACACAGTACTTCGCATTCGCACATAAATGCAACGAACTACAGACACATACAGCACTGGCGACAGAGGCCATCGGCTGAGACAGAACAAGACATTAATAAAGGGTTTTCCAATAAGAGGTGTTATTTTGAATAGCCCGCTATTTCGGTAGCTGTCACTTTTGAAGCTGTCATTTTTTGACATTTGACAAGTAGAAACTACGCCATTAATAAAAATGGAACGATACACGCTTCAACAACGCATTGAAATTATTAAAATTCACTATAAAAATGGTGAAAATTTGGCAGAGACGGTTCGTAAAACTAAAACATTTTTGGGTCGTCGTGAAGCACCTTGTCGGAACCCCAATACAGAAATTGGTGGACAAATTCGAGCTGTTGGGACAAGTTAGTGATGTGAAGAATAAAACCCGTGCACGTCGGTTCGAAAGTTCTACAAAAAGGTGAAACAAACCTCCAGGGCTTATACAGCCCGAACTAAAGTCTGTAGAGACCACCATAGGAACATCGTAGTGGAACCGCAGTCAGTGCTGAAGATATGGAAAGTATAATGGCGATGACGAGCAAAACTCCGTCAGCAATACAGAACCATTCAATTTGGGTGCGGAAGGCCAACAATTCCACCCACCCGACCTTGACGAAGTGAAGATAGCGATATCTTAACTTAAGTCGAACAAAGCCGCTGGAGCAGACGGGCTAGCCGCCGAACTGTACAAAGCAGCTGGAGATGATTTGGTTAGGAGCATGCACCAGCTCATCTGCAAAATTTGGTCGGAGGAAAGCGTGCCCGATGAATGGAACCTCAGCATCGTATGCCCGATCCTCAAAAAAGGAGATCCCCTGAACTGCACCAACTACAGAGGTATAAGTCTCCTTAACATCGCCTTACAGATCTTGTCTGCCGTGCTGTGTGAACGTTTGAAGCCCTTCGTCAACAACCTGATTGGTCCTTATCGTTATCAGTGTGGCTTCAGACCCGGAAAGTCCACCATCGATCAAATATTTATTCTACGGCAGATCTTGGAGAAGACCCAGGAACTTCAAATCGATACCTACCAACTTTTCATCGATTTTAAGGCCGCGTATGACCGCGTCTATAGAGACCAACTATATAGAGCAATGTCTAGTTTTGGAATCCCAGAAAAACTCATCCATCCGTGTAAGATAACAATGGAAAATTCACGCTGTTCCATCATGGTCGGAAAAAAGCTAACGGAAATTCATCAACATCATTCATGAAAACAGTGTGCAAAGTTCCAATGGAAGATGGGTCTAGCGGTTATCGAGGGCAAGACCAAGTTAATGCTGTCGACAAGAAAGGACAACCAACATCGACGTCTTGGAGCAAACGTCAACACAGACAGATTTAAGGAGTAAAGGACTTTGTCCACCTGGGATCCGCTATCAGCTCAGACAACAACACTAACGCTGAAATCAAACGAAGAATCACTCTTGCCAATCGCTGCTTCTTTTGACTTAGAAGGCAGTTGAATAGTATAGTCCTCTCGCGTGCAACTAAAGTCCCGGTCCTCATGTATGGTGCAGAGACATGGAATATGACAACATCTGATGAAAACGCTTTGGGCTGCTTTCAGAGAAAAATTCTTCGAGTGATTTTTGGTCCTGTCTGCGTTAATGGAGAATGGAGGAGAAGATTCAACCAAGAACTGTACGAGCTATACAGTGACACTGACCTAGCCAGAAAAGTTAAGGTCCAACGACTTAGATGGTTGGGTCATGTTGAGCGAATGGAAAATAATGCTCCGGCTCGTAGAGTCTTCGAATCTAACCCGGAAGGACGTCGCAGAAGAGGAAGACCGTGACTCAGGTGGAGCACACAGGTGGTAGAGGACCTGAACCAACTTGGCGTGCGAAACTGGAGACAACTAGCTAGGGACAGAACTGGCTGGAGAAATTTGTTAAGAACTTAATAAGCTTTCTAATAAATGTAATTGCTTGATAAATTCTTGCACACACTTATAAAAAAATCAAATCTATGTAAAAAAAAGGGTACGTCTAATCAAGTGAAGAGGACTGTATGTACACATTATGTTATGTTAAAAAAAAAACTCAAAACAAGTGTATATTTCTGTTGCACATACATTTTCGCCTGTTACATTTTCACCGGCAGCGTTTCTCCAGAACAAAATCCAATTCAAACCCATTTCTTCACAAAGTTTGAAAGTTAAATTCTATTTGAAATCGTCCTTTGACCAAGAAAACTTCACTGATTTTTATTCGAAATATTTTTTGACACTACGAAAGAAGATCTATCTTTATGACAGTTTTACTTGTACAAAGAAAAAAGTTTACTGTTCGATTTTAACATTGGAAATACCTCTGATCAATAAATCCAGGGGCAGAATATTCATTGAGCAAAATGTACACCTGTGCAAGTTTCTCTCATTTACCCAGCTAGAATACTAATTTCTATTCCAGCATTTGCATTTACAGGAAAAGAGAAGACAATTCTTCAATTTCAATTTAGTATCAAATGCGTCTACATATCAAAATTATATATTTATTATCATAAACGTCTGATTCGATTTTAAACATACGGAATGAGTTGCAGACTGATGTACGTAAATATACAAGAGTTCACATCAATAATGATTGATGCTAGTTCTGTCAATTGATATCTTCATTCAAGTTCACATGCCGGGGCATCTGGTTTCTTTTGTATTTGCCAGAATCAACCGATAAAATCAAAGAGAATAGAATTATTTGTTCAATATATCAATTGAAAGAATGCAAAAGCACAGTCTCAGGCTGTATTTTGAAAATGTACAGATAAGAAAAATATAGCCGCCTACACTGTTTATTTATTAATTTATATAACAAGTAGTTGTTATAGTTGCCTTATCGGTTAACTGATTTTATTGGGGTATTTCTTTTTATAGGCTTAGCGCTTCTTAGACATAATTTGGATTTGAAACTTGCTTTTAGAGAGGTACTTACTTATCCGGCTCACAATCCATGAAGGATGTCAGCCTGAGATATTGCAGCCTTCCAGCGTGATCGGTCCCTCGCATGCACTCTCCAGTTGCCGAAACCAAGCGATCTGGCATCCGCAGTCACTTGGTCTTTGTACCGTAGGTTCGGTCTTCCTTGCCGTCTCGAACCTGGGGGCTGAGATGAGAAGACTTTCTTGGATGGAGCGTTGTCGTCCATTCGCTCGATGTGGTGGAGCCAATGTAGTCGTCTTTTCTTGGCCTTCTGGACTACGTCCACATCTTGGTTACAGCTCGTACAGTACAGCACTCGACGCCTTAGAGCAGGATTTTGTCTACTTTGTCTTTCGACAACCTAGTTGTTTTGCCAAACCGAAGCTGCAGCGGTTCGCTAGGGTAATTCTTCTTCGGATCTTCACTAAGGTGTCGTTTGTGGGATTGATGTTTGTTCCCAGGTAAGTGAACTCCTTAACTGCCTCGAAATTGCTGCTACCAACAGTGACGTTTTGTCCTAGGCGGTGGATAGATGTTACTTTGTTTGTTGATGGCATGTACTTTGTTTTGTCCTCATTCACTTCAAGACCAACGAGTTTCGCCTGTTCTTCAATCGCTGTGAAGGCCTCAAGCACAGCTGTCTTGGATCGACCGATGATTACAATGTCGTCAGCATAGTCTAGGAGCTGGGTGGACTTGTTGAAGAAAGTGTTTTCCGTGCTCACATCTGCCTTGCGCACTATCTGCTCTAGGACTATGTTGAAGAAGTCACGTGACAGCGCATCTCCTTGTCTAAGCCCTGCTCATGTTTGAAACCACTCGGATGAGCTGTTACCCATTTGCACACTGCACTACGTATTGTTAAGCATCATGCGACACAGCTGGATCAGTTTATTCAGCATCCCGAATCCAGACATCGCCAACATAAGCTCTTGGCGGTGGATGCTATCATACGCAGCTGTAAAGTCGATGAAAAGATGGTGGGTTTCGACTTGAAATTCGTTTCCAGGATCCGCCTCAGTGTGAATATTATGGTCTATCGTTGTTCTGCCTGGCCTAAAGCCACACTGGTTCGTGTCGTTTATTGTGTTGCAGAAAAGTTTGAGACGCTCACACAGAATAGGGTTTTGTATGCAACATTAAGCAGGGATATGCCGCGGTGGTTTTTGCATGACATAGGATCGACCAGTCAGTGGGCATGCATTCTTTCTCCCACACTTTGTTGATGACCTGGTGCATCAAAACACCTCCGACCCGGCGGACTTGTTATTTTTTAGCTTTCGGATGGCTCTTTCTACCTCTTCTGCGCTGGGTCTAGGACTGGGTCTTCATTGACTGGTCTTGCTTCTCTTTCGTCATTAGCTCGCTCGACATTTTGCGCATCCAGCAGCTGTTGGAAGTGCTGCTGTGCGCGTGAAGAGTCGCTCACTCAGGCGCTCTCTGTAATCTTTGGCATTATCCGGAGTGCCACGGCAAACGATGTTAAACTTCTTTCTTGGGGCTGCACGTGTTTTTATCGTTTGATAGTCGAGCTCTTAACTTAACCACTACCAGAAAGGGGTCAAAGTCGACAATTGCTCTTCGGAAAGTGCTTACGTTCAAGATGTTGGAAGCGTGCCTTGCGCCGATTAGCACATGGTCGATTTGGTTCTCCATCTCCATCCGGAGATCTCCACATTTCCACAAACCTTGTGCTACTTATCACCGTATTACGAGCTGCAGCAAAGTCAATTATTCGGAAGCCGTTATCTGTTTTAACCACGGTGGAAGCTGTGCTTTCCAACTAATCCGCCAAAGATGTCTTCCTTCCCGATTTTTGCATTGAAATCTCCGAGTACGATTTTGACGTCGTACTCTGGACAGGCTCCGTAGGTTCTATCCAGGAGGTCGTAAAAATCCTCTTTGCTTGACTCCTCAGCATCATCGGTAGGGGTGTGTGCACATATTACACTGATGTTTTGTAGTGTGGCCTTGATGCGGATTACAGCCAAGCGATCACTAGTTGGCTTGAAATCCATGACTTTCGATCCAAGCCGATTTCCCACAATGAATCCGCATCAAAATATGTGCATTCTTTGATGACAGCTTTAATAAATGTCGCAGTTTTTACTTTTCATTGTCCCTGATCATATCCATCGTATTTCCTGTATCGAAGTAATGTCTGCCTTATGCTACGTGAGGACAGATCCAAGTTTCTTAGTTACACCTGGAGTGTAGAGTGTTCTTACATTCCAGGAACACTCAATGCATAGTCCGTTGCCGTTCCGGGTGTGGTTACCATAAGAGGGGGATAATTATCAGAGGCTTTTATCTCCCTCATAGATTTTACTGTGGGGGGTTGTTAGCCCCTCGCAATAACCTCCAAATTTGTTGGGGCATTGATTAGGTGCTTCTATTTCTCCGTTTTGCACCCACGCGTGGCCACGCTTACAAGTTTCGCAAGTTATATCTAGAGATATAACCAGTACCCGGTGGTTACCACGAGGAGGTAAAGTAAGCACTTGGTGTATAGTAAAAGTTACAGCATACGCCCTCAAATTCTACAACACCCAACCACGGTTTTTACATTCATACGAAACGAAAATTTTACTATTTAACCAATTATTAAACACCTAGTTGAAAACGTTCCGCACAACAGTGAAGATTTCACTCGACAAGAACCATATGAAACGGGTGGATTTTTATTGAACTTTGAAATTCGTATTCCTCTCTCCCTGGCAAACATTTTAAATGTCATTAAAATTGATCATAACCAAGTTTTCGAAAGTGCTGCATTTTATTTAAAAAAAAAAAAAACGTTTCATTTGAAATTGAAAAATTAGTCTTTTGATTTCCAAAAATAACTTCTTGTAAATTGAGAGTACCTACTTCTCTTGGTATTCGTTGAATGCCACCATAACGCCCAACAGGTCGTAGCTCTTTTGAATTTCCTGGCATACAGACTTGATAACATTCACTTTTGTGGACTTTGAACCAACATGTGCGTGATCATCTTCTGTTTCTTTTTTCTCAGTTTTTCGTTGAACATTTTATTCATCACTTTGTTCTTTGTTCCTCTGTCGATTGAAACAAAAAATTTGTTGCGTGGTTTTTGTCTGCCAAAACCATTTTAAATTAATTTGTAAATTTTGTCAATAGAATTTTATCAATGGCCAATGCATTTTTGTTAGTTTATTTATTGGCATAATGTACGATCAACGATGAGAAAATAAAAACGCTTTGCAGCTCTGTAGAAAAAGATAAAAATAAAAAATAAAGAAACTGGAAAGAGATACAGGAAAAATTGTGGATTCGAGATTGAAAAATTTAGATACTATTGATCACTTGATCAGTGATCAATTAAAGTATTGGCTTAGGTCAGCCAAGCAAACTTGTTGATCGAGTTTTTTTACAAGTCTCCAACTAGTCTTTATTCTTTTCTGTACTTGATTTTAAATTTTAATACATAAAGCTGAACAATTTGTTCGTTTGAATGCGATAATCTCTGGAACTACTGGTTCGAACGGTATAATATAATTTTGTGTTGTTTAGTCCATTAATCGAGGAAGGCTTTAGACTACTTGACATTAAGTTGTGACCAATAGGAGCGAAAAATCAGTGGAAAATGTGGAAATAAAGCCATTCTTTTAATATTGAATAGTCCTTTTATCGTAGAAAGCTTAAAAGCTACATAATAAAGGATTTTCCAATACGAGGTGAATTGGAGAGGAGTTGCCGGTGTACATTGGTCTTAAATTCCTGAACACTGCAATGATCGGGGAAGACAGAGTGTGGAAGAGAGTTCCACATTCGCGTAGTACGGCTAAAGAACGATTCTCTATACTTGAGCGTACGACTGAAGTTTAGCTCTAGGGTAAACTGATGTGCATTCCTGGAAGGGCGGGTATTGCGGTTGAATTGTTTTAGGGGTGGAATGCAACTGGCTATTTCACTAGAGCAATTACCGTAGAAGTAACGATAAAACAAGGAGAGACACGAAACGTTACGACGGTGTTCCAATGAAGTAAATGAGTTAGTGATGTCTCTACACCAATCATTCTTACAGCTCTTTTTTGTATTCCATCCAAGAGGCTTAAGTAAGTAGCTGGGGCACCAGCTAAGAGATGTGAATTGTACTCAAGCTTTGGACGGATATAGGTTTTATAGATAATAGCCAGATCAGACGGGGAGTAAACCCAAACATCTTGCGGCATTTTTGGCGACATCGCCTATGTGCTCGGTCCACAGAAAGTGGTCAGTGATGCACATTACGAGAATCTCGAGATGTTCGGTCTTATTGATGCAAGTGCCACTCATGGACAGTGGCAAGGGGGGTATATCTAGCTTCAACGATACATAACAGCATTGAGTTTTCGAAGCACTAAGCTCTACAAAGTTTATAATTTCCCATTGTACAATGCTGTTTAGGGCAGAGTATAATGAGCTTATAATATTTTGCAGTTCCAGTACCACATCCGAATAGGAGAGATGTGAGTCTGGAAACGAATATGAGAAGCTGAAGGTACTATCCTCAGCGAAACAATGAATTCGATTATAAGTTACAGACAAGAGATCATTAATGAAAATGAGAAAGAGGGTCGGAGACAAACCGGAGCACTAGGTTTTTTCAGGATCTGACGCAACGTGAAAATTAGGTCTAAGGTTGATTTTCCTGGCCTGTAACCACATTGATAAGGACCAATCAGATTGTTGACGAAAGGCTTCAGACGTTCACATATTACGACAGAGAGGATCTTGTAGGCGATGTTTAGTAGACTTATTCCTCTGTAGTTGGTGCAGTTTAGAGAATTCTCCTTTTTCAGGATCGGCAAACAATTCTGAGGTTCCATTCATCGGACATGCATTCCTCTGACCATATCTTACAGATGATTTGGTGCATGCTCCTATCTAGGTCGTCACCTGCTACTTTGAACAGCTCTGCTACTAGACCATCTGCTCCAGCGGCTTTGTTAGCTGTGATATTGCCATTTTTACTTCTTCTAGGTCGGGTTCACGGAATTGTTGACTATCATCGTGCCCGATGAAAAGCTCTTTCCGGCGGCGGTGTTTTGTTCATCGTCGCCGTTATACAGTCTACAGAAGTAGTCTTTCCAAATTCCCAGCTTTGACTGCGATTCTACTATGATGTTCCCTTGTTTATCTTTGCAGGCATCGGTTCTTGTTCGATGACCTTGAGCCAGCTGTTTAACCTTCCGATAAAACCTTCGAATTTCAATCCTGCTGTTGGCTCCCTCATTATCCTCTTTTTTTTCTCCTGAGAAGCCGGCGCTCCTCCCTCCTCTTTCGTTCGTAGAGCTCACGAGCAGCTCTTGTCCTTCTATGCAACGCCGCTTTGTATGCCTCCTAGTTGGCTGCATGGGCCTGCCTGCATTCTTCGTCAAACCAGGGGTTTCGTTTTGGTGGCTGTTTGAAACCCAGCACAATAGAGGCGGCATCTCTAACTGCTTTCTAGCAATGTTGCCACTGGTCTTCGATACTTAATGTTGGCGGCATAGGTGAGGTTAGGAGAGGTTAGGTTAAGACGTTACTGGACAATCGATCAGAGAAGGATCTGGCGATGTCTTGCGATTGTAGCCGTCCGACGTCGAATTTTCTTGTTTTGGCCGCTGTCGGGATATTCGTAGCACTACCTTGGCTTCGACGAGGTAGTGGTCCGAGTCGATGTTGGCTCCTCGGAAAGTTCGAACATCTAAAATGCTGGACAAGTGCCTTCCGTCGATTGCAATGTGATCAATTTGGTTGACGGTTGATTGATCAGGAGATATCCATGTATCTTTATGGATGTGGAGATGTAGAAACCAGGTGCTTGCCACCTCAATATTTAGCTCCGCAGCTTACTCGATCAGCCTGAATGCGTTATCGGAAGTGGTATCGTGCAGACTTTGACAATTTTAATGTCATAGCTAGGACATTGTTCATACGCTTTGTCAAGCAGCTCGTAGAACTCGTCTTTGGTGTCGACCTTTTTCTCTTCTGTGGGGGCATGCGCGCATATTAGGCTAATGTTCCCGAATTTAGCCTTGATTCGGATTGTCGTGATGCGTTCGCTTGCACATTGGAAGGTAAAGACTTTTTGCCTCAGTCTGCTTCTTACGACGAATCCGCATCCAAAGAGTCGCTGTTGTTGCTCTCGGTAACAATCACCATAGTAAATGTCGCAGTTTCTCATCCTCCTTTTGACCGGTCCATCCCATCGCATTTCCAGGATAGCGGTAATATCTGCTTTGTAGCAGTTGAGGGTATCCGCTAACTGTTCGGCGGTCTATTAAGGGACCTAACATTCCACGTGCATATCCGAAATTCGTTGTGCTTTATACATTTTCTTGGGTCCTCATCAGTGTATCCGTCCGTTTAAGAGGCCTGTTCTTGTTTCGCAACTAAATGCTTTTCTACTTAGTCGGGAAGTTACCCCGACGTACAACCCCAAACCTGGAGTACCAGGGACTTGATGTGACTCGAAGTGCAAGAGTTATTGAAGCAAAGGGTTTTATGGGTGATAAAGTACGACAATACATTTTTTTACGACCACGGTGACGCTCTATTTGTTCAATTAGAAGTCACTAAACATTTGTTTCTTTGTCTGGTCCTTAACAAAAATTCAGATAAGAAACACCTACTCATGCTTTGAATATTTGGCTCAGATGCAAATTAATGTGAATTGTATTGATCACGTATAAGGAGGAGTAAGATTAGATTAGGCTAGTCTGCTAGAGTGGCACACCGTGATTAAAACAAGGCTATCATGTTTGTTTTGGAAAAAAAAAATGATAATAAAATAAACATTCTCATGGTACTCTTGTATTTTTTAAAACAACAACAATCAGTTCTGTCTGCTTTTGCAATCATAAAGACAACTGAGGCAGTCTATTCTTTCAATCATTTTCACATGTCCTTATTGATTTACTTCACACCCCCCACCCGATAAGAACAAACAAAAACTGTGGACTAAATATTAAACAAATGAAAAAATTAAATAAACTTACATTATGGATTAGCCGGACGGCTTTTGGCGATTTAATCAGTTGTGATTGCAAGCTAGAGAACTCCTTCATTCCGATCTTTTGCTGATTGTATGAATTATTTAACTGCTGTGTCGCTCCCATTAAAGCCACAGCACTCATAAAACGTTGATTTGGTTTTCGAATGACTCCTAAGAGATTCCAATCATTATATCATAACAAAACCAACTAAAGCCTATCAAAATAAAATAACTTACCAACAAATAGAGGGTTTGCTGTATTAATCGATGAGGAGGCGGATACAAAGCGCCAAACAGTAGAACGAAAAAACGACATTTTGAAGCTTCTTTGCAATTTTTTTTTTTTTGTTCACAATACGTTTATGAATTTTAATTAATATTAACGCACTAGCCGAGCCCGAGAAGTGAAAATTATATGTATCCCTTGCTTGAATAAATATAGATTATAGTTTTGAAAGAAGGGGCAAACTTGCGATGGAATTTTATTGTTTTAGTAAAGATACATCTAACGAATTCAACTACGTTTGATTTTGGAAGGTTTAATGTATTGTTTTAAAGTTTTAAAAGGCAGTTTCACTTGGTGGAGCAGCAACAACGAGTATGCCGCGGCGAACCACAATAAAGAAAAATTTTATTTTTAAATTTAATAGGAGCTCAAACTTATGCCACCGTCAGCCTCAGCTGTCAACTTCGACTGTTCATTTTCATTCTTCATTGAATTCACTGTGTGGATTGTGTTTGTTATTGTATGGTTGGTGGATCGTAGATGGTGGCTGCTGGGCTCGCTGACAAGTGACAGTCTGACATGCGACGGTGACAGTGAAAATGGCCACGTTCAAGTCCGAAGTAAATAAATTACTCCGAGTTTCGGAGTAATTTTGTTATCGCTTTTAAATAGCGGATGCACGAACCAATTGCAGTGAACAAAAAATGTGACAGTATCCAACTTCACAATGATTCCACTTGTAACGGACAAAACATTAACCCAAACAAATATGGATTTTCGCAATTGAAGTGGATTATTTCGTTTTTCGTGTATAAAATGTTTTGAATAGATTAAATACGTAAAAAAAATGCATAAAGAGTTTTCCGTAACAAATTAAAAAAAAACCATGGCAACTTCAACAAAGTACATGTCAAAATACAGTGCCTTGCATAAGTATAACCGCACCCGGAAAATGCATTTAAAAGAAAACCTACAATAGGAGGGACTCCTTACTATTTTTTTTATTGAGATGCATCGCTGATCAAGCAAACTGAGAAGAAAATAAAGTACCGTTATTTCTTTTCCTGGTGTTTAAAAATTAAAAACAGATTTTAATGTAGATATTGCAAAAATATAACCGCTTTATTGTTTTTCGTTTTTTCTTTGTTTTAATTCATTTTTAACAAAAAAAAATTAATATGCAATTTCTTTGTCTCTATTTTCCACCAATCTTAGAATTCTTTTTGGCATTCTATTAACTAGATTTTTCAATATGGAGTCGTTTAAAGCGTTACATTCTGCACAACTGCCTCTCGCAGCTCAGCAACACTAGCAAATTGCTTATAATGGGCATACATTTTGCGAGTTAAAATTCCCCAAAGATTTTCGATGGGGTTGCAATCTGGAGATTGTGACGGCCACTCCATCAAATTAATGTTTTTCGATTCGAACCAATCCAAATTTTGACGACTTGCATGAATTGGGGCATTATCTTGCTGGAAGACATGCTCAACTCGGCGAAAAAATCTTAAATAAGGTACCAAATTCTTCTCAAGGACCGAAGTGTAGTCAGAACTGTGCATTCTGGTAGAGGTGAAGGCAAGTGCAACCTTACCACGCTCGCAGAAGGCCCCCCCAAACCATACAGCTACCACTACCAAAGTTCCTCTTGGAAAAATAACTTTTTCTCTTTCCTCAAATCGGGCCAATATCCGCTAAAACCATCTGGTCCATCAAGATTAAACTCTTTTTCATCACTTAAAATAACCTAATAAAAAATATTCATTCCAGTATGCCATTTGGAATAACGAGATTTTAGTGTAGATTAATAGAAAGTCACTTACGGTTTTCCAATCCCGATTTATGTTTTGGCGGGCAAATTCCAATCTTTTTGTTTGTGGGCTGCTGTTAAATTTGGAGCTGGCACCATTTTGCCCCGAACAATCACTCCGCTGCTTTTTAAAGCACGAGAAACTGTTGAATGCACCGAATTGGATGCAGCATTGATTAAACGCCTCTTGTCGCGACGTGTCAGCTCTGCGGACGCCCGGGTCTTATTTTTGTCCCATTAGATTCTGGATGTTTTGAAAAATTATAGGTTTTCTTTGTAATGCATTTTTTCGGGTGCGGTTATACTTATGCAAGGCACTGTATGTCACTTCTTTCTATGCCAGAGAAAGCTTGATCTAGCACTGAGGGGTAAGCCTTGACGTGGCGGAGCGGCTTACGGTAACTACTACTATATGAAGCTTAGAGCTATGCGATCGCGAAACTTGTCGCATGGTCAACAGGTCTAGGCGGAGTAGGCTGTTAATACTAATTATCCCACCAAGGCACTCCCATCGAGGGACGGCAGCGAATGAATTTCTTTTTTAGAATCAACGGTGGCGTCTTCAGTTCCAGTTTGGCCGAACTACTTGGTGAACACTTTTACGGGCTACTTCGACTTATTTGAAGCCCAGGCCGTAAAAGGAGCGGTTTTTCCGTCTCTTGCACTTGGAGCCAAATCAAGTGCCTGGTACTCCAGGTTAGGGGGTTGTGCGTCGGGGTGACTTCCCGACCACGTAGAAAATATCTTAGTTGCGAAGCAACAACAGGCCTCGGAAACGGACGGATACACTGATGACGACCCAAGCAAATGTCCAATTACAACGATTTTCGGATATGCACGTGGAATGTTAGGTCCCTTAATAGACCGCGTGCTGCCGAACAGTTAGAGGAGACCCTCAACTGCTACAAAGCAGATATTACCGCTATCCACGAAATGCGATAGGATGGACCGGGCAAAAGGAGGATGAGAAACTGCGACATTTACTATGGTGATTGTTACCGAAAGCAACAACAGCGACTCTTTGGATGCGGATTCGACGTGGGAAGCAAACTCAGGCAAAAAGTCTTGAGCTTAAAAGTGTAAGCGAACGCATCACGACAATCTGAATCAAGGCTAACTTCGGCAACAGTAGCCTAATATGCGCGCATGCCCCCACAGAAGAGAAAAAGGACGACACCAAAGACGAGTTCTACGAGCTGCTTGACAAAACGTATGAACAATGTCCTAGCTATGACATTAAAATTGTCCTCGGCGATTTTAACGCAAAGCTGGGAAAAGAAGACATCTTTGGTACAACAGTCGAAAAGCAAAGCTTGCACGCAACCACTTCTGATAACGGATTCAGGCTGATCAATTTCGCTGCCGGGCGAAATGTTGTGGTAGCAAGCACCTGGTAACCGCCTCTCAATATCCATAAAGGTGCATGGAGATCTCCTAATCAATCAACCGTCAACCAGATTGATCACACTGCGATCGACGGAAGGCACTTGTCCAGCATTTTAGGTGTTCGAACTTTCCGAGGAGCTAACATCGACTAGGACCACTACCTCGTCGTAGCCAAGGTAGTGCTACGAATATCCCGACAACGGCCAAAACAAGGAAATGCTACAAGAAAATTCGACGTCGGACGGCTACAATCGCAAGACATCGCCAGATCCTTCTCTGATCGAGTGCCTAGTAACCCCTTAGGGAGTCCTATGCCGCCAACATCAAGTATCGAAGACCAGTGGCAACATTGCCAGAGAGCAGTGAGAGATAACGCCTCTTATGTGCTGGGTTTCACACATCCACCAAAACGAAACCCCTGGTTCGACGAAAAATGCAGGCAGGCCCATGCAGCCAAGCAGGAGGCATACAAAGCGGCGCTGCATGGAAGGACAAGAGCTGCTCGTGGGCTCTACCAGCAAAAGAGGAGAGAGGAACGCCGGATTCTCAGGAGTATAAAGAGAGAGGGCATGAGAAGTCGTCAGATCGAGGATGTTGAGAGAGCCAACAGCAGAAATGAAGTTCGGAGGAAGGACACCCAACAACGACGGCTCGGATAGAACGTCATAACTTCGAGGTAGTAGAGGAGTTTGTCTACCTAGGCTCCACTATAAACACGGGCAATAACACCAGCGCATAGATCAGGCGAAGAATAACTCTTGCTAATCGCTGTTTCTTTGGGCTAAGAAAGCAATTGAGTGGAAAAGCCCTCACTCGAGCAACGAAGGTAAAACTGTACAACACCCTCATCATCCCAGTCTTGCTGTATGGTGCAGAAGCATGGACCCTGACAAAACCGGATGAATGTGCCTTAGGCTGTTTCGAGAGGAAAGTTCTTCGGGTCATCTTTGGCCCCGTGTGCTGTGAAGGGGAATGGCGAAGAAGATATAACAGCGAACTTTACGGGCTGTACAACGACATGGACCTAGCCAGAAGCGTCAAGGCCAGACTCCAGAGACTCAGATGGCTCGGTCATTTAGAGCGGATGGGTACCAATGCTCCGGCCCGGAAAGCCTTCGTCACTATTCCCGAGGGACGTAGGAGGAGAGGAAGACCGCGACTCAGGTGGCGCACTCAAGTGGAAGAGGACCTCAATCAACTTGGAGTGCAAAACTGGAGACAACTAGCTAAGGACCGAGGTAACATGCGGAGACTGTTGATTGAGGCCCAAGTCCACAACGGACTGTAGCACCACCTTAAGTAAGTATCTTAAGCACTATTGACATGAGCACGAACAATGACCAACGAATGAACGAAAATTCGTCGATTTTGACATTTAGTTTATGCGAGTTATTAATTCGTCGCGAATGAATAACCAAAACACAAACAGAAATGATTTTTGAGTGTGTGGCACCTACAACACTGGACTCACACTCTTTATGTAAGTGGGAACACTCAACACTTATTCATTTGTCAAACATCGGCCGTAACTTTAGAAAGCCGTGATTAGAGAAAGCTGTCAAACTACCGAAGCGATGACACGAGCTGGCATAGCAGAATTAAGATTATTGAGTTACGAAATTTACAACCGACCGCACGACAAGAATCAAGCTAGCAATTAAATAATTATAGTTAGATTAAGTTATTTGTTGTTAAATAAAGAGCTTATTTGAAACTTGTTTCTTTCTTTTAAATTCTAATAGAACTCCATCAGCATAGGTTCTATATTGGTGACCCCGAACGTTTGTGACGAGCACAATTCCGCTACACATCGAACGACACAAATAACGGAACATCAAACTGGGAATCAACGTGCGGTAAATTTAAAGCCTCTTATCTACAGTTACAACATACTCACGTGATGATTGAATTCGACGAATCGCAAAAATCAAGCGAGACACAATTTCAAGGCCAAACTCCACCTACAGTTAGCCGAGTTTCCGTAAAAGTTCCACCTTTTTGGGATGAAAATTCACAAATTTGGTTCGCACAAGTGGAAGCGCAATTTGCCACTTCTGGAGTTACTTCTGACTCTTCAAAATTCAACACGGTTGTAGCTGCCATCGAGACAAAAATTTTAACTCAAGTCACAGATGCTGTTCTCAATCCACCAGATCATGACAAATACGAGAATTTCAAAAAAGTTTTGTTAGAAAGGTTTGGTGCATCGGAACGCAGAAGATTAGACGTTTGCTATCAGACATCGAGCTGGGAGACAAAAATCCTACGCAACTTCTCAACGAAATGCGTCTGTTGGGTGGAATACACTTGACAGATGAATTATTATACAGTTTATGGCTCAACCAGCTGCCATCGCAAGCACGTGCTATCCTTCAAGCCTCCACTGCCGATTTAAAAGGAAAAGCTGCTCTGGCTGATAAAATCCTCGAAGTAAGTGACAATCAACGAGTCGATATGATGACAAAGAGTACATCGTCCAAAGCAACTTCAATCGAACACCGTATTGATCAAATAGACCGGCAAATACAACAACTTCTTCACGCAAGTCGTCGTTTCAATACCCATATGCGCAGTTATAGTCGAAATCGTGACAAAACACCGGCTCGCCGCAACAACAGCAACAATGGTGACAAGTACTGTTGGTTTCATAGACAATTTGCTGAAGCTGCTCGTAACTGTCGCCAACCATG
>CAKKXW010000002.1:42608299-42630545 GCA_920937365.1 Sphaerophoria rueppellii
AGTAACGAATATAACCTGTCAAAAGAGAAACGAATTATGTTAGTGAAATACGAGATTTAAATGACTGGGGGGATATTATTTACCTCATTTGCTGTTAGACTAAGTTCGGTATGATCATTTGCATCATATGAACAGAGGACACGTGCTCGTTTCATTTGTTCGGGACTGGTGTCGACGACGCTGCGATTGTGTTCCTCATTGGCTTTTGAGTTGGTGCCTATATTGATGGGTACATATGGAGTGGGGCCTCCCAGACTATATTGTGAGGTGAAATTAATGATGGACAATGAAGTTGGCTTGTATTTTCGGTCTTTTATTTATTTTTTTATCATTTATTCGACAATTTTACTACAATGATTGCATAGAAATGAAAAATAGTTAGCTAATAGTAAAACGACACAAAACTACTAAACATGGAGTACGTTCAATAAATTCAAACGATCTTCAATTTCTTGTGAGCTGTTCAAAACAGCAAGCTACGAGCTAGATAGGAGCATGCACCAAATCATCTGTAAGATATGGTCAGAGGAATGCATGCCCGATGAATGGAACCTCAGCATTGTTTGCCCGATCCTGAAAAAGGGAGATCCTCTAAACTGCGCCAACTATAGAGTAATAAGTCTACTAAACATCGCCCACAAGATCCTCTCTGTCGTAATATGTGAACGTCTGAAGCCTTTGATCAACAATCTAATTGGTCCTTATCAATGTGGTTTCAGGCCAGGAAAGTCAACCATCGACCAAATTTTCACGTTGCGGCAGATCCTGGAAAAGACCTATGAACTTCAAATCGATACCCACCACCTCCATCAAGGTTGACAACGAGCTTACGGAATCTTTCGACGTCAAAAAAGGATTCAGACAAGGTGCATAACTCCAACGTCAACACCAGACGCTATATCTTCCAAAAATATGTTCAACGTCTTGAACCCCGATGATATGACGGAACCCCGATGAGGTTAATGACGGAAAAACGAAGTATATGCTGTCTTCGAGGAAGGACACCCAGCACCAACGGCTCGGACAGAACGTCACAATAGACGCATACAACTTCGAGGTAGTAGAGGAGTTTGTCTACCTAGGCTCCGCTATAAACACGGGCAATAACACCAGCGCCGAGATCCGACGAAGAATAACTCTTGCTAATCGCTGTTTCTTTGGGCTTAGAAAGCAATTGAGTGGAAAAGCCCTCTCTCGAGCAACTAAGGTAAAACTGTACAACACACTCATCATCCCAGTCCTGCTGTATGGTGCAGAAGCATGGACCCTGACAAAATCGGATGAAAGTGCCTTAGGCTGTTTCGAGAGGAAAGTTCTTCGGGTTATCTTTGGCCCCGTGTGCATTGAAGGGGAATGGCGAAGAAGATACAACAGCGAACTTTACGGGTTGTATAACGACATGGACCTAGCCAGAAGGGTCAAGGTCCATGTAAGTAAGTACCTTCAAGAAGTGAAGATAGTGATGACTTGGTAAGGAGCATGCACCAACTCATCTGCAGAATATGGTCGGAAGAGAGCATGCCCGATGAATGGAACCTCAGTATTGTTTGCTTGATCCTGATGAAAGGAGACCCTCTAAACTGCACCAACTACAGAGGCATCAGCCTCCAAAACATCGCCTATAAGATCTTTTTCTACAGTACTATGTGAACGCCTGAAGCCGTTTGTCAACAAACTGATAGGTCCATATCAGTGTGACTTTAGACCAGGAAAGTCCACCTTCGATCTAATATTCACATTACGGTCCTGGAAAAAAAACTCAATTCCCAAATCGACACCTACCAACTTTTTATCCATTTTAAGGCCGCGTATGACAGCATCTATATAGAAGAACTGTGTAAAGCCATGTCCAGTTCTGGCATCCCTACAAAACTCATTCGTCTGAGCAGGATGACATTGGAGAATTTGAGCTGCTCCATTATAGTCGGTAACGACCTCACCGACGCCTTCGATGTCGCCTTTAGACAATGTGATACACTGTAATTCGACTTCCTTAACATCATATTGGAACGAATAGTGCAGAACTCCCATGTCAACACTAGAGGCACTATGTATACGATAAGAAAAGATCCGACAGGATTTTAACTCTTAACAAACCCTCCTTAAGATCCCTTATTGGCATAATAACAGGACACAACCTACTTGGCTACCACAAGAAAAAAATGGGGCTTAGTACCGATGACCTTTGTAGAGGATGTGGTGGTGAGGACGAGCATGAAGATACTGTTCATTTTCTTTTCTACTGTTCCTCACTCTGTCTTACTAGGAAGAAAACTCTAGGAAACTTCTTCTTTAACAAACTAGAGAAACTATCCGAACTGCCAGGAAAAAGCTTACTAAGCTTTGTCAAGACCTCTAAAGGCTAAACGAACCACATGATTCATAGGTTATTTATTTTTCAGGAAGTTACAATACTTCGGGGTACCACAATGGATCTACATTGATCTAAGTGTGACGGTAACAACTCCAAACGTCAGCCCGCTTAACCTAACCTAATCTATAGGCTGTCATCGAGAAAGGACACCCAACATCTACATCACGATAGACGCATATAATTTCAAGGTAGGGACTTTGTCCGTAGCTTTGTGGTTAGGTGCGTTGGCTGCTAAGCAGAACGTCATCGGTTCGAGACTCATACTTTCACCGGAACACATGAAAGTTTAACTTTCGCACTCATACAACTCACACTAGGTTTTAGTAGTAAAGTTCATATGAGGATCAGTACTTTCGTAGTAAAATCACCACTACCACTAGCTTTCGTCACTACTTTTATTAGTTTTTTTATTTATTAGACAACTATTAGCTGTCATTTCAACTTTACAGTTTCGATTTAAGTGTTTTTGGTCTTTTCCGCCGGCCGACCGCAATTTCGTTATTAAAGCTTCCCCTACCAGTGGTAAGGGGTTTTAATATCGAAGGAAACTGTCCCGAATACCGACCGTGCCGCAACCGCCATTTCTTTGTTGAAGCTTCCCCCTACCAGTCATAAGGGGCTTTAAACATCGAAGGAAATTTGTCCTGAGTGCCACCAGGGGCCTTAAATAAACCTGCTGATCGACCAGAGCTATTGCCTGCCGTGCTGCGTGCCACCAGGGTCCTTAAATAAACCTGCTGATCGACCAGAGCTTTTGCCTGCCGTGCTGCGTGCCACCAGGGGCCTTAAATAAACCTGCTGATCCACCAGAGCTATTGCCTGCAGTGTAGTGCCACCAGGGGCCTTAAATATACCTGCTGATCCACCAGAGCTATTGCCTGCCGTGTAGTGCCACCAGAGGTCTTAAATATACCTGCTAATCGCCCGGAAATAAACCGGTCGAGTAATAACTGCCAGACGCTCAAACGGAAACAGGAACAGGAAGCCTAGTAGTGAAAGCCCTACCGCCGCGCCGGCCAAAACAGCTACGAAGCCGGACACCCTACAGGCTGAAGCTAGATCTAGTTCCGATCGCATACCGGAAGTGACGCATTAAATTTAAGAAGAACCAAGTCAAATCTATTGAATTTATTTTGATCTCAATAATTGTAGTTATTATAAGTGTTTCTAATAAAGAATTTGTCATTAGGTTCGAAAGACCATTATTGAAGTATCGTGTTTTCTTCAATAGACCTTGGCACACGCGAGCGCAACCTAGGCTGGGAAACAAAACACATCACATCGGGCCCATAGTTTTTATTTCATCTTTCACGGGCACTAGCTAGTGCGAAGAACTGATAAAACTTCCAAGAGTATCATCTGTCATGAAAAAGTGCTTCTCAACTTTGGCGTTCGGAATCGGCGTTAAATTGTAGGTCCTCTCAATTCTTCACACACACCTAGAGACTTGTTGATGAGACTCAGCCACTTAGGTCTTGGCTCTTTAAGAGCTGTCGCGCCAGTCTATTTATTTATTGATTTACTTTGTATACCTTGACTCCGCTATCAACACGGACAACACCATCAGCGCCGAGATCAGACGAAGAATAACTCTTGCTTATCGCTGTTTCTCCGGGCTAAGAAGGCAATTGAGTAGTAAAGCCCTCTCCCGAACAACCAAGATGACGCTCTATAAGACCCTCATTATCCCCGTCCTGCTATATGGCGCTAGTAGCATGGACCCTGTCAAAAACGGATAAGGCCGTTTCGAGATAAAAATTCTACGGAAGATCTATGGTCCTGTTTGCATAAACGGTGAATGGAGGAGAAGATTTAACGACGAACTGTATGGGCTGTACAGTGACACTGACCGAGCTAAAAGAGTGAAAATCCAAAGATACAGATGGTGCGCGCAAGTTGAAGACGACCTCAACCAACTCGGCGTACGAAACTGGAGACAGGGACTGAGCTGGCTGGAGAGGTTTGTTGGTTGAGGCCCTAGTCCACCCCGGACTGTAGCGCCACCTTAAGTAAGGAAGTAAATATTTGTATGTTTAGAGGAAAAGAAAGTGAACACTTTAGGTAATCGAGTTTAATAACATAAATTTAATATAACATCTTATGTCTTAAATCTGAATGTTAAATCGTAATCTTACACAGTCTAACAAGTTATCTAACAGTTTAGAGCGAAAAGATACTATCCATGCTTATTACTCTAGGTTCACAATATTTTAATTATAAATTTTGTTAAAATTTTACAAGCAGATTACAAGAGTACATAGAATTCATAGAATAAATAAAATTACAAAGAAAAAGAAGCTATTACACAGGAAGAATACTACATACTATAACTATAGGATTAGAATTTAATCAGAAAGACGTGTATTGAAGCCTTAAAGTTTGGCCAAAGAGACACAAATTACGAGTACACTTTAGGACAAGAAAAATAGAAAAAAAAAAACCGAACCGCTTTTAATTGAGACGAAACTTAGAGTATGGATATATCACTTGTATCGTAGGTGATATTCATATTGTTTAGTATATTCGAATTCGGATTGTTAAATGAAGATATGGTTTGTTCGCTGCTGGGATGGACAGTGGGAGGCCCATCTACATCTTCGCTGTTTATACGCAAGCGAGGTGTTTGTGGCCGCATGCTGCAAACCAAGGAAGCAAGATGTTTGTTTGTTTGTTTTTTTTCTTTGTTGTTGTTTTGTGTGGATTTTTAATTTAAGAATAATAATATCATGTTATGTCTCTAATAAAAAAAAAAAAACAAAACAAAACAAAAAAAATAAAAAATCGTGAAAACTAAAAGAAAGAATATGCTTCTACAATCAAAGATTACAAAACTAACTTGCACATTCTCAATAAATAGAATAAAAACCAAAATAAAAATAAGAATAATTGAAGCGTTGAGAATGAGAAGGGGGAAGGGAAGTGGAAGCGACATCATACATTTTGGTCGTACTGGCTCTTTTCTAGTCCCATTAGTTTCGAAGTTAGCCTTAGATAAGGCTATGTGAAGCTGGCACCCGACTTTTGAAAAAAAAAATAATCTTTCTTTAGGTTAGGGTAGGTAGTTGATTGTAGTGAATTTAATTTTTTTTTGTAGTTGTACAAAAAAAAAAATGTTGTCCGTCAAAAAAATGTCAGCCCCCCAAAATAAAACTTTATTTGCTTGTTTCTCATAGATATACGTGTGTAGGTAAGTTTGTTTTTTTTTTTTTTTTTAATTAGAAAGAAAAACTATAGAAAAAAAAATAAGTTTCGACCAATTTTACTACCATTACCTTTTTTGATACTTTTTTAATCTACTGAAGTTAGTTAACTTTAAACCAGGAACTAATTACTCTACAATAGAAAGAAACGTCAATTAGCTTGTTATCGCATTTTAAAGTTCGTAGTATGAGTAATTTTCACTGTTAACCCCTATATGGCTTAAAATGACATTTTTATCGTATTTTATATAATTCGCACCCACTAAAGCGGAGTAGGCTGTTACTACCAATTAGCCCAAAACGAAGGAGTGTTCCCATCAAGGCACTCCCACCGAGGGAGCGGCAGCGAATGAATTTTCTCTTTGGAATCAACGGTGGCGTCTCCAGTTCCAGTTAGGCCGAACTACTTGGTGAACACCTTTACGGGCTACTTCGACTTATTTGAAGCCCAGGCCGTAAAAGGAGCGGTTTTGCCGGCGCTTGCACTTGGAGACTCATCAAGTGCCTGTTACTCAGGTTGGGGGTTGTGCGCCGGGGTGACTTCTCGACCACGTAGAAAATAAATTAGTTGCGAAGCAACAACAGGCCTCGGAAACGGACGGATACACTGATGACGACCCAAGCAAATGTACAAAGGAAAAAGAATTTCGGATAAGCACGTTGAATTTTAGGTCCCTTAATAGACAGCGTGCTGGCGAACAGTTAGCAGAGACCCTCAACTACTACAAACCAGATATTACCGCTATCCAGGATGGACCGGGCACGACACCACTTCCGATAACGGATTCACGCTGATCGATTTTACTGCGGGGCGAAATGTTGTGGTAACAGCACCCTCATCTCAACATCCATAAAGGTACATGGAGATCTCCTGATCAATCAACCGTCAACCAGATTGATCACATTACGATCGACGGAAGGCACTTGTCCAGCATTTTAGATATTCGAACTTTCCGAGGAGCTAACATCGACTCGGACCACTACCTCATCGTAGCCAAGGTAGTGCTACGAATATCCCAACAACGGCCAAAACAAGGAAATGCTGCAAGAAAATTCGACGTCGGACGGCTACAATTGCAAGAGATCGCCAGATCCTTCTTTGATCGAGTGTCAAGTAACCTCTTAAGGAGTCCTATGCCGCCAACATCAAGTATCGAAGACCAGAGGCAACATTGCCAGAGAGCAGTTAGAGATGCCGCCTCTAATGTGCTGGGTTTCACACAGCCACCAAAACGAAACCCCTGGTTTGACGAAGAATGCAGGCAGACCCATGCAGCCAAGCAGGAGGCATACAAAGCGGCGCTGGCTGCATAGAAGGACAGGAGCTGCTCGTGAGCTCTACGAGCAAAAGAGGAGTGAGGAACGCCGGCTTCTCAGAAGAAAAATGAGAGCATGAGAAGCGTTAGATCTAGGATGTTGAGACAGCCAACAGCAGGAATGAAGTTCGGAGATTTTACCGAAAGGTTAAACAATGCTGGGGATTTGGAAAGACCACTTCTGTAGATTGTATAACGGCGACGACGAACAAAACACCGTCGTCAGACAGGAGCCTTTCATCGGACACGATGATAGCCAACAATTTCGTGAACCCGACCTAGAAGAAGTGAAAACCGCAATATCACGGCTTAAATCCAACAAAGCCGATGGAGCAGATGGACTAGCTGCTGAGTTGTTCAAAGCAGCAGGCGACGAGCTAGATAGGAGCATGCACCATTTCATCTGTAAGATATGGTCAGAGGAATGCATGAACCATGAATGGAACCTCAGCATTGTTTGCCCGATCCTGAAAAAGGGAGATCCTCTAAACTGCGCCAACTACAAGATCCTCTCTGTCGTAATATAAACGTCTGAAGCCTTTCGTCAACAATCTGATTGGTCCTTATCAATGTGACTTCAGACCAGGAAAGTCAATCATCGACCAAATTTTCACGTTGCGGCAGATCCTGGAAAAGACCTATGAACTCCAAATCGATACCCACCACCTTTTCATCGATTTTAAGGCCGCGTATGACAGCATCTACAGAGACTTCTGGTTTTGGTTTTTGCATCCCTGCCAAGCTCGTTCGCTTGTGCAAAATGACGATGGAGAACTCACGCTGCTCCATCAAGGTTGGCAACGAGCTTACGGAATCTTTCGACGTCAAAAAAGGATTCAGACAAGGCGATGCACTGTCATGCGATTTCTTTAACATCGTTCTTGAGAAGATAGTGCAGAACTCCAATGTCAACACCGAGGCACTATCTTCCAAAAATATGTTCAACTTCTCGCGTACGCCGATGATATTGATATAATGGGAAGAACACAGCGTGATGTCAATGGCGGCTTTGTTAGAATTGAGACAGAAGCGGTAAAAATGGGTCTAGCGGTAAATGAGGGAAGAACGAAGTATATGCTGTCTTCGAGGAAGGACACCCAACACCGACGGCTCGGACAGAACGTCACAATAGACGCGTAAACTTCGAGGTTGTAAAGGAGTTTGTCTACCTATGCTCCGCTATAAAGAAGGGCAATAACACCAGCGCAAAGATCAGACGAAGAATAACTCCTGCTAATCGCTGTTCCTTTGGGCTAAGAAAGTAATTGAGGGGAAAAGCTCTCTCTCGAGCAACTAAGGTAAAATTGTACAACACACTCATCATCCCAGTCCTGCTGTATGGTGCAGAAGAATGGAATTTGACAAAATCGGATGAAAGTGCTTTAGGCTGTTTCGAGAGGAAAGTTCTTCGGGTCATCTTTGGCCCCGTGTGCATTGAAGGGCATTGGGTTGTACAACAACGTGGACCTAGCCAGAAGGGTCAAGGTCCAGAGACTCAGATGGTTCGGTCATTTAGAACGGATGGACACCAATTCTCCGGCACGGAAAGCCTTCGACACTATTTCCGAGGGACATAGGAGGAGATGAAGACTGCGACTCAGGTGGTGCACTCAAGTGGAAGAGCACCTCAATCAACTTGGGGTGCAAAACTGGAGACAGCTAGCTAGGGACCCAGCTGGCTGGCGGAGACTGTTGATTGAGGCCCAAGTCCACAACGGTCCACAAAGTTATAAGACAGAAACTTTAAACGAAGATTTCTCGAAACTCGAAATATGTCACTTAGCACCTTCTCATTCTCAACGCTTCAATTATGTATATGATTAATTAATGGAAGAAATCTTACCTGGCCAAGTCGTTTTGAAGATCACTCATCACTTGCACGCATTGTGAGTAATATCGCACTTGAGTTTCAACAAAGGAATGTAAATGACGCAAATGGCTTGCCTGGGAGGTGCTTATGCCTTCCAACAGGAGTTTAGTTATTTCAGCTTGCCTGTCGAATTCGGCTTGGGCGACACGCAAATCACGTTCGGCCTATAAAAACAACAAAATAAATGGATTAAGCTCTTTCAGTTGAAATGTCATACAGCAATTAATACTAAATTCTTGAATATATTCAAGTTGTTATACCTGATCCAAAACAGCTTCCGGCGAAATGCCATCTTTCTGTGTTTTTTCCAAGCAGCGGAAAATTAAAAACGCATAATTGGAATTAGAAACTTGTAAAATTTACTCTTTACATTGTCTTCTTCGTAAAAAAGCAAAATATTTAAGTCTTTTATATTTCAGTGAACTCTATCTCTTTTTTAGCGTAACGGGTACAATGGTTGGCACCCCCAATTTTTGTACAAATTATTGGCACCCCTGATGACATTAAGAATTTGCGAAAAACTACTATACCTAGGAACTTAAAATCATATTTTTTCATAAGATGTATCAATTTTCTACAATTCTGCATTTTTATTGAGAACTAGCTGTCCCTGCAGACTTCGTACTGCCTCAATCGATAATCGATAAGGATAACCCTCTACCACTCTACCCAACCTCCTTGTGCTACCCAGTACGTCTACCCATATCCGCTACCCCGTAACGACACTACTCTGTTACGCTACCAATTATTTCTACACGCTTACCGTTACACCATTAGCCAGAAACCCACTGCTCATTACCCGCAACGCGCAACCAATTTTTTGTTTGCATTTCAATTTTTCCATTTTTTTTTTACTTTTTCTTGCTTACCAGTTCCCCATCACAAATTTTCCAGTTTTCCTTTGAAAACCAGTGAGTTTTCCGAGTTCCTTTTTAAAACCCATTTTTAAATTTTCCAGTTTTCCATTTGAAAACCTCTCCACCTAATATTACATGGAACTTTCCCTTTGAAAACCAATGAGTTTTCCGAGTTTCATTAGAAAACCCATTTTGAAATTTTCCTGTTTTCCATTCGAATTTTTCCAGTTTTCCACTTGAAAACCAATGCATCCACAATTTCATGCAATTTTCCCTTTGAAAACCAATGAGTTTTCCGATTTTCATTCGAAAACCTATTTTAAAATTTTCCATTTGAAATTTTCCAGTTTTCCACTTGAAAACCAATGCATCCACAATTTCATGCAATTTTCCATTTGAAAACCAAAGGGTTTTCCAAGTTTTTCATCACGAACTTTCTATTTTTCCATTCTAAAACCCATTTTGAACAGAAAATTCCAACCAAAAAAATCTAATTTCCGACTTTTATTTGGTTTTTCCAGTTTTTCCACTCTCCCATGAGGTTTTTCCATTTTTTTTTTCACAGAAATCATCACTGAATACAACAGTATCAACCATGAAAATTTCACAAACATCTGTTGGGCCATTTCGGAGTCTATAAGAGACATACAAACAAACACACATCCATTTTTATATATATAGAGAAGAAGAGACAGAGATTATTTCAATCTCATTTTATTTTTATCAGTAGAAAAGTAAAGTCGTTCTAAATTCGTGAAAAAAGCGCTAAAAATACAGTGTTCCCGCCAAGGAGACTAAATTTTGTAACCGTCCGTTTTTCAATTTTTTTCAAGTTTTTGGATGAATATTTATTTTTTTAAATATAGAAATATAATAAATTAAATATTTTCAATTGTTTTTTTGTAAAAAAATATGTGTCAATTGTTAAAACAGGGGTGCCAATAATTGGTCCAATATAAAGTTGTGGTTTTATTATTGGCAGGGGGTGCAAATGATTCGTGCTATGGGGCATAAGTTATTGGCACTGCCAATAATTGTATTTTAGGGACTGCCAATAATTGTACCCCGTATCAGTTGTTAGTTTCAGTTTGAAAAATGGGACAAAAAAGGCACAAATATGAAGAAGAAAACAATCAGCATGCTTTAATAATTGAATAATATTGTATTTATTATAATTTTTAACTTCCCAGAAGGGTGTATTTTGTGAACTTTAAATGTTTGCATATTTCCATGTCCCCCAAAATCGAATCAACCCCTCTTTATTTACTGCATACCTACGCAGTTATGTTTTGCCTCCATTATCTCAAGAACCACTTATGGTACTGCACTTGATTAACTTTATCACCTAGATTAGTTAAGCGTTTTTTTTTTAAAGGAGTGAAAACTAATAAATACGCTACTAAAAAATTTGAGATGAGGTAAAATCCATTTTTAAGTTATTAAATTTAATAAGCATTTTTTGAGTACCAGTTTTTGTTGTATGTATTCCTGTTCTATAAGACTACACCGACTGAAACATATGTTGAAATGTCTTTAAATAAATTTATAGCTCAATTAAAAAAAACAACTTATAATTTAAAATGTATGTTAGAGATTTTTTAATGAAATATAATTTTATAATTTAAATGAAGTGATTTTGTTATAGTAAAAAGTTTTTTTTCGAAACTAAATTTTGATCAAAATAGCTAGCTATTACGAAAAACAATGGTATTTCTCTCATTTTTAAGGGTGCCAACAATTGTACCCTTGGGTGCCAACAATTGTACCTTTGTGCCAATGATTGTGCCTTTTCGCAGTCTTTTCCTATTTTGAAGTTTATATAAGATTTTTAGTTTATTTAACATTTTTTTATGATAATATTCAAGTTATAAATTCTCTAAGCTTTAATTTGACATACGAAACATATAACTAACTGTGAGAACAATTCGCAATTTAAAGTGAAAAAATGCTTAGGGGTGCCAATCATTGTACCCGTTACGCTATTTAGGTTAGGTGTCCGTAGCTTAGTGGTTAGGTGCGTTGGATGCTAAGCAGAACACCGTGGGTTCGAGTCCTACTCGTGTCCATAGTTTTATTTCATCGTTCACGGGCACTGTCTCTTGTGATGAACTGACACGGCAACCACAACGAAACCCCTGGTTTGACGATGAGTGCCGGCGAGTACATGCAGCTAAACAAGAGGCATGCAAAGAAGGACACGAGCAGCTCGTGAGTTCTACGAACAGGAAAGGAGAGAGGAGCATGAACTTCCCAGAAAGAAAAAGAGGGAGCATGAGAAGCGCGCGCGATCGAGGAGATAGAGGGCTGTCACAAAAGGAACGAGGTTCTAAGTTCTACAAAACGGTCAAACAAACCTCCAGGGCTTATGCACCCCGAAGTGAAGCCCGTAGAGACCATCAGTGCTGAGGATATGGAAAGACCAGTATTCCAAGCTGTTTAATGGCGATGACAAGCAAAACCCTGTCAGCAATACAGAACCATTCAATTTGGGTGCAGAAGGCCAACAACTCCCACCATCCGACATTGACGAAGTGAAGATAGCGACATTTTAACTTGAGTCCAACAAAGCCGTTGGAGCAGACAGGCTAGAACTGTACAAAGCAGCTGGAGATGATTTTGTTAGGAGCATGCATCAGCTTATCTGCAAAATTTGGTCGGAGGAAAGCATGCCCGATGCCCACCATCGTATGCCCGATCCTCAAAAAAGAAGATTCCCTGAATTGCACCAACTACAGGTATAAGTCTCCTTAACATCGCCTATAAGATCTTGTCTGCCGTGCTGTGTGAACGTTTGAAGCCCTTCGCCAACAACCTGAATGGTCCTCATCAATGCGGCTTCAGACCCAGAAAGTCCACTATCGATCAAATATTCACCCTACGGCAGATCTAGGAGAAAACCGAAGAACTTCAAATCTACATCGATTTCAAGGCCGCATGTGACAGCGTCTATAGAGACCAATAATATATGCAGAGCAATGTCTAGTTTTGGCATCGCAGAAAAACTCGTCCGTCTGTGTAAGATAACATGGTCGGAAAAAACCTAACGGATTTGATGTCAAAAAAGGTTTTAGACAAGGCGATGCGTTGTTGGAAAACAGTGCAGTGATGTCGCAGAAGAGCAAGACCGCGACTCAGGTGGAGCACACAAGTGGTAGAGGACCTGAACCAACTTGGCGTGCGAAACTGGAGACACCTAGCTGGGGAGGCACCGTTAGGTTATTGATTTTTAATTAATTGAGTATTATTCAGAAAATAAATACGTTTGCTTGTTATGTTAGGTGATTGGGGTTGTAGGATCTGGGGGCGTATGCTAAACTTTTCCTACACACCAAGTGCCTCCTCGTGGTAACCAGCGGGTCCTGGTTATATCTCTAGATATAATTTGCGAAACTTGTAAGCGCGGCTGCATAACGGAGAAACAGAAGCACCTTATCAACGGCCCAACAAATTTGAGGTTAGTGCTAGGGGCTAACAACCCCTCCACAGTAAACAAAAAAAAACTTGATAGTTATGAGGGAGACACCATCCTCGGATAATGGCCCCCCTCTTATGGTAACCGAACGACAACGGACTATGCTTTAAGAGTCTGTACCTGGAATGTAAGAACACTCAACACTCCAGGTGCAACTCAAAAACTAGAATCTGTCCTCTCCCAGTATAAGGCAGACATTACTGCGATCTAAGAAATACGATGGATAGGATCAGGGACAATGAAAAGTAAAAACTGCGACATTTATTACAGCTGTCGTCAAAGAATGCACATATTTGGATGCGGATTCGTCGTGGGGAATCGGCTTAGATCGAAAGTCATGGATTTCAACCAATTAGTGATCGCCTGCTGTAATCCGCATCAAGGCCACACTATAAAACATCAGTATAATATGTTCACATGCCCCTTCCGATGATGCCGAGGAGTCAAGCAAGGAGGATTTTCACGACCTCCTGGATAGAGCCTACGGAGCCTGTCCAGAGTACGACGTCAAATCGTACTCGGAGATTTCAATGCAAAAATCGGGACAGAAGACATCCTTGGCGGATTAGTTGGAAATCAAAGCCTCCACGAACTGACAAGATCGCCTCCGCTGCTGCTCGTAATACGGTGATAAGTAGCACCAGGTTTCCAAAACGAAAGATATACACAGCAACCTGTCTATCTTGGGATTGTCGACCACCAACCAAATCGACCATGTGCTAATCGGTGCAAGGCACTCATCCAACATCTTAACCGTGCGCACTTTCCGAGGATCAAATGTCGACTCTGACCGACTATCAAACGACAAAAAAGCACGTGCGGCCCCAAGAAAAAAGTTCAACATCGGTTGCCTTGGCACTCCGGATAATGCCAGAGACTACAGCGAGCGCCTAAGTCCTCCCAAATACCACAGATCCCAATACCTTGTGGAACCAATAATAAAAATGTAGCCGAGAATAAGAACCCGTAGTATGATGATGAAT
Source organism: Sphaerophoria rueppellii (assembly GCA_920937365.1). Lineage (NCBI taxonomy): Eukaryota > Metazoa > Arthropoda > Insecta > Diptera > Syrphidae > Sphaerophoria > Sphaerophoria rueppellii. The sequence goes on from CAKKXW010000002.1 coordinate 42,622,372, forward strand.
GCGCGTTATTGAAAAGAGAGACGGAAAATTCACGTTTGTAGATGCTGCAGTGGAAAACAAGAGCAGCAGGAGAAGAGAAATGAGAAAAAGACCCTGCGAAGAAAGAAGAGAGCATCCGCAGTTTCTCAGCTCCAAGATCTAGAAGAGTCTCGGGCAAGAAACAACATCCGGCGTTTCTTTAAATGGTTGAAGCAATTAGCTTCTGGTTTCACAACCGATGTTTTTAGATGTTTTTAAGCAGCACTTCGAAAAGCTGCTGAATGCGCAAAATGTCGAGCGAGGCTAACGACGAAAGAGAGGTAAGACCCAGTCCCAGCCCCCAGCACACAAGAGGTAGAAGGAGCAATCTAAAAGCTAAAACACAACAAGTCCGACGGGTCGAATGGCATACCTGCGGAACTCTTAAAATATGGAGGAGGTGTTTTGATGAACTGCATGCACCAGGTCATCACCAAAGTGTGGGAGGAAGAATGCATGCCCACTGACTGGTCGATAAGCTCCATATGCCCCATCTACAAAAAAGGCGAGCCGATGTCATGCAAAAACTACCGTGGCTTAATGTTGGATACAAAATCCTATCCAACGTACTGTGTGAGCGTCTTATACTGCTCTGCAACACAATAATCGGCACGTACCAATGTGGCCTTAGGCCAGGCAGAACAACGATAGACCAAATATACACACTGAGACAGATCCTGGAAAAGACCAACGGATTTCAAGTCGAAACCCACCATCTTCTCATCGACCTCAAAGCTGCTTATAATAGCATCCACCGCCAAGGGCTTATGATGGCAATGTGTGGATTCGGGATCCCGAACAAACTGATCCAGCTGTGCCGCATTTCGCTGAACAATACGCAGTACAGTGTGCAATTGGGTAACATCTCATCCGAGTTGTTTCAAACATGCGCAGGGTTTAGACAAGGAGATGCGTTGTCATGTGACTTCTTCAACATAGTCAGGTGTGAACATGGAAAACGCTATCTTCAACAAGTCCACCCAGCTCCTAGGCTATGCGGACGACATTGGAACCATCGGTCTTTCCAAGAAAGTTCCAAGAATCCAAGAATCGCTGTGAAGGCGATTAAAAAACAGGCAAAACTCGTTGGTCTTGAAGTGAATGAGGACAACACAAAGTACATGCTATCAACAAACAAAGCAACATCTGTCCATCGCCTAGGACAAAACGTCACTTTTGGTAGCAGCAATTTCGAGGTAGTTAAGGAGTTCACCTACCTTGGAACAAACAGCAATCCCACAAACGACAACTTAGTGGAGATCCGAAGAAGAATTACCCTAGCGAACCGCTGCTGCTTCGGTTTGCCAAAACAACTGGGTTGTCGAAAGACAAAGTATCTGCTATATAAAACTTTGATTTTACAGTCCTGCTCTAGGGCGCCGAGTGCTGTACTGTACGAGCTGTACCAAGATGTGGATGTAGTGCAGAAGGCACGGTACAAGGACCAAGTGACTGCGGATGCCAGAGCTCTTGGTTTTGGCGACTGGAGAGTGCATGCGAGCGACCGTTCACGATGGAAGGCTGCAGTATCTCAGGCTGAGATTCTTCATGAATTGTGAGCTGGATAAGTAAGTTAGGTTAACGCCTTCTTCTAAAATGGTTTTGTATTGATATTGCAGTTTACACAACTCTTGTTTTTGAAACCTTTCAAACCCCAATTATAATTCTGATGATATCATTCGAAAAAAAAGTATGAGATAAGATTGTCTTTGTGTCATCGTGTATCTTTCAGATAAAATAAAAGGAAAAACGAAATGCCAATGCAAGAAATGAGATACTTACAGTTTGCTGACCCAGCATGCTTCTTGCTTTACGAACTCGATTTTTGCAGGCATCCAAATCCAATCTGAAGAAAAAAGCAAAGAAAATATGTAAATGCTTCACAATCTAAAGGAACCAAGTGGCAGAGAAAATATAATCTAAAGACAGTGGCTCATGAAAAATTGATTTAAAAATCGATTAATTGCAAAAAATTACTCTGAATCTGCAAATATCCGGCAAATTTCTGATTTGTTTTCAATTAAATTTATCAAACGAGAAACAACCTTGGAGTTACTTAAAATTTGAACACTACTCAATTTATTGATTAAAATTAACAAAGCAACACACAAAAATACTAACCTCTTTGTCTCCAGAATGCCCTTTTCTTTTGTAATAGTCTTCATTTCGCCATCCAGGAACTTTCGAAGAGGTTGAGTGAAGCATATACCCGTTGAGGCGATGAAATCTCTTTCACAATTACCTAACTTTTGTTCAGCCTGTCCAACTTTTATGAGTGCCATGCCGTATGCACTTTCTTGGCCAAAGTCTCCACCGGCCTCTATCATATCCAAGGCCAAATATTCCAAATTAGAGAGACGTGATGGTTTTTTCTTTTCAATTTTTTCAAATATGTAATCCTCTACCCTATTTCCAGGATTTGGAATCAATACCGATTCAGTGTCACGAACAATTTTTTCCGTCCAATTTTTGGTACATTCTGCCCGTTCGGCAAGATTTTCAAATTCCGAATCTAGTTCAGTGCGTTCAGATGTACCCAACTTTTCTTCAGTTAGCTAAGAAAAGGATTTTTTTTTTTCTCATTTATTTCTAATTTGGTGAAAAAAACATTACCTGCACAACTCTGGAGAGGGTGCTCCCAGCTTCTTTGACAAGTTTTTTCATGTTGAAATCAGGCATTTTCATGTTCATTTTGAATTTGAATTAATAATGATGTTAAGTGTGGTAAGAAATTCGTTGCTTTATTTATTGTTTTCTGTTAAATTATTATGTTAATTTAGATTTGTTTTTCTGTTTTAATTGCGACTGCGACAATGCAAGAGAAGATACTGTAGTAAAACAGTTATGTGTGGGAATTTTAATTGACACTTGACAATTTTGCGAATTGCGATATTTTGTTATCTTTGTATAGACATACTATGTTTGTATATATATTATTTGGCTAGTACCAGCAAGATGGAAATCGATTGTAGTGCCATCTTGAGACCTAGGAAAGAAGCCATTTATTACAATACCAACTGGTCTAAAAATGAAAACTTGCTTCACTGCTACGTCTCACGGTAGCGCTAAAATCGATTTAAATTTTAGCACTGCGACTGTCTACAAGTAGAATTGACCTTCACTTTGAACTTCTCGCTGAGAAGCGAAGTAGATTACGAACAAATCTCGTTTGTTCTGGGAGTACTTATAAGAAGATCAAAGAGTACAATAATGATAGGTATTGTAATGTGTACACACTATAAGTTTGTTCGATGTAACTAGCCCCGGGGCGCTCCGGTGCTTGTTATACTGTGAACGGAGCTGTCAAAAAACTGAAAAAATTCTCTGGCTTTGGTTTCACATCGAACGTGTTAGTAGTGCTGTTTTTTTTCTCTTTGTTGTATAGGAACATCTGATCCGAAGAGCTGAGAAGTTCTTACCCCGAAAAAAAAACTTGGGGCGATTCAGAGCGCTCCCGGTGCGAGCACTGAATACACATCGAACACGGTGGAAATGCACCGGGGCGAAAAAAGAGAACATCGAACAGCTCAGTGCGAAATCAGAGCGCCACAGAGCGCATATCGAACAAACCTTATATCTCTACATCTCTATATATTGTCTATCTATAAGTAAAGTGCCCCATACACATTTCAACTCGATTGTAAACTGAGTTGTCAACTAGGTTTGTGTTCGAGCACACACTGCATAGACTGAGTTGGAACGCATTAATGCAATAACAATTGTTTCTACTGAATAAATGAGAAAAAAACAGCAACATATATGAGGTGGTAGGACCATATTTAATGTGATAGTATTGGTAAAAACACGCATACTATCGCAGTATAATCTATAGCTTGTAGGCATTGTCATTTTGACAGATCGGTTTCCCATCTCCCTTTTAAACTCATCTGTTGTTTTGACAGCAAATCAACCAACTCGTCCACATTCAGTTCAATTCAGTTGAAAGACTTTATATTCAACTTCAAAAAATCAAAATCTTTTGATTTTTCTTCAACCAACCATTCAACTGTCGAATCGATGAAATGACAAGGCCACACACAGGTTGATTTACATTTGATTTGATTCAGTTGACGATTGAGTTGAACTTTGTATGGTGCGCTTAATGTGTACATACCACTGATCAGTTATAACAAGATGGGAAAGCTTGCTGTCAAAATGACATTTACCTACAAGCTAAGGGAACAGGTTAGCTGTAAGAGTAGGCGTGTTATACAAACTATATGGAGCAGGTTAACTGTGAGAGTATGCGTTTCAATGTAATAATGATACAATTTCCTACATAATAAAGCAAGTTTGCTGCAAGAGTAAATGTTGCGGTATTTGGAGGGTAATGGTGGATTTACATGTATCTGTATTTTTAGTTCTGCAAAAAAGAGAGATTCAAAATACAAAAATCATACTCATTCGATAGAGGGGGAAAATCAAAATGTCAAGATCAAGATTATAGGATCAAGATTATGGTTAAGACGAACAAGTTCATCTTTTTTATAGCATGCTCATCTGCAGTTGAGGTTCCTATAACTGAGTTCAGGTCAACAGCGAATCTCCCTTTCTCATCTGAACGCTAAAAAAGCAACAAGAACTATAATTGTCAATTTTTCCGCAAAAAGAAATAACAAACTCAATAAAATTACTCAATAAATTATTGATGAACTTTATTTCGTATAGATACTACAACCAGAAAATAATGGAGGAATTGATAAATAAATGTGTTACCAAAAATATGCGACTCTTCATATGTCACTGAGCTATAAAAAATTATGATTTATAATTTTGACCAAGTTGATGTTTATGTTGATTTGAGAATATTTAAAGTGGTGATTCTCATCGGCCGATGAGAATCACCACTTTATATATTCTCAAATCAACATATACAAAATTATGGCAATTTAAAAAAGCAGGCATATAGTGCTCTCTTTCACTCTTTTGTATAACGACGTATATCTCACCCGCCTTACTTTTCTTGATTTTTACAGATGAAGATGATGCAGATACATGTAAATCCACCATAAAACGTAGGTAGGTTTCCAATCTTGTTATAAGGTGATCACTGGTACATACTGTAATGTGTATACACTATTTATCTCTATCACTCAAATATTGTGTTATAGCTGAATAATTATGTAGCAATCGTTTTATTTGTAGTAGTAGGTACTTTTGTATACACTCTTTAGCGCAGGGGATATACCTAGTGGTTAAGAAGAGAACTTCTTTAAGAATCGAGAACGTTCTGCGCCTATAAGAACCTAGTAGTTCACAGATGAGTTTTAAAGGGAGATGGGAAACCAAGCTGTCAAGATGACAACGCCTATGGTTCAAGTTTACTGCAAAGGTATGCGTGTTTTTTTGTTGCTGTTTTATCGAATGTATTCACACACACGGGGTAACTGTAAAAGTAAATTTGCGGTGTCCGGAGGAGGGTAAGACGTATCACAGCGTCTCCACTGAGCATACAGCTGCCCAACATCACAACCACAATCCAATGCACAAACAGAACATTTTATTTCGCTGGGCAAATTATGTCATGTCGTCTCATTTTATCTTAAAACGCGTTGGCAGAAAGCACAAAATTAAACGTCACACAACAAACGAACGTGACGAATGACAAACACCAAACATTCTCGAACAAACTCATCTCTCAATTTACATCTACATTCAAATGAAAACCCCATGATTTGAACCACACTCATGTCATGTTCAAAAAAACAAAATTCTTCGACAAGATGTGTGTGTGGACATGTATATTTCTACCTCCATTGGATTTTTTGAAGACATGGTCACGAACAGGGCATCATTCATGCACAGTGGAGCCGGCTTGGGTGGCAGTTTCCGATCTCCTTTTGTCTATGTAGTAGTTTCTCGAACCAGTTTTTTACTTGTATTTATATAAATAACTACTTGGAAGCGAAGGAATTCGATTGATTGTAAACTGCGATAAAGTAAAGAGACTGGCCCAAAATTATACTCCGCTAATGAACAATTATAGAAGAATTTAGTGTGATATTAGCTTAAAATGACGTTTGAGTCATGTCTGTAACGTCATTCTAGCTAGTATGTCACAACTGTGTTTGGAAAGTTAAAATTGAAAGTGTTGAATAAATAATTGTGTGAGTGATACGTTTGACTTTGAATGTCCGGTCATCATTATTGAAGTGATGCGTTTATGAATATACAACCTTTTTTTTTACACAAGTTGGCATTGAGAAAAAATAGTTTTCTGTGCTTCTAACTAGATGGCGATAGTCAAAAAGGCCATTTTGATTATACCTCTCTAATAAATTTGTAAAGTAAACAGTACACTTATTAAAGAATCATCCCTCTGATCGTCTAATCTCTTCATGTTAAATGAATTGCATGAATGCATTCTATCTTCAATTCTATTTCTGTATGGTCGGTCGTTGTTGTTGCTGTTTTCAGTTTGCTTGTGCAAATCCCAAATGTGGAAAGTAAACAAAGCCGAACTTTTTGGTCTCAGTTCAGAACAAAAATCTATCAACTTCAACTTTATAAATCGCAAACTGCAAGTGTCAACAGAATTGAATTATTGCATAGAATCTTAGTTCTCCATTCCCCAACATTAAATACATCAACGGTGAATTCCAAAAAGGCGTAAGTACAATATTTCGAAAAATCGGAGCCTCATTTGAATTTGTTTCTAAATCAACTTAAATACATATACATACATAGATGTCTAGTAGTTCAAATAAATGTGCATATTTTGTTATTAGCTTAGACAACACTATTTACCTGCACGACCGAAGAGATTATAATTTATGTGGATTGCAATTTGCAAACAGCCAAGACCACATCGCCATCGAATTCCAATGAATTGGAAAATTGGATTTTTTTTATGGGTTAACACAGACTTTAATTTTCCACCGTTAATTATTATTGAAAACAAAATTGAATTCGAACTCTTGTTTTTATTCCTTCATACTCTTGCGCACAGAGAAGGTATACTTTTGGCGGGCAGTAGGTACCAAGTGTTACCACAAGGGAGAAATATTTTCAAGTCCCAGAACAAGCATTAGTTATAGTTCAGTGCCCAGAAGCTTGAAAAACGAGCCATTTACAAAAAAAAAATAAATGATTCCACATGAAAAAATTTTAGATTCTTTCAGAAATCAATATATTTTATTTTTAACAATATGTTTATATTTTTAACAAACAAGAAATTAAATTTATGGCTTCGAATGTTCGAAGTTCACGAAAAGGAATAAGATTGTTAGTAATTGCACCTATTTATGTTCTAAAAAACAAAACGAGGCAAAAAATAACTTTTTAAATAAATAAGATAAAGAAGAGTTTTTAAAAAACAAAAATGATTTTATTCAGAAAACAATATTTGACAAAAATACACGAAAGTCGACTGGATATCTTGATGTTCAAATTGTATCTGCCCTCTGCGACGCTGCCACTCCAGCTTATCTCTTGATGCGATTCGTTGGTTGCTTTGAAGATCGTTTTGTGTTTATCTTATCGGCTTGGTTTATGTAATTGGATCTGGACCGGCCGATGTTTACTTTATCTTGGTGCTGATGCTATTAAAATTGAAGGGTCGCCGTTGCCTCGGTCAATGTTTACTTTATCTTGGTGCTGATGCTATTAAAATTGAAGGGTCGCCGTTGCCTCGGTCTCAAGTGTCTTGTGTGATGTAGTTGTATACGTAACTCAAACGTGATAAAAATGAGTCCCGGCGAGTCAAGGAAGAGGAAGAAAAAAACATTTGACTATTGAGTCCATGTGGTAACACTGTTTCCCAATCAGTACATAACATAGACTATACAACTGAGGCTGTTAGGGAAATGTTTAATCTTACGTATTTCTTAAAGGCAGAACTATAATGAAGGGAACGTTGCAGACGGAGCGGTCCGTAACCGAGCGAAAGAAATTCATAATTGTGACTTGAATGACCGATTGCTCCGTTTCGTCAATTTTCGATCATTTTTGTTCACACACGTAAATTGCGCTCCCTTTCGCTTATTATAGACGAAAAAGCTGACAGGGTTTGTTTATTTCTGAAGAGAAAATTTATTTGTTGTTAATTTTAAGTAATTGTAATTGTTTATCCGTTACGTATTACCTAGAGGCCCGATTTCTGTGGTTCGCTCTCTTTCGGCGAACAAGTTGAAATTTTCTTTGTAAATATATTTGGG
>CAKKXW010000002.1:42700680-42747776 GCA_920937365.1 Sphaerophoria rueppellii
ATATGCCTCATTGGAACTAGAAGGTCTTGTACCATTATTTTGTTTTGCAAAAACATCTAACAATCGAGATTTGGCATAATCTAATGTAAGCCTCGATTCATCCATGCCGTTGAGTGATTCAATCAAAGCGTCGTATTTCTCATTCAATGTTAGAAATAAACTTACGATTAAATCCTGTTCCTCAGGTTTGGCACCAGCCAAACGCAAATCACGTACGATGTTGTCGAACTTCACAAAATGCTTCTGCATATCCACTCCATCAAACCTCATCATCATAAGTTGCTTCCGCAAAACCAATTGACTCGTGATGCTTTTCCTTTGAAACATATTCAAAAGGCCGACATACATGTCTCTTGCACTCGTTTTGTCCATGATGTATGTGAGTTGCTCATCGCTAATAGTTTGTGCAATATAACTTCTACATCTTGCATCTTTCGCTTGCAATATTTTCTTCTCCGCATCATCCTTAGCCTTTTCTTGCAAGGATACCAATGGATTTTCTATAAATTGCTTCATATCCTTTTCTTCCAGGAGTAAGTCCAAACGAAATTTCCATTGTGTGAAATTCGTACCATCGAATTTCGGGATGATAACTTTTTCGCTGTCTGCCATTTTTCTTTACAAAAATAAAACACAATTTAAAAACCAAATTAACCGAAATCTTATTTATAATTGCTCTGGGCCCATAACCTGAGAATTGCAACCGAAGATATTCCAGAGTTTTATATAATAAGATTCGACAAATAAATAGAACAAATATTTTATTTGAGTAAAAGAAAAAAATAATATTTGATGTTATCAAACAGCTTCTTGAGAACGAGTGAAAAATAAAAAGTAAAATATATTTACTTAAGACTCACAACAAGTTTTGATCAAAAAGTTTAAAGTAGTTATATACATGTTAAATTACAGTAACTAACTACACACCTGAGTCGCGGTCTTCCTCTTCTGCGAACGTCCTTCCGGGTTGGATTCGAACACTCTAAAACCCATTCGCTCAACATGACCCAACCATACTAAGTCGTTGGACCTTTAATTTTCTGGCTAGTTCAGTGTCGCAGTGTCTCCATTCTCCATTGATGCAGACAGGACCAAATATCACTCCAAGAAAATTTTTTTCTCAAAGCAGCCAAAAGTGTTTTCATCAGATGTTGTCATGGTCCATGTCTGTGCACCGGATGACGAGGGTTTTGTAGTGTCCTTTAGTTGCTCGGAGAGGACTACTCAATTGCCTTCCAAGTCCAAGGAAGCAGCGATTGGCAAGAATGATTCTTCGTTTGATTTCAGCGCTGTTGTTGTTGTCTGAGTTGATAGTGGATTATTGTCGACAGCATTTACTTGGTCTTGCCCTCGTTAACCGCTAGACCCATCTTCCTGGCCTCCGCTCAAGCCTCACAAACGCTCCACTGACATCACGCTCTGTTCTTCCAATTATGTCAATGTCGTCTGCGTATCCTAGTAGCTGGACTGACTTTAGAAAGATTGTGCCTCTGGTGTTGACATTGGAGCTTTGCAAGAAAGATGTTGAAGAAATCGCAGGACAACGCATCGCATTTTCTAAAACCTTTTTTGACATTCAAAGCGTCCGTTAGGTTCTTTCCGACCATGATGGAACACCTTGAGTTTCCGTTGACATCTTACACAGACTCACAAGTTTCTCTGGGATGCCAAAACTAGACATTGCTCTATATAATTGGTCTCTATAGATGCTGTCATACGTGGCCCTGAAATCGAAGAAAAGGAGGTAGGTATCGATTTGAATTTCCTGGGTCTTCTCCAAGGTCTGTCCGTAGGGTGAATATTTGATCGATGGGGGACTTTCCGGGTCTGAAGCCACACTGATATGGATCTATCAGGTTGTTGACGAAGAGCTTCAAACGTTCACACAGCACGGAAGTCGATTAGCCTAAATCCGTTATCGGAGGTGGTGTCGTGTACGCTGTGTCGTCCGATTATTCCACCAAAGATTTCTTCTCTACCCAGCTTAGCATTAAAATCTCCATGGACGATTTTTAATGTCATAGCTTGGGCATTGCTCGTAGGTCTTATCAAGGAGCTCGTAGACCTGTCTGGTGTCATCATCCTTTTCCACAGTGGGGGCGTGAGCGCAGATGAGGCTGATGTTGGTGAATTTAGCCTTGATACGGATTATCGTGATGCGATCATTCACTGAGTTGAAACTCAAGACCTTCCTCCTGACTCCTGAGTCGAGTCCCAACTACAAATCCACATCCAATAGACGCACCGGTAGAAGTCGCCGTAGTAAATATCGCAGTTGTCTATTTAACGTAGTCCCGGACCATCCCATCGCATTTCTTGGACAGCAGTTATGTCTGCTTTATAGCAGTCAAGGGCGTCCGCTAGTTGTTCGGCTACACATGGTCAGTTAAGGGACCTAACATTCCAAGTGCAAAACCGAAATTCGTTGTCCTTAAATCGTTTGCGTGGGTCGTCATCATTAATTCCGTTCTTATCCGAGACTTGTTGGTGGTTCGGAACTATAGTTTCTTTATGTCGGGCAGTCGCCCCGACGCACGACCCCCAACCTGGAGGACCTGGTCTTAAGTTTAACTCTAAGACAAAGAGCTGGCCAAACCGCCCCTTATAATCTTGGGCTACGAATATGTCGTAGTAGCGCTATCAGGTGTTCACTAAGAAGTTCATCCTGACTGGAACTGTAGACGCCATCGTTGATTCCATCTTGGGAGTTCTTCCGCTGCCACCTGTTGAAAAGGAGGCATGCCTTAGTGGGGCGAATACCTCCTCCCCCGCTCTCTCTTTGCTGCCGCCAACAACTTCCCACTGTGATTGGAACCCACTGTTCGGTTGAAGGTACTGGACACCTGATGTTCACCACAGCAAGGTGGAGAGTAGGAGTTGATAGACAGAGGTTTCTGTAGACGCTTGTGTCCTCTTGAATGCACGTGTCTACCCGTCGAACGTCGGATCAACAAGGTTAGGTAAGGTTAAAGTGGCTGTCATGGATGGTAAAAGATAGCCCAAGATAGTTCGGCCTTACTGGAACTGGAGACGCCACCGTTGATTCCAAAGAAGAAATTAATTCGCTGCTGTCCCTCGGTGGGAGTGCCTTGGTGCGAACACCCCTTCTTTGTAGGGTAATTAGTAGTAACAGCCTACTCCGCTTTGACCTGTCGACAATGGGAGGCCCTTCTGTGGAAATAAGTTTCGTGATCGTATAGCTCTAAGCTTCATAGTAGTAGTTACCGTAAGCCGCTTCGTCTCGTCAAGGCTTACCCCATGGTGGTTTAATGGGTAATGTTGTACCATATTTAGCGAGTTCATCGGCTAACGTGTTTATAAAAAAATAAGAACTCTGTCATGTCTGTTGAAAAGATACTCAAAACTTACTAAATTTGCTTGTTTCCTTTCTTCGACCAGGAGTATGTTGGACCCGGCGAGCAAGAAACCGACCAACCCACCAAACAGGAATATAAAATCGCAAAATGGCTTCGCAGCAATGTGAAAACTAAAAAAACCAAATTCCTGAGTCACAACGTCGAATACTTTACAGCCAATAAAGCTGTTGATGCGTTAATGAAATCGAAATTCGCAACCGGTGATGATGCATTATTTCCAACCCGAGAACATGCAATTACATTGCTCGATGTCATGTTGGAACATAAATTCTTCCACCGTGCAAAAAAAGTTCCAGTTTGCATCGATGAACTCCGATCGGGCAAATCGTCGAAGTCAAAGGATAGCTCGAGCAAGGAAAAAAGAAAAAGAATCAACGGATGAAAAACCAAAAGTAGTCGAAAAAACAGAAAAAGGCTCCAGTGTTGAAAAAGTCACTGATGCAGAAAATGGAAACGACACTGGCACAACACCTTCTGAAGAACTTCAAGCAAAAGAAAAACGTAAACGAAAAATTCGTCTTGATATGCATCCCGAACAGATATTTGTTGATGGTTCCGAAGCCTATGTTTGGATATATGATCCTATACCGATCCATTATTGGATATACGGTCTTATATTATTGCTTGGAGCAATTGTGATATGTCTGTTTCCATTGTGGCCGTTGGTACTGCGTAAAGGTGTTTATTATTTGAGTGTAGCGGCTGCCGGATTCCTTGTATTTATTTTGGCATTGACAGTTATTAGGCTCATTGTTTTCACATTGGTGTGGTTGATAACAGCTGCTAAATGGCATTTTTGGATTTTCCCCAATCTAACAGAAGATGTTGGGTTCTTTGCATCGTTTTGGCCACTTTATGAGGTAAGATTTCAAGAGTTCGTGTACAAGCAAAGATTTCTAAACAAATTTAATTCTTAGAGCAAATACGTATCGGAGGAAAGCAAGACCAAAAATGACAAAAAACTTAAAAAGAAGAAAAAAGATCGGGACAGTGACGATGGTGAAGACATGGCTGGGGATGTTCCTCCGTTAGAGCCGGAAATAATTGAACAAATAAAAGAAAACGATGCTGAAATGTTGCTTAGACAAAGAATAACAAAAGGCGGAAGTGGCGCAGAAAACAGTGGCGGCGAAAGCAGTGATTGTCAAAATGAGAATTCCAATTCAAAAGGGTAAGTCCAATCCAATGTATCTGTATTTGTAAAACGAATAAATTCACTGTCAAATAAACAGGTTCTCCTCCAGTGTAAGTTGGAGCTCAGTACTGTGGCAATCATTCCAACGGTGGAAATGGATCTCCTTACTTTGAGGAACATAATTTATTTACAATTTTGTAAAGTTCATAGGTCTTTTCCAGAGTCTGCCGCAACGTGAAAATTTGGTCGATGGTTGACTTTCCTGACCTGCAGCCACATTGCTAAGGACCAATCAGATTGTTGACGAAGAGCTTCAGACGTTCACATATTACGGCAGAGAGGTTCTTGTAGGCAATGTTAAGTAGACTTATTCCTCTATAGTTGGCGCAGTTTAGAGGATCTCCCTTTTTCAGGATCGGGCAAACAATGCTGAGGTTCCATTCATCGGGCATGCATTCCTCTGACCATATCTTACAGATGATTTGGTACATGCTCCTATCTAGCTCGTCGCCTGCTGTTTTGAACAGCTCGGCAGCTAGTCCATCTACTCCAGCGGCTTCGTTGGATTTCAGCCGTGATATTGTGGTTTTCACTTCTTCTAGGTCGGGTTCACGGAATTATTGGTTATCATCGTGTCCGATGAAAGGCTTCTGCCTGACGGCGGTGTTTTGTTTGTCGTCGCCGTTATACAGTCTACAGAAGTGGTCTTTCCAAATTCCCAGCTTCGACTGCGATTCTACTATGATGTTCACTAGTTTATCACTGGAGCCATCGGTTCTTGCTCGATGACCTTGAGCCAGCTGATAAAACCTCCGAAATTCATTCCTACTGTTGGCTCTCTCAGCACCCTCGATCTGACGCTTCTCATACTCTCTCTTTTTTCTCCTGAGAAGCCGGCGTTCCCCTCTCCTCTTTCGCTAGTAGAGCTCATGAGCAGCTCTTGTCCTTCTATGTAGCACCGCTTTGTATGCCTCCTGTTTGGCTCCATACCTTTATGGATGTTGAGATGCTTTCTACCACAACATTTCGCCCCGCAGCAAAATCGATTAGCCTGAATCCGTTATCGTAAGTGGTGTCGTGCAAGCTGTGCTATCCGACTGTTCCACCAAAGATGTCCTCTTTCCCCAGCTTTGCGTTAAAATCGCCAGGGACAGTTTTAATGTCATAGCTAGGAAATTGCTCGAACGTTTTGTCAAGGAGCTCGTAGAACTCGTCTTTGGTGTCGAACTTTTTCTCTTCTGTGGGGCATGCGCACATATTAGGCTAATGTTGCCGAATTTAGCCTTGATTCGGATTGTCGTTGCTCGCTCATGCATTTGAAGCTCAATGCTTTTTGCCTGAGTCTGCTTCCCACGACGAATCCGCATCCAAAGAGTCGCTGTTGTTGCTCTCGGTAACAATCACCATAGTAGATGTCGCAGTTTCTCATCCTCCTTTTACCCGATCAATCCCATCGCATTTCCTGGATAGCGGTAATGTCTGCTTTGTAGCAGTTGAGGGTCTACGCTAACTGTTCGGCAGCTCCCGGTCTATTAAGGGACCCAACATTCCACCTGCAAATCCGAAATTCGTTGTCCTTTATACATTTACTTGGGTCGTCATTGGTGTTTCCGTCCGTTTCTGAGGCCTGTTGTTGCTTCGCACAATGCTTTTCTACGTAGTCGGGAAGTCACCCGAGTACCTGGAGTACCAGGCACTTGATGTGACTCCAAGTGCAAGAGCCCGAAAAACCGTTCCTTTTACGGCATGGGCTTCAAATAATTCGAAGTATCCTGTAGAGGTGTTCACCAAGTAGTTCGGCCTAACTAGAACTGAAGACGCCACCGTTGATTCCAAAAAATTCATTCGCTGCTGTCCCTCGGTGGGAGTGCCTTGGTGGGAACACTCCTTCGTTGTGGGGTAATTAGCAGTAACTGGGCCCTGATTATGGGATTCGCGGCGGATCGTTTTCAATTCGACCTTTCAAATTAGACTCGCTTCGTATTTCCTTATTAACGAATTCGCGGCGGAGCGAAACAAATTATTCCAATATTCCAGTGATTTAACACTTTTGGTTTGACTATTCGTCGGATTTCAACTCGCCAGCAAACATTATGGCATTTCATATTCGCCTTCGAATTTGTTAATTGGTCGAATTCAAAACGAAGAAGGCGAAAGCGAAAGCAATAATTGAAAAATGTCAAACTCGCTAGCAAAACGATTTGCCGCGAATCCCATAATCAGGCCCCAACCTAATCCGCTTCGACCTGTCGACCAGGCTCTTCTGCGAAAACAAGTTTCGCGATCGCATAGCTCTGAGCTTCATAGTAGTAGTTACCGCCACGTCAAGGCTTACCCCATGGAAGGGTATTCAAAGGTATTTTCAAGAATGACAGAAGTGACATCATAAGCTTATTCCTAACTTATCAAACCGTTTTAATATAACAGTTCTTAAAACTAGCCGAAACTAAACTACGACTTTGATTATTTTTCAGCTCGCGTACACCATCCGAAGAAAGTGATGGATCAGAAGTATCCGGCAAGGACTATGAAATCATTAATCCTGGCGATGTTCCGAATGTCAACTAAACAAAAATCAATACCTATAATTTTCTACTGCGATATCATGTATATGAAATAGCTTGTCAGTCTTTACTTCTTATCCAAGCAACAACAACAATAATTAAACGAAGATAAAGTTAAGAAATTAAACAAAACTTAATTAAGTCAAATACCAGACACGATGACGATGTTGTTCTATTACAGAATTTGCAAATTTTTGCGCAAAGTTCGTTAAAATGAACTGCCGCTACCACATAATCACCAGTGTTGCTAAGTTCCAACAACAGAATATTGTTTACATTTAGTTTGCATTTCTGATTTTTACATTTTCATATTTTATTTGTTCAAGGTTAAATTCAATTATTATACAAATTTTAAATAAATATTCCACGAAAACGGAATTATTGGTAGTCATAAAGATATTCGTTCTCAGTTGCATTGAAGTTGCAGATTTTTTTGTTCATATTATGCAAGAGCTCCGGCGTCAACACCAGAGGTTCAAAAGTCCGTCCAGCTACTAAGACTACGCAGACGACATTGACATAATTGGAAGAACAGAGCGTGATGTCAGTGGAGCGTTCGAGAGTCTTGAGATGGAGGCCAGGAAGATGGGTGTAGCGGTTAATGAGGGCAAAACCACGTTAATTCTGTCGACAAGAAAGGACTACCAATATTGACGTCTTGGAGCGAACGTCAACATAGACCGATTTAACTTCGAGGTAGTTAAGGACTTTGTCTACCTGGGATCCGCTATCAACTCAGACAACAACACCAGCCTTGAAATCAAACCAAGAATCACTCTTGCCAATCGCTGCTTCTTTGGACTTGGAAGGCAATTGAGTAGTAAAGTCCTCTCCCGAGCAACTAAAGTGACACTCCACAAAACCCTCATCATTCCGGTGCAGAGACATGGACCATGACAACATCCGATAAAAACGCCTTGGGCTGCTTTGAGAGAAAAATTCTTCAAGTGATTTTTGGTCCTGTCTGCATCAATGGAGAATTGAGACGAAGCTTCAACCAAGAACTGTACGAGCTGTACAGCGACACTGACCTAGCCAGAAATGTTAAGTTCCAACGACTTAGATGGTTGGGTCATGTTGAGCGAATGGAAAATAGTGCTCCGGCTCGCTCGTAGTCTTCGAATCCAACCCTGAAGGACGTCGCAGAATAGGAAGACCGTGACTCAGGTGGAGCACAAAGGTGGTAGAGGACCTGAACCAACTTTGCGAAACTGGAGACAGCTAGCTAGGGACCGAGCTGGCTGGAGAAGTTTGCTGGGTGAGATCCTTGTCCGACCTGGACTCTAGCGCCACCATAAGTAAGTAGTTGCAATTAGTGGTTTATTAGAGGAAGAGTAGAACTTGCTGGGATTCAGTTATTGGCTTAAGCAAACCCTTAAGTATAGTGGCTAGCCGGCTTGACAGAAGACCTCTTCAGAACAATAGCGGGAATGCACCATCTGTTGGACGAAATTTTTCCGATCGTAAAACACCGCGAACCCATAAAATTATAAAGCTGTTGATTAAGCAAGAAATTATGCTGGTGCCTGTCTCCTAATAACAGCCCTTGAGTAGAATAAAGTACACAGAATCGTGAAGTTATTCAAGTGAGGTGTTAATAAGATCTGTTTGCTCGTTCCGAATATTCTACACAGGAGTGCTTGAACTTCTGAGCCACACTTTGTGGATTCAAGCCTCACTTACTTACTTACTTAAGGTGGCGCTACAGTCCGTTATGGACTTGGGCCTCAATCAACAGTCTCCGCCAGCTAGCTCGGTCCTTAGCTAGTCGTCTCCAGTTTTGCACTCCAAGTTGATTGAGGTCCTCTTCCACTTGAGTACGAAACCTGAGTCGCGGTCTTCCTCTCCTCCTACGTCCCTAGGGAATAGTGACGAAGGCGTTCCGGGCCGGAGCATTGGTGTCCATACGCTCTAAATGACCGAGCCATCTGACTCTCTGGACCTTGACCCTTCTGGCACAGGGCCAAAGATGACCCAAAGAACTTTCCTCTCGAAACAGCCTAAGGCACTTTCATCCGATTTTGGCAAGGTCCATGCTTCTGCACCATACAATAGGACTCGGATGATGAGGGTGTTGTATAATTTTACCTTAGTTGCTCGAGAGAAGGCTTTTCCACTCAATTGCTTTCTTAGCCCAAAGAAACAGCGATTAGCAGGAGTTATTCTTCGTCTGATCTCGGCGCTGTTGTCATTGCCCGTGATTTAGCGGAGCCTAGGTAGACAAACTCCTCTACTATCTCGGAGTTGTATGAATCTATTGTGACGTTCTGTCCGAGCCGTCGGTGTTAGGTGTCCTTCCTCGAAGACAGCATTTACTTCGTTTTTCCCTCATTTACCGCTAAATCCATTTTTGCCGCTTCTGTCTCAATTCTCACAAAGGCGCCATTGACATCACACTGTGTTCTATATATATATATAGTTGGTGCAGTTTAGAGGATCTCCCTTTTTCAGGATCGGGCAAACAATGCTGAGGTTCCATTCATGGGGCATGCATTCCTCTGACATCTTACAGATGATTTGGTGCATGCTCCAATCTAGCTCGTTGCCTGCTGCTTTGAACAACTCAGCAGCTTAACCGTCTGCTCCAGCGGCTTTGTTGGATTTCAGCCGTGATATTGCGGTTTTCACTTCTTCTAGGTGGGTTCACGGAATTGTTGGTTATCATCGTGTTCGATGAAAGGCTCCTGTCTGACGGCGGTGTTTTGTTCGTCGTCGCCGTTATACAATCTACAGAAGTAGTCTTTCCAAATCCCCAGCATTGACTGCGATTCTACTATGATGTTCCCCTGTTTATCTCTGCAGGCATCGGTTCTTGCTCGATGACCTTGAGCTAGCTGTTTAACCTTTCGGTAGGACCTCCGAACTTCATTTTTGCGGTTGGCTCTCTCAACATCCTCGATCTGTTGCTTCTCATGCTCTCTTTTTTCTCCTGAGAAGCCGGCGTTCCTCTCTCCTCTTTCGCTCGTAGAGCTCACGAGCAGCTCTTGCTCTTCTATGCAGTGCCTCTTTGTATGCCTCCTGCTTGGCTGCATGGGCCTGTCTGCATTCTTCGTCAAACCAGGGGTTTCGTTTTGGGGGCTGTGTGAAACCCAGCACATTAGAGGCGGCATCTCTAATTGCTTTCTGGCAATGTTGCCACTGGTTTTCTATACTTGATGTTGGCGGCGTAGGACTCCTTAAAAGGTTACTTGACACTTGATCGGAGAAGGATCTGGCGATCTCTTGCGATTGTAGACGTCCGACGTCGAATTTTCTTTTGCAGCATTTCCTTGTTTTGGCCGTTGTCGGGATATTCGTAGCACACTACCTTGGCTACAACGAGGTAGTGGTCCGAGTAGATGTTAGCTCCTCGGAAAGTTCGAACATCTAAAATGCTGGACAAGTGCCTTCCGTCGATCGCAATGTGATCAATCTGGTTGACGGTTGATTGATCAGGAGATCTCCATGTACCTTTATGGATGTTGAGATGAGGGAACCAGGTGCTTGCTACCACAACATTTTGCCCCACAGCAAAATCGATCAGCCTGAATCCGTTATCGGAAGTGGTGTCGTGCAGGCGGGATTCAAGCCTCAACTTTGGCGGCCAAATCCTTGTCTACAAAAATTAGCAGGATACCTGTGCGATGATTTGAGACAGTATAAATCCTATGTTTCATCATCTGTGCCACGTAGGGCTCTTTATTTTTACATTAAATCACAAAAACAAAAAGAAAATTGTGCTCTGCTGGTATTCAGACAATTTGCTTTTATTTGTATTTCCATTAAGAGTAGTGAGTAAAAAAAAGCGATTCAAATGTTTCATATTACAGAAGGCCGAGTATTCTGTTAGAACGTTTTTAATGCATGGAGTTGTTTGTATATTTTTAAATTAAAATATAAAATTAATAATAAAATAAATGAATAAATTTGAAAATAAAACAGAAAATGAAATCGCACATTGATGATGTTCAAGGCACTACCGGGGAGTCTGAAAACCACTTGTCCCATCTGGACCTCTTGGCATGCGCACGACATTCTGATTGTATCGTGTATTTACACCACCACCGACCATCATTGACGAAGTTGGCGATGTATAATTAGATTCATTCTTTATTACACCACAACCTTCAGCATAGTTCACAGTTGAACTTTTGGAAGCGGTTGAATGCTGTTGCTGCTGCTGCTGCCCGGCTGCCTGTGGTAGCGTTATGGCAGCGGATACCGCAGTGTCCAATAACTCAACTGAATTTTTCAAAGATGATCTGCAAAATAATGAACGAATTATAAATAGAACGATAATAATGAGAGCATTCCGAAACCTAGTGACTACGTAGTCAACGCGTTCTAAGTGGTTGATTTGTTGTTTTCAACCAATCAGAACGAGTTGACTACGTCAACTAGGTTTCGGAATGGGATCAACGATAGACTCAATAGACACTTACTCCAACTCATCTTCTGGATTTTTGGCAGAACCTAATATTCTCAGTCTTGCTTCTGCATATTCCTGTTCGCGCTGTTGAAGAGTTTTAATTGGTTGTTTAGGCCGTTCACCATTGTTTCTACTTGACGCAGAATTCTGTTGTACGGGTCTTCGAAGGATTTTAACAGAAGGCATTGCTCCCGTTGTATAATTGGATGAGTTGTATTCATTTTCCGTTTGTTGCATAACCATCATCATTGGAATACTATTATGGAAAGACATCGCCAAGTTGCTCATATTTTGTTTTGTTTCCTGATTCGGATTCTGGTTACTAGGTTCTTCCTTACGGTTTTTGTTAATTTGGTTCAATTTGCTGTCAAGCTGGAAGTTTCAAAGATTTTACATGAATGTCATTGATGCCAACAAGTTGGTAAGATTTTTAAGAACATTTAGTCGACCGAGAGCAACAACAGCGACTCTTTGAATGCGGATTCGTCGTGGGAAGCAGACTCAGGCAAAAAGTCTTGAGCTTCAAATGTGTGAGTGAACGCATCACGACGATTCGAATCAATGCTTAATTCGACAACATTAGCTTAATATGCGCGCATGCCCCCACAGAAGAGAAAAAGGACGACAAAAAAGACGAATTCATAAGAGCAATGTCCTAGCTGTGACATTAAAACTATCCTGGGCGATTTTAACGCAAAGCTGGGAAAAGAGGGCATATTTGGTGGAACAGTCGGAAAGCACAGCCACCACTTCCTATAACAGATTCAGGCTAATAGATTTGTCTGCGGGGCGAAATGTTGTGGTAGCAAGTACCTGGTTCCCCCATCTCAACATCCATAAAGGTACATGGAGATCTCTTGATCAATCAACCGTCAACCAGATTGATCACATTGTGATCAACGGAAGGCACTCGTCCAGCATTTTAGATATTCGAACTTTCCGAGGAGCTAACATCGACTCGGACCACTACCTCGTCGTAGCCAAGGTAGTGCCACAAATATCCCGAACGCGGCCAAAACAAGGAAATGCTGCAAGAAATTCGACGTCGGACGGCTACAATCGCAAGAGATCGCCAGATCCTTCTCTGATCGAGTGTCATGTAACCTCTTAAGGAGTCCTATGCCGCCACCATCAAGTATCGAAGACCAGTGGCTTCATTGCCAGGAAGCAGTTAGAGATGCCGCCTCTAATGTGCTGCGTTTCAAACAGCCGCCAAAACGAAACCATTGGTTTGACGAAGAATGCAGGCAGGCAGAAGGAAAAGAGCTGCTCGTGAGGTCTACGAGCGAAACAGGAGAGAGGACCGCCGGCTTATCAGGAGAAAAAAGAGGGAGCATGAGAAGCGTAAAAACGGCAAAATCACGGCTGAAAGCCGCTGGAGCAGATGGTGTAGCTGCTGTGCTGTTCAAAACAGCAGGCGACGAGCTGGATAGGAGCATGAACCAAATCATCTGAGCAATGCATGCCCGATGAATGGAACCTCAGCATTGTTTGCCTGATTCTGAAAAAGGGAGATCCTCTGAACTGTGCCAACTACAGAGGAATCAGTCTACTTAACATCGCCTACAAGATCCTCTCTGCCGTAATATGTGAACGTCTGAAGCCCTTCGTCAACAATCGGATTGGTCCTTATCAATGTGGCTTCAGGCCAGGAAGGTCAACCGTCGATCAAATTTTCACGTTGCGCAGATCCTGGATAACGACTTATCGATACCCACCACCTTTTCATCGATTTTAAGGCCGCGTATGACAGCATCTACAGAGACGAACTGTATAAAGCTATGTCTAGTTTTGGCATCCGTGCCAAGCTCATTCGCTTGTACAAAATGACGATGGAGAACTCACGCTGCTTACGCAGTCTTTCGACGTAAAAAAAAGGATTCACACAAGGCGATGGACTGTCTTGCGATTTCTTTAACATCGTTCTTGAGAAGAAAATGCAGAACTCCACCGCCAAGACCAGAAGCACTATCTTCCAAAAATCTGTTCAACTTCTCGCGTACGCCGATGATATTGATAAAATGGGAAGAAAACAGCATGATGTCAATGGCGCCTTTGTGAGAATTGAGACAGAAGCGGCAAAAATGGGTTTCGCGGTAAATGAGGGAAAAACGAAGTATATGCTGTCTTCGAGGAAGGACACCCAACACCGACGGCTCGGATAGAACGTCACAATAGACGCATACAACTTCGAGGTAGTAGAGGAGTTTGTCTACAAGGCTCCGCAATAAACACGGGCAATAACACCAGCGCACAGATCAGACGAAGAATAACTCTTGATGACTGATTACTGTTCCTCTGCGCTAAGAAAGCAATTGAGTGGAAAAGCCCTCTCTCGAGCAACTAAGGTAAAACTGTAGAACACACTCATAATCCCAGTCCTGCTGTATGGTGCGGAAGCATGTACCTTGACAAAATCGTGTGAATGTGCCTCAGGCTGTTTCGAGAGGAAAGTTCTACGGGCCATCTTTGGCCCCGTGTGCAGTGAAGGGGAATGGCGAAAATATAACAGCGAACTTTACGGGTACTACAACGATGGCTCGGTCATTTAGAGCGGATAGACACCAATTCTTCGGCCCGGAAAGCCTTCGATACTATTCCCGAGGGACGTAAGAGGAGAGGAAGACCGCGATTCAGGTGGAAGAGGACCTCAATCAACTTGGAGTGCACAGCTAGCTAGGGACCAAGCTGGCTGGCGGAGACTGTTGATTGAGGGCCAAGTCCACAATGGACTGTGCGCCAGCTTAAATAAGTAAATGTAATTTTTTATGAACCGCATGCATCAGGTCATCAAAAAAGTGTGAGAGGAAGAATGGATGCCCATTGTCTGGTCGATAAGCTCCATATGCCCCATCTACAAAAAAGGCCATCTTTTGTCATGCAAAAACTCCCGTGGCATATCCCTGCTTAATGTTGCATACAAAATCCACCATCCCACCATCTTCTCATCCACCGTCAAGAGCTTATGATGGCGATGTCTGAATTCGGGATCCCGAACAAACTGATCCAGCTGTGCCGCATGACACTTAACAATACGCAGTGCAGTGTGCAAATGGGTAACAGCTCATCCGAGCTGTTTCAAATATGCGAAAGAAACGACGGTTTTTCGGTCCCGTATGCGACGACGGCGAATGGAGAAGAAGGTTCAACCGAGAACTGTACGAGCTGTACCAAGATGTGGATGTGGTCCAGAAGGCCAAGAAAAGACGAGTACATTGGCTCGGCCACATCGAGCGAATGGACGATAACGCTCCAGCCAAGAAAGGCTTCTCATCCCAGCCCTTAGGTTAGAGACGACAAGGAAGACCGAACCTACGGTACAAGGATCAATCGACTACGAATGCCAGAGCGCTTGTTTTCGGCGACTGGAGAGTGCATGCGAGGGACCGTTCACGACAGAAGGCTGCAGTATCTCAGGCTGAGATCTTTTATGGATAGTGAGCCGTTTAAGTAAGTATAGCCAGTGGGTTATTTTTGGGGAGAAGCCCCATCTTGAGCCTATGGCCTTTTTCACTTTTTCATCAATACTTTCCTCCCAATTTAATTTTTTGTCTAAAATGAGGCCTAAATATTTGGTTGATCAAAAAAGCTTAAGGGTATACCTTCTCCAATGATGTCAAGACGTGAGCAAAAGTGAATTCCTCTTACACAGTGTAATGACAGTGAATTCCGTTCACATAAAACGAAAGGAAAGCTTCGCGACTGATAAAGAAAAATTGACATTCCTCGGCAAAGCTCGGGTACAATTTATTCAAATCTCTGGGAATCGAAGGATTTGTGGGCTAAGTGGAATATAATATCACTTAAGTATTACGGAGTCTCCGAAGAACCTAGTGTGAACAACTTTTGTAATTACATGCCTAGTGAAATACTTGGGAACTATAAAAGCTAGACGAGACAGACCTGAGCACCACTTACTGAAAATAATGACACGACTGAAACTGACAAGTTAACTGGAAACAAAGGATTATGTACGGCCAGCGGCACGTGGGTAGAAGAGATGTTAGGCTCAAGAAGTCTCTTATTTTGTAGTTACTGTACAAAAAATGTGTAAACAACTTTAATCAAAGAAAATCTTTAAATCCTAATAAATCATAACCCATGAATCTGTTTTAACCATAGCACATTTAACTCACCCCAGCCTCGTCGATTTCTTCCCAGTTATCTAGAACATCATCACCATTGGACATTATTTTTTGTAAGATCCCGCAAACAGCTTACGGCAGCACCAAGAACTCATAAATATTCCATGTGTAGAATTAAATTCGATATGAGATTTTAATTTACAACAAATTTTTGCAAATTGAAGAAATAAATGAACATAACTTTCCGTTTTTTTGTGCTTTTCGTGCTATGTTCGTTCTTGGATTTGACAGCGCAGCGTCAGCGCACGATGAAAGCATTTGAAAAAGATTTTAATAATGAGATTAGATATAGGTTGTGTGCTCAAATGGTAATAAAATAAACACAAGGAGCAGAAATTTCCCATAAGACAAGAAAAATATGAGCAACTGATTTCTACCTAGTTATTCTATCCGCCACTTGAAAGATTGTCAGAACACCACTAGGCATGTTTCTTTTCTGTATTCTATTCATAAAATCTTGCAGAACATGTAGAGTTTTTATATGTTTATTTAACAAGAATAATCACACTATCTAGCTGAAAGCAGAAATAGCAACTTTTTTTTTTTTTACATAAGTTAATATACGAAAAAAATACCTTTCTATCTGTTAC
Source organism: Sphaerophoria rueppellii (assembly GCA_920937365.1). Classification (NCBI taxonomy): domain Eukaryota; kingdom Metazoa; phylum Arthropoda; class Insecta; order Diptera; family Syrphidae; genus Sphaerophoria; species Sphaerophoria rueppellii. The sequence continues at coordinate 42,716,900 of CAKKXW010000002.1, forward strand.
TAGATGGCGACCGTAAAAAAAGTTCCATCCAGTCAAATAAACAAACAAGGTGTAGGGCAACAGCTCCGAATATAGCATAGCAGAGTTTTTGTGCTACATTTTCTTCTTGTCCTTCTCATATGGAACGAGACGAGAACGACTCGTATAGGGCTTTTTCTTTTTTGACAGCGCATATATTTCGACCAATCTCAACTGTCATTTTATCGGTCGTGGAGGGCAATCAAAGGCGCGATTTGCATACAATTTGAATTTTTTTTTTAAATCTTGTTAATATTTCAACATATTAATCTATCTAAAAAAAATTTTATTCAGGAAATGAAGATTTTAGTGTACGCAAGGGATTGGATGCAAAAAGAAGGAAGTTGGACAACAAAAACCAAAAACACAGCACTAAGGAGGCATTTTCTTTTTGTACATTTTAACACAAACAACGAACAAAGAAGATATAATAGTAAAATTTAAACTTTAATAAATGATAAATTTTCATTACTTTTACATTTTTATATTTCTTGCTTAATGCATTTCGACCTAAGTGAAGTTGTTTGCCCTCCACGACGACAAGACGTCACCTCGTTTGACGTTTCCCGCCGGTACTCTACTATCAATATTGGTTTATTTGATTGAAATGACAGAAGATCTATCATTTTTAGCAGGCAGCTACAATAGGCGTGTTTTTTTGGCATCGCTATCTGCAGCCAAATTCGATTTCCCAAAAAAATGTATCCGCAGTTGGCCGTTGTATTTAGTGCTCGCACCGGGAGCGCTCTGAATTGCCATGAGTTTTTTTTCGGTGCGAGAATGTCGGAGCTGTTCAAATCAGCTGTTGCTATCCAACAAAAAGAAAACAACAGAGCACTACTAACGCGTTCGATGTGAAACCAAACCCATAGAAATTTTTCAGTTTTTTTGACATCTTCGTTCACAATGTGAGAAGCACTGGAGCGCCCCGGGGCTGGTTACATCGAACAAACCTACTGTGTATAGTACGACAACCCTTTGTATATGGAACAACAAGTACTACCAAGCAGAGAACACACAATACAAACGTATGTAATAAAAACTGCTACTGTGAAAAATTTTCAAGATGACACCACCATCGTTTTCCATCTTGAGACTACTCCCCACATTATATACAAAGCGTCAACCATCAGGAACTTTGTAAATAGGCCAGTTCCACTTAACAACATCTCACTGAGATACACAGAGGAGGTATACCTAGAGTCGCAACTCATGGCATTTTGCTCTCTTTGATAAAATATCCACATCAATGCGAATGTGTAGGTTCTCAATGCATCTCAAATGGGGTGAACCAATACATTAGCATTGATATGGAGTTACACAGATTCACGGACATACGAAAAGAGAGTAAATTGCAAAATTTTTTGGACGGTGATTTAAAAAAAAAAGAGAACGAGTTGCGACTCTAGGTAATACCTCCTCTATGCCGAGATATCAGAGATCTCAGAGATTTTTTAAGTGATACAAAATATCTCAGCTGAAAAGTTAGTTTTTCTTCTGAGATCTCTGAGATGAAATAATTTTGGATTCAATTTTTCACTCAACTACTCTGACGTAACTGTCATATGTACAACAACAATTTGTAAGGTAACCATTATATCTCAATGAAAACTGATCCTTTTTTAATTGGCAATCTGGAAGTAAAAAAAGCATTCTGAATGCCTTCAATTGAGCAAAAGTGACAGTTCTGATTCTGAAAAGAACAGAATTCCCTTCTGATCTTAAAACCAGAATGCCTTTTTTCAGATTCCAGATTGCCAATTAAAAACGCCATGAGAATCTTTTCCATGAAGTGGATTTGCCTCAGTCAAATTTACAATGAGATCTCAGTGAGATATTTTTAGGTGGAACTGGCCTTATCTAAAACATTCTGAGAACATCTAATGTTTTCCATTGACGAATCTCAGAATGAGATTTGTGAATCTGACAGCTGAAAGGGGGGTGAAGAGAGGAAATAGTGGAAAAATCTCAGATTTCATGTTCTATTTGCGTCTTGAGATTCAAGAAAATGACAAAAAAATGAATCTGAGAATCAGAAATCTGAATCTGGATTTTTAACAAGATTCACACCTATTTGCACACAGACTTTCACACACACTTTCAAAAAGTGACATGTGCGAAACGACAAACGTGATTTTTTTTTTTTTTTTTTGAACTTACGCATTTTAAACAATATTAAATAAAAAATGTAATCGTTTTTATTGTCAGAAAATGATATTTTGTTTACGTCTACTAACACTGCTTTTATCGATCAAATTTGACATTTCACGCACACAATTACAAAAAAAGATTCGAGATTTCATATTCTATTTTCTATTTGCAGTGGAGAATCTGAGATTTTTACACACAAATCTCAAAAGTCAATAGAAAACGACACACAATCTCAAAACTCCCGGCAGCTTGGTTTCCAATTTTTCTTTTCTGATCTGTGGTTGTTAGTATCTCTGTTTATCTTCTATCTCTCTATCATTTTTTGACATATTCGTTCCCACTCACGGTGTCACAGTAAATTAGTTAATTAATACTAAAATTAATATCATTTAACAGTTAATAGATACATAAAATACAAATTTAAAATAATTTCTAAGCATTCCAAAAGCCAAAAGACGAAAACTTTCTTCACGAAACCTGAGAATTCGAAGGTATAATGCCACTGTTTGTAAATGACGTGGAGATAAGCTCCGAATCAAAGGATCTTCTCTATGAAAAACATATCGAGTATATTGCAAACCATGGGAACGACCAAAATGATTTCGAATACTGTATAACAGAGTTTTTGAGAATGTCTGGTATCTATTGGGGAGTAACAGCTTTGGATATCATGAACCAACTATCTCGACTTGACCGGAAATCCATTATCGATTTTGTTAAGAAATGTCAGTGTCCTAATACAGGAGGAATTGGCGCTTGTGAAGGACACGATCCGCATATTCTATATTCCCTATCTGCTGTACAAATTCTCTGCACTTATGACTGCGTAAATGAAATCGACTGTGATGCCCTAGCTCGTTATGTTGCAAGTTTGCAGCAGCCCGATGGCAGTTTTTTCGGTGATAAATGGGGTGAAGCAGATACAAGGTTTTCATTTTGCGCTGTAGCTATCCTAACACTCATCAATCGTATGGACGCTATAAAATTAACAAAAGCGATAGACTACGTACTTTCGTGTTGTAATCCAGATGGTGGATTTGGATCGAAACCATTTGCTGAATCGCATGCTGGACTCATCTACTGTTGTGTTGGCTTCTTGTCCATAACACATCAACTTCATCGACTAGATTGCGATAAGTTATCGTGGTGGTTATGTGAAAGACAGCTGCCATCTGGTGGCCTTAATGGTAGGCCCGAAAAACTTCCCGATGTATGTTACTCCTGGTGGGTCTTGGCATCCTTGAATATCATGGGACGTTTGCATTGGATAAGCTCTGAGAAATTGAAGTGTTTTATATTGTCTTGTCAGGACTCAGAGACTGGTGGATTCAGTGACAGAACTGGAAATCTACCTGATATCTTTCATACGTTATTCGGATTGGGAGCGCTTTCGCTGCTCGGTTATCCAAATTTAAAGAAGATTAACCCTACGTTCTGCATGCCCCAGCACGTTTTGGATCGCCTTAATGTTCGAGGGCAGATATTGTGAATCCATTTTGTGATTATTGTTTAAGGAAATAATTAAAATTATTTTCAAAGCAATGCATGAGCTCCGAATGTGACGTATTATATTAAATAAATTAACTATAAAATTATGATTAAAAATATTAGTTCAAAATTTAGAAACAAGATCTTTTTATTTTTCTACAATTTTAGAAAAATCATGTTTCTGCAACTGGTAGTGGGAAGCACTTGATACTAGAAGTGCAACGGTTTTTTGTTATTCATGGACTTGATCAATGCATTTCCACTTACACACAAACAGATTTAACTTTTCGGAACAATGAACGAATGAATTTCTTGAGTTCCATTTAGGCCGAACTACTTGGTGAACAAATTTACGGGCTACTTTGACTTAGTTGAAGCCCAGGCCGTAAAAGGAGCGGTTTTTCCGGCTCTTGCACTTGGAGTCACATCAAGTGCCTGGTACTCCAGGTTGGAGGTTGTACGTTGGGGTGACTTCCCGACTACATAGAAAAGAATTTAGTCGCAAAGCAACAACAGGCCTCGGAAACGGACGGATACACTGATGACGACCCAAGCAAATGTATAAAGGACAACGAATTTCGGATATGCACGTGGAATGATAGGTCCCTTAATAGACCGTGTGCTGCCGAACAATTAGCGGAGACCCTCAACTGCTACAAAACAGACATTACTGCTATCCAGGAAATGCAATGGGATGGACCGGGCAAAAGGAGAAACTGCGACATTTACTATGGTGATTGTTATCGAGAGCAACTACAGCGATTCTTTGGTTGCGGATTTGTCGTGGAAAGCAGACTCAGACAGAAATGTGTAAGTGAACGCATCACGACGATTCGAATCAAGGCTAAATTCGGCAACATTAGCTTAATATGCGCGCATGCCCCACAGAAGAGAAAAAGGACGACACCAAAGACGAGTTCTACGAGCTCCTTGACAAAACGTATGAGCAATGTCCTACCTGTGACATTAAAATTGTCCTCGGCGATTTTAACGCAGAGCTTGGAAAAGAGGACATCTTTGGTGGAACAGTCGGAAAGCACAGCCTGCACGACACCACTTCCGATAACGGATTCAGGCTGATCTATTTTGCTGCGAGCGCAATGTTGTGGTAACAAGCATCTCAACATTCATAAAGATTAATGATTAATCATCCGTCAGCCAGATTGATCAAATTGCGATCGACGGAAGGCACTTGTCCAATATTTTAGATGTTCGAACTTTCCGAGGAGCCAACATCGACTCGGACCACTACCTCCCCCTACCTCGCCTTAGCCAAGGTAGTGCTACGAATATCCTGACAAGCAAGGAAATGCTGCAAGAAAATTTGACGTCGGACGGCTACAATAGCAAAGATCGTCAGATCCTTCTCTGATCGAGTGTCAAGTAACATTTTAAGGAGTCCTATACCGCCAACACCAAGTATCGAAGACCAGTGGAAACAATGCCAAAAAGCAGTTAGAGATGCCGCCTATAATGTGCTGGGTTTCACACAGCCACCAAAACGAAAATAATGGTTTGACGATGAATGCAGGCAGGCCCATACAGCCAAGCAGGAGGCATATAAAGCGGAGCTGCATAGAAGGACAACAGCTGCTCGTGAGCTCTACGAGCGAAAAAGGTGAGAGGAACTCCGGCTTCTTAGAAGAAAAAAAGAGAGATCATGGGAAGTGGCAGATCCAGAATGTTGAGAGAGCCAACAGCAAGAATGAAATTCGGAGGTTTTATCGAAAGGTTAAACAGCTGGTCAGGTCAACGAGCAAGAACCGATGCCTGCAGAGATAAACAAGGGAACATCATAGTAGAATTGCAGTCAATGCTGGGGATTTGGAAAGACCATTTCTGTAGACTGTATAATGGCGTCGACGAACAAAACACCACCGTCAGACAGAAGCCTTGCATCGGACACGATTATAATCAACCCGACCTAGAAGAAGTAAAAATGGCAATATCACAGCTGAAATCCAACTTAGCCAACTAAGCCGCAGGCGACGAGCTAGGTAGGAGCATGTACCAAATCATCTGTAAGATATCATCAGAGGAATGCATGCTGCCCAATGATTGGAACCGCAGCATTGTTTGCCCGATCCTGAAAAAGGGAGATCCTCTAAACTGCGCCAACTACAGAAGAATCAGTCTACTTAACATCGCCTACAAGATCCTCTCTGCCGTAATATATGAACGTCTGAAGCCTTTCGTCAACAATCTGATTGGTCATTCAGGCCAGGAAAGTCAACCAACGACTAAATTTTCACGTTGCGGCAGATCCTGGAAAAGACCTATGAACTCCAAATCAATACCCACCACCTTTTCATCGATTGTAAGGCCGCGTATGACAGCATCTATAGAGATGAACTGTATAAAGCTATGTCAAGTTTTGACATCCCTGCCAAGCTCGTTCGCTTGTGCAAAATGACGATGGAGAACTCACGCTGCTCCATCAAGGGTGGCAACGAGCTTACGGAATCTTTCGACGTCAAAAAAGGATTCAGAAAAGGCGATGCACTGTCCTGCTATATCCTTAACATAGTTCTTGAGAAGATAGTGCAAAACTCCAACGTCAACACCAGAGGCACTATCTTCCAAAAATATGTTCAACTTCTCGCGTACGCCGACGATATAATGGGAAGAACACATCGTGGTGTCAATGGCGCCTTTAAGAGAAATGAGACAGAAGCGGCAAAAATGGGATTAGCCGTAAATGAGGGAAAAACGAAGTATATGCTGTCTTCGACGAAGGACACCCAATACCGATGGCTCGGACAGAACTGCACAATAGGTGCTTACAACTTCGAGGTATTAGAGCAGTTTGTCTACCTAGGCTCCGCTATAAACAAATAACACCAGCACAGAGATAAGACGAAGAATTACTCTTGCTAATCGCTGTTTCTTTGGGCTAAGAAAGCAATTGATTGGAAAAGCACTCTTTCGAGCAACTTAGGTAAAACTGTACAATACCCACATCATCCCTGCCCTGCTGTATGGTGCAGAAGCATGGATCTTGACAAAATCGGATGAATGTGCCTTAGGCTGTTTCGAGAGGAAAGTTCTTCGGGCCATCTTTGGCCCCGTGTGCATTGAAGGGGAATGGCCAAGAAGATACAACAGCGAACTTTACGGGTTGTACATCGACATGGACCTAACCAGAAGAGTCAAGGTCCAGAGACTCAGATGGCTCGGTCATTTAGAGCGGATGGACACCAATGCCTCGGCCTGTAAAGACTCCGAGGGACGTAGGAGGAGAGGAAGACCGCGACTCTGGTGGCGAATTCAAGTGGAAGAGGACCTCAATCAACTTGGAGTGCAAAACTGGAGACAATTAGCTGGGGATTGAGCTGGCTGGCGGAGAGTGTTGATTGATGCCCAAGTAAACAACGGACTGTAGCTCCACCTTAAGTAACAGAAAATAGAAAACCGAACATTTTTATATATAAATCTTAGAACACTAGCCAAACACGCGAACATCGTCTCGTCCGCCCATTAAAGCCTTCGGATAATCTCCAGAAGGAGATTATCATGCGATGAAAAATGAAATAGGTACCTCTATACATTTTCATTGAAGATAAAGTTTAATATTTTCTCGTTTTTCCGGAACTATCCGAACTTCATTCGAAAAGCGATTCTTGAAGAACAGTTTTCTATTGTTCTTTTCTGCTAACTTTCTCAAAATTTGTTTTCACTGGAACCACCCCATCCTTGAATACAAGTGCATGAAAATTTCATAAATATCTGTTGGAACTTTATGGAGTCAGTATATCAGGCATACATCCAAACATATATACATACATCGTTTTCATATATGAACATATATTAGCCTATGACATACATTTACTCACTTCCAAACTACCAATACCTATATAGCCAATAATCTATCGCTCTTCTAAATTTCGTCCAGATCCGTTCAGCCGTTCCAGCATGATTGAGCAACAGACATCCAACCATACATCTTAACTTTCACATTTATAATAGGTCCGTTCGCGTACCCTCCTAAAACAGTCAAATTTTACGAAAAATTACGAAATTTAACCAAATATTTGGTAAATTTTCGTAAAAGAGAGCGCTCACGACAGAGTAAAATATTTCCCCAACCTACGAATTTTAGCCCAAGAAATTTCTTTAGGGTGATTTGTGAAAAGTGTCAAATTTGATTGAAAGTAACAAATAAATAAATAAATTCAAATTCAAAGTCTCAATTTTCATAGAAAAAAACTTGACAGATAAAATGTGGGCAAAATTTGTTGTTTTCCCGTTCGCTTACTTTTTTGTAGTTGTGGTTTTCTGTGAGAGAATTTTACCCCCACTCCTTAAAATGTCTCGTTTTACGAATTTTAGTGCAGAAAGTACGCGAACGGACCTAATATTACAGCCTTATTCATAAACCGAACATAGACTTATTGTAACGCTTATTATGCCTGCATAAGGAAAATCCTTATTTATGAAATTTAAGCGACACTACAAAGGCATTGAACAAGCTATTTTGCCGGTTGGGGTTGTATAAAACCCATTTTAAGGCTAACGATAAAAAACCTCATAATAAATTTTGTGAGAACAACGTTGGTCTGGTCAGCTAGTTTCTTTTTCAATTAAAAAATTAATACTGCTGAAATTTTGTTTCGAAGATTGTTTTAAAAAATTATTAAAGCCTGATCCGCTGACAAAAGCATCCTCCGCTTTTCTAACAGGTTCATTAAACAGATTAAACAGACAGAAAATTGATAACTTTTATGGATGAAATTTATTAGAATAATCAACATTTATTTTTGGAAAAATAAGTAAACCCTACATTTTAAACACATAATGCTACTAAAAAGCTTACATGCTGGCATTATACATCGCATTCGGTTGCTCTGTCTTGTTTGCTTCTTGTCGGAACAACCTTCAACACATTCCTTTGAAAAGCTATTGCTGCTGCTGGGCCGACCTCTTGTTGACTGATTGTGTGCCCTATATTTTCAAAGCGTATCTGCAAGTTCGCTTCTAAAATCGACAAGATTCGAAATTTCTTTCGGTCCCTTACTTTTATAAGACAAAACTTGCTTGTATAACACCCATGAGTTTATCACAGTTAGGTCCAGGAGGTGATAGAAAAGTCTCAAGTACCATTTTCTACTTTTCATGCGGATACGGTACTGTCCCAAGTACGAATCTATCAGATCCACCCCGCCCATATGGGCGTTGTATTCTTTGACGATTTTTGGACATGTTATATTTTTTCTTCCCCTCCACGGGGTAAGCCTTGACGTAGCGGAGCGGTTTACGGTAACTACTACCATGAAGCTTAGAACTATGCGATCGCGAAACTTGATTTCGCAGAAGGGCCTCCCATAGTTGACAGATCGAAGCGGAGTAGGCTGTTACTACCAATTACCCCCCGCAACGAAGGAGTGTTCCCACCAAGGCACTCCCACCGAGGGACGGCAGCGAATTAATTTCTTCTTTGGAATCAACGGTGGCGTCTCCAGTTCCAGTTAGGCCGAACTACTTGGTGAACAGTTGGTTTGAAGCCCAGGCCGTAAAAAGAGCGGTTTTTCCGGCTTAATTTGTTTTTTACTTAGCAAGTTTTCCAAACTTTTTTAATATTAGGTTACTAATAAAAAACCTGACAAGAAAGAAAAATTAACTAATATACATAAGTTAACAAGTTTCTTTCAAAACTAATAGTTGATTCGATGTAAGTCCACTTAAAACATTTGCAATGCACCTACGAGTACTTGCTGAATCTAAGAACTTGGCGTTCTTTAAGATCTCATTACTTTTTGTATCTGATTTGTTAGGAAGAATTTTCTTACGTTAGAACTTGGCTATTTTTTAAATTTATGTTTTTGGTGTGATATCATTACTTTTTGCAAAGATTTTTTTTATTTTGACTGGCAGAATTGCTAGTTTGCCAAATTACAATATTCTACGATGATCAGAGGTGCCCCAGATATTTTATAAAATTTATTTTTAAATGGGTGGGTACCACGCCCTCTCAGTTGAAAATCATAAATTTCATATTTTATTTGTTCTATTGCACGTTGTATTTGTAAGCCAAATTTCATGATTCTACTGTACTCCAAAGTGCTCCATATAATTTAAACTAATAATAGGCGTGTTTTTTTGCACGCGTATATACGCTTAAAATGAACAGTGCACAAAAAAACGACAAATTTTTTGTTTTAGCAATTTGGCATCACAACTTGATGATATGTAAACGAGAGGAGAAAGAAGAGCAACGTCAGCGGGAATTTTTTCTCCAGAGAACACAAAAATCTCTTGCTCAAAGAAGAAAACCAAGAGAATGAAGAAAAGAGATCTGGATAGAGAAAGAGATACGAAGGCATGGAACATACAAAAGTAGCCAATGGTTTCCTTTGATTTGAAATATAACAACAGCAAAATCATAGCTTGCTTGGGTAATTATTAAATGAAATGAATTTCGAATGAATTTCGGAATGAATTGTTGAAAATTCATTGAAAAAGGTATATGGTAGCATTGTTTTTATATCCGCTTATTTCATAAGCGTGGATAATTATCGCCGCTAACTAAGCGGATATAGAAATTTATTGTTGTTGCATTTGCATGCAAATATTTTCTTAAGCGTATATACGCGTGCAAAAAAACACGCCTAATGTAAAGGTAGGTGGCTACCACGCCGCCTGATTGATAAATTCTAGGGCAACGGGAAGTGCTTCATAATTTTGAGGATCTGTCAGTGAGTGAGTGAATCAGTCAGTCAGTCAGTTACGGTTTTCGTGATTTTTGGAACATTGTAACTTAGAAACTACTTATGCTAAATATCTGAAATTTACTGAGGTGCTTCTTCTTGACTAGCTTAACAAATAAAGTGAGTTTGAAAACTTTGAAACAAATAAAGTGAGTTTGAAACTTTTGGCTTTTTTGGTATAGAAGTTAAGAGGGTTGTGGATAATGCCGTGAGTTGTTTCCTGTAAATAAGGTTGTAGTGCCAAAGTTGCTAGAGATAGAGAACTTGGTTGGGCACTACCGTGCCCCACGCTTTCGTCACTATTCAAAGCATCGGCGACACTAATTTCGGCAACACCAACAAACTCTTCATATTCAGCTAGTCTTTGAAGGTTTTCTTTCTCATTTTATTTCTTCGAAGAACAAAACTACGTCAGCAATACAGAACCATTCAATTTGGGTGCAGAAGGCCAACAATTCCACCCACCCGACATAACCGAAGTGAAGATAGCGATAACTAAACTTAAGTCGAACAAAACCGATGGAGCAGACGGGCTAGCCCTAGCCGCCGAACTATACAAAGCAGCTGGAGATGATTTGGTTAGGAGCATGCACCAGCTCATCTGCAAAATTTGGTCGCAGGAAAGCATGCCCGATGAATGGAACCTCATCATCGTATGACCGATCCTCAAAAAAGGAGATCCCCTGAACTGCACCAACTACAGAGGTATAAGTCTCCGTAACATCGCTTATAAGATCTTGTCTGCCGTGCTGTGTGAACGTTTGAAGCGCTTCGTCAACAACCTGATAGGTCCTTATCAGTGTGTCTTCATACCCGGAATTTCCACCATCGATCAAATATTCACCCTACGGCAGATCTTGGAGAAGTCCCAGAGACTTCAAATCGATACCTACCACCCTTTCATCGATTTCAAGGCCGCGTATGAAAGCGTCTATAGAGACCAACTATATAGAGCAATGTCTAGTTTTGGCATCCCAGAAAAACTCATCCGTCTGTGTAAGATGACAATGGAAAATTCACGCTGTTCCATCATGGTCGGAAAAAAACCTAACGGACGCTTTTGATGGCAAAAAAGGTTTTAGACAAGGCGATGCGTTGTCATGCGATTTCTTCAACATCATTCTTGAAAAGATTGTGCAAAGCTCCAATGTCAACACCAGAGGCACAATCTATCAAAAGTCCGTCCAGGATACGCAGACGACATTGAAATAATTGGAAGAACACAGCGTGATTTCAGTGGAGCCTTTGTGAGTCTTGAGACGGAGGCCAGGAAGATGGGGCTTGCGGTTCACGAGGGCAAGCTGACAACAAGAAAGGACAACCAACATCGACGTCTTGGAGCAAACGTCAACATATACAGATTTAATTTCGAGGTAGTTAAGGACTTCGTCTACCTAGGATCCGCTTTTAACTCAGACAACAACACCAGCGCTGAAATCAAACGAAGAATCACTCTTGCCAATCGCTGCTTCTTTGGACTTAAAAGGCAATTGAGTAGTAAAGTCCTCTCCCAGTCCCGAACAACTCTATAAAACTCTATAAAACCCTCATCATCCCGGTGCAGAGGCATGGACCATGACAACATCTGATGAAAACGCTTTGGGCTGCTTTGAGAGAAAAATTCTTCGAGTGATTTTTGGTCCTGTTTGCAATAATGGAGAATGAAGACGAAGATTCAACCAAGAACTGGTACGAGCTGTACAGCGACAATGACCTAGCCACAAAAGTTAAGGTCCAACGACTTAGATGGTTGGGTCATGTTGAGCGAATGGAAAATAATGCTCCGGCTAGAAGAGTCTTCGAATCCAACCCGGAAGGACGTCGCAGAAGAGGAAGACTGCGACTCCGGTGGAGCACACAGGTGGTAGAGGACCTGAACCAACTTGGAGTGCGAACTGGAGACAGCTAGCTAGGTGTGAGGCCCTGGTCCGACCTGGACTGTAGCTTCCCATAAGTAAGTAAGTAAGTAAGTAATGTAACTTATTTTTTATTTGCCGCAGCAAAAATCATTTGAAATGAAAAGTTATGTTATCAGTTATCATTCTCTAAATGAAAATTAAATAATTTCGATAAAGTTAAAAACTGAGCCAGCAAGCTACATTCTTATCTTAAAACAAAACAAAACTAGATGACGCTATAGTATGACAATGAAAAATGATTGAAAATGGAAATTAAGCTATTGACCTCTGTCGATTTCCAGCATCGTATTTTATTGGATATTTTTGTACGCACCGCACATGCCCATCTAACAACGATTCACATACCTTCCTACATGTCACAGGCGTAGATACAGATGCTTGAAAGTAATCAAAGGGAGAAAATAACAACGACGACGTACGCTTAAATTACCAATCCCCAATTAGTCACACTCTCTGTACGAGACCGAGACAACCTAGTATTTTTTAAGTCATGAAATAGATTTTAATGTTATAGTAATAGGCGCTTGCACAATTTTTTGAAATGGGGGCTTCAGATCCCGGTGCTGAAAATTAATGAAAACTGCACATAATCTTGAATTTTTTATAATTTAACTGATATGTATTACAAGAACCTTGTTCATCTCAAAAGTGTACAAAATCTTTACTTAACCCGTGCAAAATTTTGTATCTTTAAAAAAAAATAATTGATTCAAATCCCAAGATTACGCCTTTAAGGACTATTCGCATGCGCACGAACAGCGATGGAGCAATGAATGATACAACTGAGGCACTTTTTCCTTACAAGCTCTCAAACGATAGAAACACAGTTTATGTTTGATTTTATATACGAACTCTATTCGCGTATTCGTACTCCCAACGAACAAAATGTTCGCACGTATTTAACCTCAAAAATCACTCTTCATTCCTTTAGTTTTGGTGGTGTGTCGTTCGTTTCCAAATGAATAACCCATAAGCTTACAGTTCTCGCACCGGGACACTCAATCGCCCCAAGTTTTTTTTCGGGACGAATTTCAGAGCTGTTCGAATCAGCTGTAGCTATACAACAAAGAGGAAAAAACAGAGCACTAACGCGTTCGATGTGAAACCAAACCCAGAGAAATTTTTCCAGTTTTTTGACAGCTGCGTTTACAGTATGCCAAGCTCCGGAGCGCTCCGTGGCGGGTTACATCGAACAAACCTAATAAGTTCACAATCAAAATGAATAAATGAATAAAGGAGAATACCCAGAAGTGGAGAGTTTTTTGGGATTTACGGAAAACAGTTTTCTCCTTTAGTAAAATCGAGAGTTTTGGCGATGTAAATAAACGTGGATTTTTTCCTTTCAGAAAAATTAGGGCTGAATCAAAAAGAAGCTTCAGCTTCGGCTTCGCCTGACGTTAGCGAGTTCAGCTATAGGAATTCAATGCTTGCTATCAAAATGAAGCTTCGACCTCCCGTTTCGTAGGTAAACGGAAGCTCTAGTAAAATATGCTGAACTTTTGTTTTGTCTGAAAGCTCAACAGCTATTTAAAAAAAGTACACACGCTGTAGCCCGTTGTGGACTTGGGGCCCAATCAACAGTATCCGCCAGACAGCATGATTCCTAGCTAGCTATCTCGAGTTTTGCACTCCAAGTTGATTAAGGTCCTCTTCCACTTGAAAGCGCCTTCTGAGTCGCGGTCTTCATCTCCTCTTACTTCCCTCGGAAATAGTGTCGAAGGCTTTCTGGGCCGGAACATTGTTGTCCATCCGCTCTAAATGACCGATCCATCTGAGTCTGTGGACCTTGACCCTTGTGGCTAGGTTTATGTCGCTGTACAACCCGTAAAATTGGCTGTTATATCTTCTTCGCCATTCCCCTTCAATGCACACGGGGCCAAAGATGACCCGAAGAACTTTCCTCTCGAAACAGGCTAAGGCACTTTCATCCGATTTTGTCAAGGTCCATGCTTCTGCACCATACAGCAGGACTAGGATGATGAGTGTGTTGTACAATCTTACTTCAGTTGCTCGAGAGAGGGCTTTTATAATCAATTGCTTTCTTAGCCCAAAGAAACAGCGATTAGCAAGAGTTATTCCTCGTCTGATCTCGGCGCTGATGTTATTGCCCGTGTTTATAGCGGAGCCTAGGTAGACAAACTCCTCTACTACCACGAAGTTGTATGCGTCTATTGTGACGTTCTGTCCGAGCCGTCGTTGGGTGTCCTTCCTAGAAGACAGCATATACTTCGTTTTTCTCTCATTTGCCGCTAAACCCATTTTTGGAAGATAGTGCCTCTGGTGTTGACGTAGGAGTTCTGCACTATCTTCTCCAGAACAATGTTAAAGAAATCGCATGACAGTGCATCCCCTTGTATGAATCCTTTTTTGACGTCGAAGATTCCGTAAGCTCGTTGACAACCTCGATGGAGCAGCGTGGGTTCGCACAAGCGAACGAGCTTGGCAGAGATGCCTAAACCAGACATAGCTTTGTACAGTTCGTCCCTGTAGATGCTGTCATACGCGGCCTTAAAATCGATGAAAAGGTGGTGGGTATCGATTTGGAGTTCATAAGTCGTTTTCCAGGATCTGCGCAACGTGAAAATTTGATCGATGGTTGACCTTCCTGGCCTGAAGCCACATTGATAAGGACCCAATCAGTTTGTTGACGGAGGGCTCCAGACGTTCACTCCTGTCTGACAGTGGTATTTTGGTCGTCGTTGCCGTTATACAATCTACAGAAGTGGTCTTTCCAAATCCCCAGCATTGACTGCGATTCTACTATGATGTTCCCTTGTTTATCTCTGCAGGCACCGTTTCTTGCTCTATTACCTTGAGCCAGCTGTTTAACCTTGCGATATAACCTGCGAAATACGATCCTGCTGTTGGCTCTCTTAACATCCTCGATCTGACGCTTTTCATGCTCTCTTTTTTTTTCTCCTGAGAAGCCGGCGTTCCTCTCTCCTCTTTCGCTCTTTCGTGAGCTCTACGAGCAACTCTTGTCATTCTATGCAGCGCCACTTTGTATGCCTCCTACTAGGCTGTCCTTTTTTCCCAGCTTTGCGTTAAAATTGCCGAGAACAATTTTAATGTCATAGCTAAGCTATTGCTCATATGTTTTGTCAAGGAGCTCGTAGAACTCGTCTTTGGTGTAGTCCTTTTTATCTCTGAGCATGCGCGCATATTAGGCTAATGTTGCCGAATTTAGCCTTGATTCGGATTGTCGTGACGCGTTCGCTTACACATTTGAAGCTCAAAACTTTTTGCCTGATTCTGCTTCTCACGACGAATCCGCATCCGAAGAGTCACTGGTTGTTGCTCTCGGTAACAATCACCATAGTAAATGTCGCAGTTTCTCATCCTCCTTTTGCCCGGTCCATCCCATTGCATTTCCTAGATAGCGGTAATGTCTGCTTTATAGCAGTTGAAGGTCTAGAATCAACAAATGCTAGATGGTCACAGGGTACTATCTACCTAGCAACCAAACAAATATAGCCAAGCGTAGACCTGAAACGGTCAAAAGGTTTGATTTCCTTGAGCAGAAAAAATATAAGCTCTCCAATTGGAGTCATAACAGGACACTTCCTCATAGCTAGACATGCTTTGAGGCTAGGGGTCTACGCAAACGACTTCTGTAGAAGCTGCATGGAGAGGAGGAAGAGGAAACAGTCCAACACCTTCTATGTACATGCCCAGCACTCTCCATTTCTCCATAGAAGGAATAACTATCTCAGTGATCCCTTCTTCGATAATACCAGTGAACTGGCAACTCTCTTACTTCATTAAAAGTACAAAATGGTTTGTTTGAGTTCATTACTCTCCCATGAGTAACTCTTTTAGTGGTATCACAGTGGACCCTTGAGGTCTAAGTGAGTCAGTAACATCTAGACAGCCATTCCAAACTAACCTAATCTATCGTTCGGCTAAAAAGAGAGCTTTTCAAATGATCATTCAAAGTATAAATTCAATCTCGTTCCTGAATTTATTGAACCGATTTAAATAGCTGTTTGTCAGAAACTAATTAGATTTTCCAACATTTCTTAGCAAAATTCAGTTTAGAGTGTGAATAGGTTTGCTGGATGTGTGCTCTGGGGCGCTCTGATTTCGCACTGAGCTGTTCAATGTCGCTCTCTTTTCACCACGGTGCATTTCCACCGTGTTCGATGTGTATTCAGTGCGCGCACCGGGAGAGCTCTGAATCTATCCAACAAAGAGAACAAAAAACAGAGCACCACTAACGCGTTCGATGTGCAACCAAAGCCAGAGAAATTTTTCAGTTTTTTTACAGCTCCGTTGACAGTGTGACAAGCATCGGAGCGCCCGGGGTAGTTACATCGAGCAAACCTAATACTACATTTATTCATACCAACATTTTTTTTATGACCATCGTGACAATTGAACCAATAATGTTTGTAATACTATAAATTAAATAGGTATTGCCATTGACATTAGGCCTGTTCTTTTGCTCCCTAAAACTGCCGAAAACTCCCAAATTCTCCAACTTTTCTGTTCTTTTACTCCCAATTTTTGTAAGTTTAGTCACTTTCGAAGGGGAAAAATATTTCCCCTATCTGCCGATTTTAGCCACAAAAATTTCTTGTGTCAGTTTTTGTAGGTTCTGTCAAAGCATAAGAAGTACATTGACTTTTGTTGACGTTTGACATAATTTTGTGCATTTAGGAGATTTAGGCTGTCAAGCGTTCTTTTACTTTTTGGGAGAATCACAAAATTTCATCCCCACTCCTCGATTTTTGACAGTTTTTACAGAGAACGGACCTATTATTATGCATTTTTGAAAACTCCCCTTCCCTGTGTTACGCATATGAGTTCGTATTACCCTATACAACTGTGGAAACTGAGAGTAGACAACGATGACGATGGTACAAGTAGCCACAACAAATCACCGAATTAATCCCTACCCCAAAATCGGTAGAGCTTTTTGGACGTGATAAAAAAAGACTAATATTAAAGTATTGATCGACAATCAATGCCTTGAATGGTATAGCTAGCGTGCTCGCGTCCTTACGATCATTTTGAAAGTCTCGATTTAGTTGTGCTCATTTTAATGTGGAATTTTGTTTTTTTAATTTCGTTATTTTTTCAGTGTTTAAATTTTGTTTGTGTCAAACGGTTTTTTAAATAAATTTTAATAATAGACTTTTCGGCTAACACAAAGTCAAACTATTTCATGTCTCGATTAGCAATGTCCCGTCTTATGTATTTCGCACTCTTTGTGCTAATTATTCAACATGCACCCCTTCAAATAATTGCTCGAGAATGTACAAATGTTGACATTAGAAATGGTGTGTCTAGTTTCGATGACTTAAAAGGTTGCAGTGTGGTCAAAGGCTTTCTTCTTATAGTTTTAATTAGAGACAATCTAACGCAAGACGATTACAAAAACCTAACCTTTCCCGAATTAAGGTATACGCAATTTTTTTTTGACATTAAACTTGTAGTCGATAATATTGTGAATCTGAAGTATTGTTATTGTTTTAGAGAAATAACGGATTTCGTTCTTATGTACGATGTTAACGGATTAGCTAATATACAAAACATGTTTCCAAATTTAGTGGTAATCCGTGGAAGGAGGCTTTTCCAGAGTTATGCTTTAGCAGTGTCAGGTTTACCTGACTTACAAATGGTAAGCGCAGAGCTGTGTTCTTAATGCTCCAAGAAAAAAAAAAAATAAAAAAAATAATAAAACAAACAACTAACATGAACTTTTTAAATAGGAAAATCAATGAAGCTCAAAATAGGGCGTTTTCAGAAAGTCCTCAGACACATTTCGGATTTGTTTTTTTTTCCGAATCAAGCGTTTTTAAGATGATGTCTATGTGTGTGTTTGTGTGTTCGTATGTGCATATGTGCGTTACGTTTTTTCGGCTCGATTATCTCGTGAACCACTCATCGTATTGTCATGAAATTGGTTTCTTTCGACGCGATATTGATTTGTTAAGAGCTGGGGTCGAATCACGGCATCAGTGATCGAAAAATACCTGATTGAATTATGTGCATTTGGCATTACCTCTCACGTTATCGAGTTATCTATCGAGCAACTAGTACAATAATCTTAAATTCTGTCTTCACTTCTTCAGTTATCCAACTGAATCTCATTCGAAACATAAAGAGCTCACGGAACAAAATAAATTTAAAATTTCTACCTTCTGAATCGGAGAATAAATAAGAATTTTTCATTTCGTTTCACTGTTTTATTATTTATTTGAAAAGATGTAAAGGGTGTCTCAGTAAGAGTGCACTTATTAAAATTGGAATATTTTTTTTCATGCAAGTTGCGACTCTGAAATTTGACAGCTGTCACGTTTGTTTATTCTGATCGTTAAAAATGGAGCGCTTTATTAAAGAACCACGCGTTATAATTGTGAAAACTCATTACACAACAAAAGTGACTGTGAACGGCATTCGTCACAGGTATATGATAACGGACTTCTTGTGGCCTTAATTGAACGGCATGAACCTGGACAACATGTGGTTTCAGCAGGACCAGGACGGCGAAACCTGCAACACCACGCATGAATCAATCGACATATTGCAGTAACGATTTTCAGAACACATTATCTCACAAAATTCTTATATCAACTGGCCACCAAAATGGTGCGGTTGAACGCCGTGCGCTTTTTTTTTTTTTTTTGTGTGCGTGAGTGCTTTAGGAAAGAAGGAAGGGGTTCGAGAGGAGGTACCGGTGTACATTGGTTTTAAATTCCTGAACATTGCAATGATCTGGAAAAACAGAGTGTGGAAGAGAGTTCCACATTCGCGTAGTACGGCTAAAGAACGACCGAAGTTGGGCTCGAGTGTAAACTGATGGGCATTCCTGGAAGCGCGGATATTACGGTTGAATTGTGTAAAGGGTGGAATGCAACTGGCTATTTCTCTAGAGCACTTACCGTAGAAGTAACGATAAAACAGAGAGAGACATGAAATGTTACGACGGTGGTCTAAAGTGGTGAATGCGTCAGTGATCTCTCTATCACCAATCATTCTTACAGCTATTTTTTGAATTCCATCCAAGAGGCAGTTCCACATCCGAAGAGGAGGGATGTGAATCTGGAAACGAATACGAGAAGCTAAAGGTATTATCGTCAGCGAAACAATTTATTAGATTAGAAGTAACAGACAAGAGATCATTAATAAAAATAATAAAGAGGGTCGGAGACAAAACGGAGCCCTGGGGTACACCAGCATTTATATTTTGGGTTTCATACTTGAATCCGTCCCATACAACTTGTATTGAACGATTTGAAAGAAAGTTTCTAATCCAACGAAGTAGGGATTCATCGATACCGAAGGCACGCATTTTCGATAAAAGAGCAAGATGCCAGGCTTTATCAAATGCCTTTGAAATATCAAGTGCAACAATCTTACTTTCTCCAAAACGACGTAAAGATTTGTTCCACTGTTCGGTGAGATAAACCATCAAATCACCAGTGGACCTGTTGCTGCGAAAGCTGTACTGCCGGTCATTAAGAAGCTTTCGGTCTTCGAGATATTTCTTGAGCTGATAATTTATCAGCGTTTCCATGACCTTAGAAAGAAGGGACGTAAGTGCAATCGGATGATAATTGGAGGGATAAGGGGATTCGCCTTTTTTTGGGATTGGCTGGACAAATGCTGTTTTCCAACTGCTGTTGGTGGCGAACTGCTTAGCAAAAAGGTTCGCTTTCGCTTTCGCTTTCGAACGATTGTCATTGTCAACGAGCGTAGGGACCTCGTATTGCCACACGGTTCTCTTCGGAGCTCTTTCTCTTACTGGATTAGCTTGACACGAGAAATTTGCAGATATAATACTATGGTCTGATCTGCCTAGTGGCGTTAATATCAGGGTCAGACGTAAGAAACAAGTCAAGAGTATTTTCCGCTTGTCCATCAATGTCCTATATTCGAGTGGGCTCGGTAACAAGCTGAGCAAGGTGGTTAAACTCAGCAAAGATCTCAGCAGGGATCGGGTCAAAATTCTGGCTTCAAAATTCTGCTTTTCAGAATTCAGCTTTTTTAACGAAAATTCTGCTTTTCAAAATTCTTGTTTTTTTTGTCTGGTTTACAAAACTCTGTTTTTCAAAATTCTGGTAATTTATATTAAAAAAAGAATTCTGCTAATTCTGCTTTTTTTTTAATAGTATTGTTGATAACCGTGGTTGGTAAAAGAAATGTTTCGAGGATAAAATATTTTATTGAACAATATATTATGTAAACGAACTTAACAAATCAGAGAATAAATTTAGAATGAAAAATATCTATGACAATATTAAAAACAAATTGAAAAAGCTTATAGATAAAAATAAGTTGTGAAAGTGAAAAGTAGTTTAAGTTAAAGTATTTTTACATATAACTAACAAGTATATTTATTAACGGAAAAGTCAATTTAACGTTGTTGGTTTTTGTTTCAATTTTAACAAAAAAAAAAAAAAAAACCAAAATTTCGTCTTTTAATATAGATAACCTACATGGCTGCGATCTGTTCTCTTTTTAATTATTCTCTCGCTTATTCAAGTGAGAGCATAATTTTACAAAATTCTGGAAATAATAAAAATAAGGTTTGGAAAATGTTAAAAAGCGCGCGCTTTCAACCTTATTTTTATTATTTCCAGAATTTTGTAAAACAGAATTTTGAAAAACAGAATTTTGAAAAGCAGAATTTTGAAAAACAGAATTCTGAAAAGCAGAATTTTGAAAGCAGAATTTTGAAAATCAGAATTTTGAAAGCAGAATTTTGACAAAAGAATTTTGATCCCGGCAGAATTTTGACCCCAACCCATCTCAGCACACATTCCTTCGGGTGTTGTCTGGCCCGAATGGAGAAGCCACGAAGAATTGTGTACATTGAAATCGCCCGTAATAACGATTTCAGTGTGAGAATACAGGGATACAATTCGTTGGATGGAGTCAGACGAGCGTCAAATTCACGAGAAGTTGAATCTCTGTCCAAATTAAGACTTCGACAAAGAAAACAATAGTGAACAAATGTGCTTATTTGTGGTGAACTTAAACCACATAAAATTGAAAAAAGGGTCGGAGCAGTTCCCATATTGTGGAAGAAATTGATAAGCGATATCATTTCTAATTTAAACGGCGAGACCATGGTGGAGGAGGAATTGTGGCACTTAGCTATACCCATGAATGTGAAAATCAGTAGGATCGGAATTCTCACCTACTTGGGTTTCACTTAGCGCCAAAACAGCTGGCCTGTTAGAAACAGTGTGGATGTACATAGCAAGAAAATTCGTACGTAGCCCACGAACATTACAATAGTCAACTCTGAAATTTTCGATCATTGCAATGTATAAACAAATTTAAAACCAAAACAGACGAAATCTAAGAGAAGCTGCCGAAATAAATAACAGGTTTCTTTTCGAATCAACGACATCACTAGTGTTATGCCTTAGCGCAACTTCTCTATTCATCCGTTGTTGATGACAAATCGTATGCATACATTGCATGAGCAGAAAAAAACACATTGCAATGTAATGCATATAATAAGCCATGCAACTGTAAGAGATAGGGAAAGAGTAGGGTGGTGAGTGGTGCTGCTTGTGCAAAATGACTATAGAGAACTCACGCTGCTCAATCAAGGTTGGCAACGAGCTTACGGAATCTTTCGACGTCAAGAAAGGATTCAGACGAGGCGATGCACTGTCATGCGATTTCTTTAACATCGTTCTTGAGAAGATAGTGCAGAACTCAAACGTCAACACCAGAGGCACTATCTTCCAAAAATCTGTTCAACTTCTCGCGTACGCCAATGATATTGATAAAATGGGAAGAACACAGGCTGATATCAATGGCGTCTTTGTGAGAATTGAGACAGAAGCGGCAAAAATGGGTTTTGTGGTAAATGAGGGAAAAACGAAGTATATGCTGTCTTCGAGGAAGGACACCCAACACTGACGGCTCGGGCAGAACGTCACAATAGACACATATAACTTCGAGGTAGTAAAGGAGTTTGTCTACATAGGCTCCGCTATAAACACGGGCAATAACACCAGCGCCGAGATCAGACGAAGAATAACTCTTGCTAATCGCTGTTTCTTTGGGCTAAGAAAGCAATTGAGTGGAAAAGCCCTCTCTCGAGCAACTAAGGTAAGACTGCACAACACACTCATCATCCCAGTCCTGCTGTGTGGTGCGGAAGCATGGACCCTGAATCGGAAGAAAGCACCTTTGGCTGTTTCGAGAGGAAAGTTCTTCGGGTCATCTTTGGCACCGTGTGCATTGAAGAGGAATGGCGAAGAAGATACAACAGCGATCTTTACGGGTTGTACAACGTCATGGACCTAGCCAGAAGAGTCAAGGTCCATAGACTCAAATGGCTCGGTCATTTAGAGCGAATGGACACCAATGCTCCGGCCCGGAAAGCCTTCGACACTATTCCCGAGGGACGTAGGACGAGAGAAACACCGCGACTCAGGTGGAAGAAGACCTCAATCAACTTGGAGTGCAAAAGGACCAAGCTAGCTGCGGAGACTGTTGATTGAGGCCCAAGTCCACAACGGACTGTAGCGCCACCTTAAGTAAGTAAGTACTTAATCGGAACATGTCTTTTTTACAATACTATAAAAAAAAATCACAACTCTGTCATAAAATTCTTGTTTTTATTTTAAAATAAAAAAGTGCACTCTTACTGACACACCCTATAAATGCCAATTTTACGTGTCAAACCAATGAAAACTCGTTCAAAATAAACAGACTCGATGTAGTAGAGGAAAGACTACTACAATTTTTAATTTCCAAACGATACGTGATCAATCGAATGCCATCATCCCAAAGTGGTTACTCGTTCGTTCGATCACTGATGAGTCTCACTCACTCGTTCACTGAACCGATTATTCGGCCCCAGGACCGAATTGATAAGAAAAAACCGTAAAACCAGTTCTGGTGGCTTCGGTCAATGAGTAGTCGGGGTGGAGTTTACACGACGTATATAGAAAAATGTTACTGTGTGGTTGGTATAGTTTGTTAAAAAAAAATGTATATATAAAGGGTTTTCCAATAAGAGATGTTAATTTGAATAGCCCACTATTTCGGTAGTTGTCACTTTTGAAGCTGTCATTTTCTGACATTTGACAAGTAGAAACTACGCCATTAATAAAAATGGAACGACACACGCTTCAGAAACGCATTGAATATATTAAAATTTACTATAAAAATGGTGAAAAATTGGCAGAGACGGTTCGTATAACTAAAACATTTTTGGGTCGTCGTGAAGCACCTTGTCGGACCGCAATACAGAAATTGGTGGACAAATTCGAGCTGTTGGGTCAAGTTAGTGATATGAAGAATAAAACCCGTACACGTCGCTCAAGAACAACTGAGAATATTGCTTTTGTAGCCCATAGTGTTGAAGAAAAACCCAGGTTTGTCCATTCCTCGTCGTTCGTTGGTATTAGGCATTCCACAAACGTCATTACAAAGTATTCTGCATTTAGACTTGGGTCTTAAGGTTCAGTTACCACAAAAACTCAAGCCGGCTGATCATCAACAACGGCTGATTGGGTCCTTGAAATGCATGAAAATGATCCGGAATTTCATCGAAAAATCATCTTGACTGATGAGGCCCATTTCCACCTCGGAGGCTACGTCAATAAGCAAAACTGTCGCATCTGGGGCTCGGAAAGCCCAAGAGTTATTGTTGAAAAGGCTCTTCATCCTAAACGCGTGACTGTTTGGTGCGGTTTATGATCCGGCGGGGTCATTGGACCTTACTTTTTCGAAAATGAGGCTGGTGCAACAGTTACGGTCAACTTATTGCGCTATCCAGAGACGATTAATGATTTTTTTAGGCCGGAATTGGATGGTATTGGTATATCCGTATATCTGGACAACGTTTATTTTCAACAAGACGGCGGAACGTGCCACACAAGCAATGAAACCATCGATCTTTTACGGGAAAAGTTTCCGGACCGTGCTATCTCTCGAAGAGGTGATCACAATTGGCCACCGAGATCCTGTGATTTAACACTTTGCGACTTCTTCCTTTGGGGCCACGTGAAAGATAAGGTCTACGCCAACAGCCCAGCGTCGATTCAAGACCTCAAAGATGGAATTCGTGAGGCTATCGAGACATAGACACTTTGCGATTTGGTTATGGAAAATTTCATGAAAAGTTAATGGTCCGTAAGCGTGGTTGTGACGGCCATTTGGCAATGTTCCATTATTAACGGCATACTTTCCTCTTTATAATGAAATAAATATCCGATAATTTATCTCAAAAAATGCCATTTACCTTGAATATCAAAATAACACCTCTTATTGGAAAACCCTTCAGCTCAGTGGCAAAAAGGTATTAGTTTTAAGAAAATCTTGAAATTCTAAGAGCACCCTGTTGGGGCCAGTAACTTAAGTATAACATTTAGACCATAAATGAATTTTGAATTTATATAAAAGTTTAATAATTCCAAACTAATTAAATACAGTTTTTCATTTTTAACAGATTGAATTTGGGTCCCTCATTGCAATACAGCGGGGGCACGTTTACATTGGAAACTGTCCGAAATTATGTTTCTTGAAGAAGGTTTTATTCTCAGATAGTTAAATCAAGTTCTGTTATTATTGCTTATGAAATACGTAGATTAATTGGGATCGTTTGACTTTGACATCAGGAGAAAATCATATTTTTCCAGCGGATACATCGGACTGCAACTATGCTGATTGCTTAGGATGTGATTACTGTTGGTCATACAGAATGTGTCAGAAGTTCGAGAATGCTAATCTACTCAATTTGGCACGGTAGAATATTTAATATTTAAGAAAATGCTTGTATCGCTGAAATTATTTTTTTATGTTTGCAGTGGTATCAATGAATGTCATCAACAATGCCTTGGGGGTTGCTTCAACAGCTCAAACACAGGCTGTAATGTTTGTAAGGAAGTGACGGATCATGGGGCTTGTGTATCGAAATGCCCTTCCAAAATGTAAGTTTTGTTTTTTGTTCATTCCAAAATTCTTTCTCATAGTTTCAACTAAACATTTTTGAGCAGGTATTTTTGTGTACGTATTTTTTTAAAATATATTAGTTTAAAGTGGTCCTACCAAGTTTTCTTAAACAGGAGAAAGATTTGCTTTTAACATAAGGAGTTAAGAAAATACCATTCAATTTTTGTATTTTCCCTCTTACACTACGAACCCTTAAATTCTGCCTTACTTACTTACTTATCTCAAAATCCATGAAGGATCTCAGCATGAGATATTGCACCCTTCCATCGTGATTGATCCCTCGCATGTGCTCTCCACTTCTCCAGTCGCCGAAACCAAGCGCTCTGGCATTCGAAGTCACTTTGTCTTTGTACCGTAGGTTCGGTCTTCTTTGCCGTCTCGAACCTGGGGGCTAGGATGAGAAGACTTTCTTGGCTGGAACGTTGTCGCCCATTCGCTCGATGTGGCCGAGCCAATGTAGTCGTCTTTTATTGGCCTTCTAGACTACATCGACATCTTGGTCTCAAACAGTTCTCGGTTGAACCTTATTCTCCATTCGCCGTCGTCGCATATGGGACCGAAAATCCGTCGAAGAATTTTCTTTCGAGAGTGCCCAGTATCAATTCCCCTTTTTTACTTATCGTCCAGCACTCGGCGCCGTAGAGTAAGACTAGTAAAATCAATGTTTTGTATAGCAGACACTGTCTTTCGAGTGAGGAGTTTTAAACAGAGTTGCTTTTCCAAACTGAAGCAGTAGCGTTTCGCTAGGGTCATCACTCACTTCAAAATCAACTAGTTCCGCCTGTTCCTTAATCGCTGTGAAGGCCTCAATCACAGCTCTCTTAGATTGACCGATGAATTCGTCCGAATAGCCTAGGAGCTGGGTGGATTGTGGTGAAGATAGTGTTTTCCGTGTCCACACCTGCCTTGCGCACTAGCTACTCCAGGACTATGTTGAAGAAGTCACATGACAACACATCTCCTTGTCTAAACCCTGCGCATGTTTGAAACAAATCGGATGAGCTGTTACCCATTTGCACACTGCACTGCGTATTGTTAAGCGTCATGCGGCACAGCTGGATCAGTTTGTTTGGAATTCAGACATCGCCATCATAAGCTCTTGGTGGTGGATGCTATCATACTCAGCTGGTTCCCAACTTCTGCAGGTGTTCCTCAGGGTTGCATTCCATTTCTAAAATTCTTCCAGGCGGCGTTAGCTTCGCTGATCAGCAAATAAAGGTACTCCTTTATGCTGATGACTTGGTGTTGCTGGCAGAGAATCCTTCACCTCTACAAATGCAAATAAACAAACTTCAGGCTTTCTGTGAGACATGGGATCTACATATCAACGTCTTGAAAACAAAAGTTATGGTTTTCGAGAACCGAAAGAGTCGACGGGTGGAGACTTGGCGACTCAATAACCAGTCGATAGAAGTAGTTTCTGAGTTCAAGTACCTTGGCGTACTGTTGTCTAGCAACTTAAACTTTCGAAATCATGTGAAAGACAAAAGTAGAGAAGCAAAGCTGGCACTTAACATAATGTTGCCAAAATTCTTCGCAAATCAAAACATTGATCTGTCCTGGTATTGTAATGTATTCAATGCCACAGTCAACACTTGTATGTGCTACGGGGTGCAGGCTTTTAGAGTAGACCCCTTTGAAGATTTCGAATCTGTACAGAGGTACTTTTTCAAGCGTTTATTCCGTCTACCAAACGCTACTCCTACCTACGCCATTCATGTGGAATCAGGTTTGCCACCCATTTATTTGCAAAATCTGAAAGCTCATTCTGTTTTTTTAATAAAAGTAATGAAGAGAAGTGAAAATAGTTTACATAGGGCACTATTAACTAGGCTATTGCGAACAAATGCAATCCGTTCAGAGATTGGGTTATCGGAAAATAACGTTAGCGAATGGCAAAATATGTTCGCAAGGATCATAGCTAAAGAAGATGACAAAATATACGACCAGTTATTAACTAGAGCGTCCTCATCACCTTCCACATTTATTTACCGCAACCTTAACCACCAAATGCTAACCATTGATAGCTATTTGAACACAAAATTTTCGTCAAAAGTCATAAGCACCATATCCAGAGCCAGAGTTGAATTATTAAATTTGAATTCCATGCCACATAGAGTCGATCTTCAGCAAACTTGTGATCTATGTAACAGGAGAGAGTCTGAAAATATTTACCACTTCATTGCTGTATGCCCAATTCTACAAGAAATCCGAAGATTACATTTCCAAGAAAGTTATCTGTCCGTAAATAGTCTTTACGAAATATTAAATGGTGCTCGTGGTTGGCTCACCTTGTATAAATATTGCAATTTATTCTGGCAAAAAAGTTCTTTGTCTGTTCATAGTAAAGCTCCATGCCTGTTCTTACGAGAGCTTTTAAAGCTCTCTTGATTTATTGAAATGTTCTCTCTGTTTCATATTTCTCTCCAATCTCATCATTTCCTTTTCCTTTTCTGAGGTCCCACGCCGACCGATGAGAATATAATAATTTATAATGAGTAAAGTAGATACAAATTTATCTGTTTTTTTGTTTGCTTTTGCATCTGTGTATAAGAGTAGCTCGTGGCTCTGAAGGTAAGAAGAAAGGTAAGAGCAGGTTGGTTAAAAAGCAAAGGGCGTTCTGGTGTTTTTTTTTTTTTTAGTTTAATTTATTGAAATAAAAACTGTGGCTTATCAGAAAATGTACATAAGTACGTATTTCAAATTTTCAACAAAAAATGCTGCTCTCAAAGAAATTATCTTTAGACAAAAGTTATGTAAAATTTTTAAAATGATTCGGTTTAAATGCTTCAGTGCTCATTTTAAAGATTTTGTTTGAATTATCACTAGAATTCGAATCAACTCTTTTCATGCGTTTGTGTGTATGTGCACCTAAAATAACAGTTTTCCTTTTGAAACCCAATGATTTTTCCGAGTTTTTCATCAAGAAATTTCTATTTTCCATTCGAAAATCCATTTTTTAATTTCCGGTTTTCTATTTGAAAACCAATGCATCTGCAATAATAAGAACATTCTATTTTCCATTCGAATTTTTCCGATTTTCCATTTGAAAATCTTGCACTGTCGTGTGAGTGAGTTTTCCGAGTTTTTCATCAAGAACTTTGATTTTTCCATTTGAAAACCCATTTGGAAACAAAAAATTTCAAGCAAAAAAAAAAATGTATTCCCGACCTTTGTTTGAT
Source organism: Sphaerophoria rueppellii (assembly GCA_920937365.1). Lineage (NCBI taxonomy): Eukaryota > Metazoa > Arthropoda > Insecta > Diptera > Syrphidae > Sphaerophoria > Sphaerophoria rueppellii. The sequence goes on from CAKKXW010000002.1 coordinate 42,745,292, forward strand.
TTTCTTAGTTTTCCCACTCTTCCATTCTAAAATTTGGTCTTATTTCGTTTACGAAAACCAAATAGAATCTAATTTGAAATTTTGTTTTATTTCATTTTCTAAAACGAAACAAGCCCATTTTGGTCTTATTTCGTTTTTAAATTCATATTAACTTTGTTCAAATATTTGTCAACACTTAAATTTTCTTGGCGTATAGAAGAATTCGCGCGAATTTTCTGATTTGCCAAATTGGCCCCTTTGCAATGGCTTGGTAGTTTTTTTCCATTGATATCTGATTGACAGCTCGCAAAGTGGTGCCTGGTCATATGGCCATGTGTCATTAGGCCATGTATCCAAATATGGTCATATGACAAGTTGTGAAAGTGTTAAGCATTGTTAAAGTCATGTGGCCATATTTACTTGCGACGTTTTGGAATAAATGGTCACTATAGAAAACATTTTGAACTCACAAGAGTAGATTTTAATTTATTTAGGTACTTGATAAAAAATTTTAATTGAGAGAAAAATAATCGTCATTCGCGCAAAGCGTAGCGAGCGGAAATGAAAATAAAAATTTACGCAGGGGAATTTTTTTTTGCTACAGAGAGGATCAATTTTGGGTGTGAAAATTCGCGTGAATTTTTCCTCTGCGCGAATGACGATTATATTTCTCTTAATTTAAATTTCATATCAACTTAATAAATTAAAATCTATCCTTTGAAATTCATAATTTTTTCAATAGATAAATTCATGTAAGAATAACGACGACATTCTCTGCAAAATTTGCTGTTTAGAGCTGAAATACATGTTAATTATGTTGATTACGTGAATATTTTTAGTTAAATTTTTTTTTATTAATTATTATCATTTTGTCGTTTCTTAGACATTTTTTTTATTTAAACTTTGGAAACTTTGAAATCAGGAGAAAATGATTTGGAAGTGACATTTGGCTTTAATGGCCATATGACGTTTTAGAACAGTAACATAAGGCCATATGTTCAAATAACAGAAGAACTTGAACTTACTTTAGGGGATTTTTTTTACAAAAATTGCTATGCGGCATTGCCGTTTATTAAAACAATAATAGTGGTTATAACAAAAACTACACTGTTGTGCAATGAAAATAAAAAACAATTTTTTGTACAAATTTTAAATAGAAAACAGCTTTTTTGTTGTCAAAGAATTGTTCGGTTTTAATTCTTTTTTAAGATTATAATAAAGCCGAAAAACTTGTTTTGAAAATTTGGTCTTATTTCCAAATGTTTTTGGCGCAATTTCTAATAGACCTAAGAATTAAAGCCAAATTGGGGTAAGGAAATTAGACCGAATTTCAAATTCGGTTCTATTTCGTTGGGCTGGGCGTCATTTTACGTCACCCCAACATGATATTGTCAGGCGGATTAACGTGCGAAAAAAATGTTTGGTAAGTTTGATTGATCGAAACAGAGAAACGACATTTTATGGGCTTTAATAATTAAGCCTCAGTTTTTATGAAAAAATTGAAAAATGCATACATATTTGGGACCTTTTCTTAAATTGATAGAAAAGATTGTAAAAACAATATGTGTAGAAAATTTAAAAAATTTTTCAAATGTGTCGTTTTTCTTTCTTGTAAGTCAATTTTTAGCAGATATATTAGGGCCCAAAGCCAAAACTGTGTTTTGCATGTAAACCCATTTTTCGATTAGAAAAAAACTTGTAGCGATCTTAAACAAACAGGGAATCAATGCCAACAAAATTCTTAAATTGAATCTTAGATCGCTGACTTTATGTAAAACCAAACTTTATTTTTTTTTTAATTTTGGAACGCTCAAGCGAAAACGACTTACGGTATATTCTTAACTCCAAATAATTTGAAAAGAAAAAATTATAACCTTTGATAAACTTTTTATTTTACTTCAATCCGACTATTTATTTTACTGAAATACATGCCTATAAAAACCACTAAATTTTTAACACTTTTCAAGTCTTCCTTTAATTATTACCTATACTAGCGTAAATTTAACACATTTGTATGTTTATGTTTTAACTTTTAAATAATGTACCTACAGAATTTTGAATTCAAAATATAATTAAGTACAAATCTACTTTTGCCAAAAAAAAAAAAAAATCATAATAAAACAAAGAATCTGCAAACGAATATCAGAAAAAGTAAAATTGTTTCTACTCTACCAATTCTGTTTTCGCTTTTAATTGTTTTTTTTTTCTTATCTTACGTATGTGTACGACAGGTAGTAGATGCATTTTTTTGCTTGCCTGATCAATAAGCGGATCACCAGGAACACATATTAGGCGTGTTTTTTTGCACGCGTATATACGCTTAAAATGAACAGTGCACAAAAAAACGACAAATTTTTTTGTTTTAGCAATTTGGCATCACAATTTGATGATATGTAAACGAGAGGAGAAAGAAGAGCAACGTCAGCGGGATTTTTTTCTCCAGAGAACAGAAAAATCTCTTGCTCAAAGAAGAAAACCAAGAGAATGAAGAAAAGAGATCTGGATA
>CAKKXW010000002.1:42748276-42779028 GCA_920937365.1 Sphaerophoria rueppellii
TTTCATCCGAAAATATCACTTTTCTCCAATCGTTTGAGTGTCTACTTGCATCAGTATTCCAAGCCATGTGCGATCTTGCAAAATTTAGCCGCTGTTGTTTTCGCACTTTGTTAAGTGGTGGTTTTTTTTTTCATTTTTTGGCGCTTAAGATGTCCAGCACTCTTAATAACTCGTCATTCGGCTCACTTCTACCCCAGCTTTGTACCTGATCTTACTAAGAGAATCAGTTGAATTCGATGCTAACCTTATAATCTTCCGTTTATCACGACTTGAAAGTACGGTTGAGGTACGGCCTTTGTAATTTTTTCAATAAGACAATGGATCTCTAAAATAGCTGTTCACAACTTTTGGACTTCGATTAATTTTCTTGGCTATAGCGCGATTAGAAAAGTTTTGTTCATGATAGACCTGTATTTTAGCAATTTCCGTTGCACTTAAAGATTTTTTTCTACCCATTTTAAAAGAAAACAATGTTATTTCCACAAAAAATAAATCAATTTTCTTTCCCGATAGCTTTCCGATGATCGCGCCACTTGTTTTCGCTTTAAATAAGTAAGAATGTTAGATGAGGCTATTCTATTGTTACTAAAAATGTATTCATTTTTAAACGGACACATACAAAACAAGCTTAAAAGGTCCCGTTAGCTTAAAAAATGACGAACGCTCTCTTGATCTCAGAAACTCTCGCTCTTACCATGTAAGCTAATGCATAATTTTTTGGATTAAAATCAAAGAGCTCTCAAAACAGGTTCTCAACAAGAAAAAACAATACATGAGGCTATCCAAATGTTACGGACTGTATATATAGATATTTATTTTACCGAAATGTCATTTCCGGCAGACGGCAGCATTGTCATGTCCGTATTTCTAATAGAAAAAAATTGTAATTTATCTAATGAATAGGTAAAGAAGAATTTAATTGAATCTAATCTACTCAGCTTTGAATTCCATGAAAAGATAGTGGGTTTCGACTTGGTATTCATTGGTCTTTATCAGGATCTTCCTCAGTTTGAATATATTGTCTATCGTTGTTCTGCCTGGCATAAAGCCACACTGGTACGTGCCGATTATTGTGTTGCAGTACGATTTGAGACGCTCACACAGTACAGTATGAATAGGATTTTGTATGCAACTAAACTGAGTTTAGTATTTTTGCTTGTTCATAAAAATATTGAAATGTGATATGTGAATACTCAGATAAATGTAAATGAGTAGTATGAATTGCAGGAAATATTGTGTACATTCTAAAATGCAATTGTATGGATTTTCGTACAATAGTAAGCTATTTTTCATCTTTGGAACAGAGACTCTATGCACACAAAACTTAAGTCTGGTCAAATGCATATAGGTAGCCGTCCACTGGCTCTTGGGCTATACGATTTAAGGCAACTCACGAAGGTTGTCAGGACTGATTTCTGAGTGTCAAAAATTGGAATTTTGAGTTATAAACGCATCGCGTAGCCGTCTAATTCAGAAATTTTACTAAACCAGTTATTTTGTTACCATTTTTTAATTAGTTTAATTTGTTTCAAACTTTGTTGCTGAACTACAATATTATTAATTATTTTTGTTGCGTATACGCCCCAGTGGCCCTATCTATTTTGCAAGCAGAAATTTTAACAACAAAATTGTACGATCTTATTGCTTTATGGGTAACAAAGCTGCCGTTAAAACATTCTTATCATTTTGCTATAGCCAACGAATAGGTTAGCTTAGATCAAGGGGCTGACAGTTGATGTCGTTACCGTCACACTTAGATTAATACAGATGCATTGTGATACCCGTGAGTATTGCTACTCAAGCTAATCAGAAAAACCTATGTGTTCAGTTAATCAAACCATTTAGAGGCTTTGACGAAGTTCAGAATGTTAGTTCCTATACCTAGAGAGTTCGTCTAAATCCCCGAAGAAATAGTTGCTGAGCAATTTCTTCCTTTGGTGTGAGAGTGCGGGACAGTGACACAGAAAGGGCGAAGTGTCTTCATGCACCTCCTCGTCACCGCATCCTCTGCATAGATCATCTGAACTGATTCTTATCTTTTTAATATGATAACTTAACAGATTATGCCCGGTAATTATGCTTACAAGAGATCGAAGTGATCCCTAGTGTAGCTGCATAATTCTTTCGGTTTTTTGTTTGTTAAAACAGGGCCAGATCTTTCTTGTAGTGCCTGGCCTAAAGCCAGGCCTTTATAGTTATTCTTTTTGAGATTTCTTATTCTAAATAACAGGTAGGGGTGCTAACTAGCTGAGCTTGGCTTACGTCAAGCGTTGACCCTAATCTTGCTTATTCATCAGCTTTCCCGTTGCCTGGTATATTGCTGTGGCCATGGGACCCAGCAGATTCTAATGTTGTGCTGTGCGCCAAGAACGTTAAGCTCTTCGCGGCAGCATAACACAAACTAACGAATAACAAAATAGCCATCTTATTTCTATTAATTTCAATTTAAAAAAATGCATATATGGAATATAATTTTTATCTAATAGGTTCTACTCGGAACACCACCAGCGATGTTATACAAAAGAAGAGTGTTATAAATTAAGATTATACATACTTGGAAATGAATGCAATAGAGTTTGTCCGTCGGGATATACTCGCAGCAGGAAACTTGGAGAATGCATAAAATGTAAAACCGGATGTATAACAGAATGCTTTCCCGATGAAGGATACCCAGACATAACAATATCAAGTTTGTCTGATGCAGAATTTATTAGGGATTGTGAATATATAAAAGGAAATCTGCTTTTTCAGTTGGGAGCAAAAGTTGAAGAAAAGGATCTTGTTATGTCCTTAAAAAACTTGCGAAAAGTTGAGGGATACATAAAAGTCTATTAGTAAGTAACTCTCAATAGGTTGACTGTAGAGATTTGTTTACGTTTTTATACTCTTTTTAAGTTCCCCCTTTTTGAAATCGTTGCAATTCTTGCAAAACCTTGAGAAAATTGAAGGAAGCCCACTGGAAAATGATACATTTGCTCTTGTCATCTATAATAATCAAAATCTTCAAGAACTTTGGACAACACCGCCTGGAAAAATAGTGGAATTTGTAAACGGTGGTATATATTCGTTTTCTAACAACAAACTTTGCAACAAAATTCTACAAGACTTCGCAAGAAATGTCATTCATAGTAAGGACAAGGATTTGCTGCAAGTTAATGATCAGGAAGTACTTTGCGAACCAGTAAGATTGAATGTGTACGAAAATGTAAGTGAAGTAATTATTATTGATTTATCATTTATTAACTAATTTAACAAATAATTTACCAAATACTTCTTTTAACAATAGCTTACTTACTTACTTACTTGTGGTGGCGCTACAGTCCAGTTCGGACCAGGGCCTCATCCAACAAACGTCTCCAGCCAGCTCGGTCCCTAGCTGTCTCCAGTTTCACACGCCAAGTTGGTTCAGGTCTTCAATCACCTGTGTGCTCCACCTGAGTCGCGGTCTTCCTCTTCTGCGACGTCCTTCCGGGTTGGATTCAAAGATTCTACGAGTCGGAGCATTATTTTCCATTCGCTCAACATGACCCAACCATCTAAGTCGTTGGACCTTAACTTTCTTGGCTAGGCCAGTGTCGCTGTACAGCTCGTACAATTCTTGGTTGAATCTTCGTCTCCACTCTCCATTAATGCAGACAGGACCAAATCACTCGAAGAATTTTTCTCTCAAAGCAGCGCAAAGTGTTTTCATCGGATGTTGTCATGGCCCATGTCTCAGCACTATATATTAGGACCGAGATGATTAGGGTTTTGTACAGCGTCACTTTAGTTGCTCGGAGAAGACCTTACCTCTCAATTGCATTCTAAGTCCAAAGAAGCAGCGATTGGCAAGAGTGATTCTTCGTTTGGTTTCAGCACTGGTGTTGTTGTCTGAGTTGATAGCGGATCCCAGGTAGACAAAGTCCTTAACTACCTCGGAGTTAAATCTGTCAATGTTGACGTTTGCTCCAAGACGTCGATGTTGGCAGTCCTTTCTTGTTGACAGCATTAACTTCTTCTTGCCCCATCATTTTGGCTTCCGTCTCAAAACTCACGAACGCTCCACTGACATCACGCTGTGTTCTTCCAATTATGTCAATGTTGTTTGCGTATCCTAGTAGCTGAACGGACTTTTCAAGAATGATATTGAAGAAATCGCATGACAACGCATCGCCTTGTCTAAAACCTTTTTTGACTTCAAAAGCGTCCATTTGTTTTTTCCGACCATGATTGAACAGCGTTAGTGTTCCGTTCTCATCTTACACAGACGGAAGAGTTTTTTTGGAATGCCCAAACTAGCCACTGCTCATTATAGTTGGCCTCTACAGACACTGTCAAATGTGGCCTTGAAATCGATAAAAACGTGGTAGATATCGATTTGAAGTTCCTGGGTCTTCTCCAAGACCTGCCGTAAGGTGAATATTTGATCAATGGTGGACTTTCCGGATCTGAAGCAACACTGATAAGGACCTGTCAGGTTGTTGACGAAAGGCTTCAAACGTATACATAGCACGGCAGACAAGATCTTGGTGCAGTTCAGGGGTTCTCCTTTCTTGAGGATCGGGCATACGAAGCTGATGTTCCATTCGTCGGGCATTAATTCCTACGACCATTTTCAGATGAGCTGTTGATGCATGCTCCTAACCAAATCATCTCCAGCTGCTTGGTTGGGTTCGGCGGCTTGGCCTTCTCCTCCAGCAACCTTGTTGTGGAATTGTTGGCCTGCTTCGCCCAAATTGAATGGTTCGGTATAGCTTGTGGAATTTTGGTCGTCATCGCCACTATACAGCTTGAAAAAGTGGTATTTCCACATTATCAGCATTGACTGCGGATCCACTACTTTGTTTCCATGATGGGGCTTCAGTTCAGAGTGTATAAGCCCTGGAGGTTTGTTTCACCTTTTTGTAGAACTTTCAAACCTCGTTCCTGTTGTGACATCCCTCTATCTCCTCGATCGCGCGCTTCGCATGCTCCCTTTTTTCTTTCTGAGAAGTTTTTGCTCGTGTCTCCTTTTCTGCTCGTAGAGCTCACGAACTGCTCGTGTCCTTCTATGCAGCGCCGCTTTGTATGGCTCTTTTTCAGCTGCATGTGCTCGCCGGCATTCATCGTCAAACCAAGAGTTTCGTTGTGGTGGCCGTGTAAACCCTAGCACTTCAGAGGTGGCATATCTGATGGCTGCTTGGCAGTGTTGCCACTGGTTCTCTATATTTTGTGCTAGCAGCAAAGGACTTCTGAGGAGATTTTCGGAGACACGATCGGAAAAGGATCTAGCAATCTCTTGTGATTGTAGCTGTTTGACGTCGAATTTCCTCCTAGCATTTTCGCGTGTTGGCCTTGATCGGGATATCCGCATTCGTACCTTAGCTACAACAAGGTAATGGTCCAAGTCGATGTTGGCACCTCGGAATGTGCATACATCTTGTTTGCTAGAGAAGTGTCGTGCGTCGATCGCAATGTGATCAATCAGGTTGACGGTTGATTGGTCAGGAGATTTCCATGTTTCCTTGTGGATATCGAGATGTGGGAATTGCATACTTGCTACCATTACGTCTCGCCCCGCAGCGAAGTCGATTAGCCTAAATCCGTTATCGGAGGTAGTGTCGTGTAGGCTATGTCGTCCGATTATTCCCCCAAAGATTATATCTCTACCCAGCTTTGCAATAAAATCTCCTAGGACGATTTTAATGTCAAAGCGAGGGCATTGCTCATAGGTCTTGTCGAGGAGCTCGTAGAAACTGTCTTTTATGTCATCATCCTTTTCTTCAGTGGGAGCGTGAGCGCAGATGAGGCTGATGTTGGTGAATTTAGCCTTGATACGGATTGTCACGGTGAGCTCATTCACTGAGTTGAAACTCAAGACCTTACTCCTGACTCCTGAGTCGAGTCGCAATTACAAATCCACATCCAAATCGACGCTGATTTTGTTCCCGGTAGCAGTCGCCGTAGTTAATATCGCAGTTTACGTAGGCCCAGACCAACCCCCCGCATTTCGCATTTCTTGGATGGCAGTTATATCTGCTTTATAGCAGTCAAGGGCTTCCGCTAGTTGTTCGGCTGCACGTGGCCTGTTAAGGGAGCTAACATTCCAAGTGAAAAACCGAAATTCGTTGTCCTTAAGTCGTTTGCGTGGGTCGTCATCATTAATTCCGTTCTTATCCGAGGCTTGTTGGTGGTTCGGAACTATAGTTTCTTTATGTGGCCGGGCAGTCACCCCGACGCACGACCCGCAACCTGGAGGGCCAGGTCCTTAGATTAACTCTATGACGAGGAGCCGGCCAAACCGCTCTTTATAGGCCTTGGCTGCGAATATGTCGTAGTAGCGCTATAAGGTTTTCACTAAGTAGTTCATCCTGGCTGGAACTGTTAGACGCCACCGTTTATCCCATGTCGGGAGTTCTTCCGCTACCGGCAGCATCTGCATCTGCATCTGCATCTGCATCTGCATCTGCATCTGCAAACGTGCATTATCCGTCTCTTTTTTCAATAACGCGCACTCATCATCACACCGCGAGTTCTTTCTCGGGGGTGGCTGGTAACCTATGGTGGTCTCGGCTACATTTTTTATTATTTCGCGATATTGGTTCCTATTGGACCACTAGGTGCATCTGTGGTATTTGGGAGGACGGCGGAAAGTCGCTCACTCAGGCGCTCACTGTAGTCGATGTTGAACTTCTTTCTTCGGGCCGGACGTGTTTTTTTGTCGTTTGATAGTCGAGCTCTAAAGTTAGCCACTACCAGAAAGTGGTCAGAGTCGACATTTGCTCCACGGAAAGTGCGCACGTTCAAGATGTTGGATGCGTGCCTTGCGCCATTAGCACATGGTCGATTTGGTTGGTGGTTCGACCATCCGGAGATTGCCAGGTTCCTGTGTAGACCTTTCGTCTTGGAAACCTATTGCTACTTATCACCGTATTACGAGCTGCAGCAAAGTCGATTAGTAGGAAGCCGTTATCTGTTGTCACCTCATGGAGGCAGTGCTTTCCAACTTATCCGCCAAAGTTGTCTTCCTTCCCGATTTTTGCATTGAAATCTCCGAGTACGATTGGACGTCGTACTCTGGACAGGCTCCGTAGGCTCTATCCAGGAGGTCGTAAAAATCCTCCTTGCTTGACTCCTCGGCATCATCGGAAGGGGCGTGTGCACATATTATTCTGATGTTTTGTAGTGTGACCTTGATGCGGATTACAGCAGGCGATCACTAATTGGCTTGAAATCCATGGCTTTCGATCCAAGCCGATTCCCCACGACGAATCCACATCCAAATATGTGCATTCTTTGATGACAGCTGTAATAAATGTCGCAGTTTTTCCTTTTCATTGTCCCTGATCCTATCCATCGTGTTTCTTGGATCGCAGTAATGTATGCCTTATACTGGGAGAGGACAGATTCAAGTTTCTGAGTTGCACCTGGAGTGTAGAGTGTTCTTACATTCCAGGTACAAACTCTCAATGCATATTCCGTTGTCGTTCCGGTTCTGGTTACCATAAAAGGGGGGTCATTATCGAAGGCTGGTGTCTCTTTCATAATTATCACGTTTTTTACTGTGGAGGGGTTGTTAGCGCCTCGCACTAACCTCCAAATTTGTTGGTCCGTTGATTAGGTGCTTCTGTTTCTCCGTTTTGCACCCGCGCTTACAAGTTTCGCACTCTATATCTAGAGATATGACCAAGTACTCGGTGGTTACTACGAGGAGGTTAAGTAAGAACTTAGTGTGTAGGAAAAGTTACAGCATACGCCCCAGATCCTACAACACCCAACCACCGATGTATACGAGTTTGAAAACCACATTTGTTTCCTATGGCTCTCTTGCAAGAGAAAAGAGCTGCTGTAGCTTTCTTAACTCTTTCTATGTGTTTTATTCATTGCGCTCTTTATGTTAACGTTTTATTGCAACCAAATAACTTTAAACGTCATTTCAGGTAATTACTCAAAACAGTGTACAGATATCATGGCCCAAAAACAAAACGGCCGATCAAGTAGAAATTATCTACCGTGAGGCAAAATTTAGCACAGGCGAAGAGAGTGAACTCGATGATGACGTTTGCATGAGGTGTCTCTTTTAACATTAAATACATTCTCTTATTCTAAACTATGACCTTTATCGTAGAGTCCATTGGATACGAGATTTGATGTTCAAAACTGATTTAAATGAAATTAATTCAACACATTATTACTACAACATAACCAATCTCCTACCATATAACAATTATGAGTACCTCGTAAAGACCTTTGAAGAGAGAGATGATTATGCAGCAAGATCTCCTTTGCAGAGAATTTTGACAAAACCTGATCTGCCAACAGCTCCGAAATTGATTACCTTCGCCAAATCATTCGAAAACATCACATTCAAATGGATTCCACGAAACAAGTACAAGGAAGTTTTGCGATACTTAATTCTTGAAACCTTTGAACAGACGATCGATTTGGAAACTCTTGATACCCGAAATTACTGTAAATCACCTGTAGTTCATTATGCAAACCCTCCAATGGAAGACTACGATGAATGTTGCCATCGAAAGCTGGATGAATTAGAAGATGAAGAATTCAAACGAGATTTGGAAGATTCATTCCCATGCACTGTGCATACACTAACTAACTGTCATCCCCTAGCAGAAAATGAAAGTCGGACAAAAATCTCAGTGATTGATGCTAAATTTAAAAACTATACCGTTAGCGAACTTAAACATTTTACCCTCTACACTTTCTTTTTGTACGCCTGTAATGACCTTGGATGCGGCAATTACTTTATGTATAGTGATCGAACATTACCTAAAAAAGAAGTTGATAAAGTAACAAATGCTTTCGGCTGTAAGAATATGACAACTCTGGATTATTTTGTAGCCTTTGATGCGCCTTCAAATCCAAATGGAGCAGTGTTGAATTATTTCATACACTTCGATGATAAGAAGACTATTGATGTGCCTACGGAAAATTATGGATACGGTCATTGTTTGAGCAGAAAGGAATTCGAAAGCCATGGGAACAAGTTAAATATTCACTTTGATGACAATTTTATGCCCAATCAATTTGCAGTGAGAGTTGCTACCACTGCAGGAAGTGAGCTTAGCAAATGGTTTGATATTGGTGTTTGTAGCCAGCCGAAAGCAAAAACGAATTCAGTGAAAGTGGTTATAGTTGTAATAGCGGTTTTGTCATCGATATTGCTGATTTGGTTTTCCTATCGCCGACGATGGTGGACCTTGGAGTGTTTTCGAGCGTGGAGACTTGGGACCCAAAGATTTCGTAATGCTTTTGCCATGGAGGACCGCCAAGTACTTGTGGACACTGTAGAGTTTCGCACGTCTGTTTCTGAAGACTTGTGATTTTGATTTTTCTTAATACATTTTATGCTAATTCGTGGAATCGTCCAAGTGTCTTAAACTACCACAAAGAATTCTAAATACAAATAAATCCGATTTAATTTTAAAATATAAAAGTCTATCTATTAAGTGAAATAGAATGCTTGTTTATATTTCAACTGCAAACACTTACAATGGTGCTGTCTGGTCTGGGTCTCTCGTCTGATGTATGAGTGAAGATGAATGGCCCAGAAAATCCTTTTTTTCTTTTTTTCTGAAGAGCTTAAGGCAGCGTATCAAATCTTGGAGAAAGACAACTCAATCAGTCAGCGTCGAAACACAAATCAGCCGAAGGCAGCTCTTGCCAGAGTTGGTCGATACCTGGTCTTTAAGTTTTGGATCAAACAACTGCTCAGCTCAAGCACAGGTTTGTGAGGGAAAAAGGCGTTAATACTCCGGCGAGGCGACGTAGTATCATGGCAAATGGTGGAGTACAAGAGATGTTGGTTATAGTTTTGCACATTGAAGATCCACATTCGAAGAATGTTGTGTTAAAGTAGTACCTTTTTGTTTAAAACTTACTTTTGATCTAGGTCTGGTATGATACTAGCGAATGTCAATATATGTGCAATGAACTACTTGAACTTACTTATCCGGCTCACAATCCATGAAGGATCTCAGCTTGAGGTACTGCAGCCTACCATCGTGAACGGTCCTTTGCATTCACTCCCCAGTCGCCGAAACCAAGCGCCAACCATAGTCACTTGGTCCTTGTACCGTAGGTTTGGTCTTCCTTGTCGCCTCGAACCTGGGGGCTGGGATGAGAAGACTTTCTTGCCTTGAGTGTTGTCGTCCATTCGCTCGATGTGTCCGAGCCAATGTAGTCGTCTTTTCTAGGACTTCTGGACTACATCCACATCTTTTTACAGCTCGTACAGTACTCGATAAAACCTTTTCTTCGCCATTTACTATTGTCACATACGGGAACGAAAATCCGTCGAAAAATTTTTCTTTCGAGAGTGCCCAGTATCAATTCCTCTTTTTTACTTATCGTCCAGCTTTCGGCGCCGTAGAGTAGAACTGGTAAAATCAATGTTTCGTGTAGCAGACACTTTGTCTTTCTAGGGAAATTCTTCTTCTTCCTGAAAAAGGGAGATCCTCTAAACTGCGCCAACTATAGAGGAATAAGTCTATTTAACATCGCCTACAAGATCCTCTCTGGTGTAATATGTGAATATCTGAAGCCTTTCGTCAATAATCTGATTGGTCCTTATCAATGTGGCTTCAGGCCAGGAAAGTCGACCAAATTTTCACGTTGCGGCAGATCCTGAAAAAGACCTATGAACTCCAAATCGATACCCACCACCTTTTCATCGATTTTAAGGCCGCGTATGACAACATCTACAGAGACGAACTGTATAAGGCTATGTCTAGTTTTGGCATCTCTGCCAAGCTCGTTCGCTTGTGAAAAATGACGATAGAGAACTCACGCTGCTCCATCAAGGTTGGCAACGAGCTTACGGAATCTTTCTACGTCACAAAAGGATTCACACAAGGCGATGCACTGCCGTGCTATTTTTTAACATCGTTCTTGAGAAGATAGTGCAGAACTGCAACGTCAACACCAGAGGCACTATCTTCCAAAAATCTGTTCAACTTCTCGCGTACGCCGATGATATCGATGTAATGGGAAGAACACAGCGTGATGTCAATGGCGCCTTTGTGAGAATTGAGACAGAAGCGGTAAAAATGGGTTTCGCGGTAAATGAGGGAAGAACGAAGTATATGCTGTCTTCGAGGAAGGACACCCAACACCGACGGCTCGGACAGAACGTCACAATAGACGCGTAAACTTTGAGGTTGTAAAGGAGTTTGTCTACTTAGGCTTCGCTATAAACACGGGCAATAACACCAGCCAAGATCAGACGAAGAATAACTCTTGCTAATCACTGTTCCTCTGGGCTAAGAAAGCAATTGAGTGGAAAAGCCCTCTCTCAAGCAACTAAGGTAGAACTGTACAACACCCTCATCATCCTAGTCCTGCTGTAAGGTGCAGGAGCATCGACCTTGTCAAAATAGTATGAACGTTCCTTAGGGGTTGTATCGAGATTAAAGTTCTTTGGGTCATCTTTGGCCCCGTGTGCATTGAAGAGGAATGGCGAAGAAGATACAACAGCGAACTTTACGGGTTGTACAACGACATGAACCTAGCCAGATGGCTCGGCCATTTAAAGCGAATTGACACCAATGCTCCGGCCCGAAAAGCCTTCGACACTATTCCCGAGGGACGTAAGAGGAGAGGAAGACCGCGACTCAGGTGGCGCACTCAAGTGGAAGAGGACCTCAATCAACTTGGAGTGTTAAACTGGAGACGACTAGCTAAGGACCGAGCTGGCTGGCGGAGACTGTTGATAGAGGCCCAAGTCCACAACGGACTGAAGCGCCACCTTAAGTAAGTAAGTAAGTAATTCTTCTCCGGACTCCACTATGGTGTCGTTTGTTCCAATGTAGGCGAATTCCTTAACTACCTCGAAATTGCTGCTACCAATAGTGACGTATTGTACAAGGCGGTGGACAGATGTTGCTTTGTTTGTTGATAAGAAGTACTTTGTTTGGTCCTCATTCACTTCAAGACCAACGAGTTTTGCCTGTTCTTCAATCGCTATGTAGGCCTCAAGCACAGCTCTCTTGGATCGACCGATGATGTCTATGTCGTACGCATAGCCTAGGAGCTTGGTGGACTTGTTGAAGATAGTTTTTTTTTCATGCGCACACCTGCCTTGCCCACTATCTACTCCAGGACTATATTGAAGAAGTCACATGACAAGGCATCTCTTTATCTAAACCCTGCGCATGTTTGGAATAACTCGGATGAGTTGTTACCCATTTGAACACTTCACTGCGCATAGTTTAGTCTTCCGGCACAGCAGGATCAGTTATTTTGGTATCCCTAATTCAGACATCGCCATCATAAGCACTTTGCGGTGGATGCTTTCATAAGCAGCTTTAAAGTTGATGAAAGGATGGTAGGTTTCGACTTGAATTCGTTGGTCTTTTCAAGGATCTGCTTCAGTGTGAATATTTTGTCTATCGTTGTTCTGCCTGGCCTTAAACCACACTGGTACGTGCCGCGGTAGGTTTTGCATGACTTAGGATCGCCTTTTTTTGAGATGGGGCATATGGAGCTAATCGAACAGTCAGTGGACGTGCATTCCCACACTTTGTTGATGAATTGGTGCATGCGGTTCATCAAAATATCTCCTACATATTTAAAGAGTTCTGCAGGTATGCCATCTGACACGGCGGACTTGTTCTTTCTTAGCTTTTGGATGGCTCTTTCTACCTCTTCTGCGCTGGGGGCTGGGACTGGGTCTTCATTCACTGGTCTTGCTTCTCTTTCGTCATAAGCTCGCTAAAAATTTTGCGGATTCAGCAGCTGTTCGAAGTGCTGCTTAAAAACATCTACAATTCCCTGTGCTTCGGTGACTAGGTTTCCTTCACTGTTTCGAAGAGCCTGTGTCCCAGTTCTGAAACATTGTGACATTCTCTTTCGTTCCAAAGTTATTCAAATTCGTACATACGTATCATACGAATTTGAATAACTATCGAACGAAAGAGAATGTCAGAATAAGTGTGAATTGCTCCGACCTTTTAAAGAAACTCCTGGTGTTGTTCTTTGCCCGAGACTCTTCTAGATCTTTGAGCTGAGAAATTGCGTCTTTTTTTCATTTCTCCATTATGTTCAATACTCTTCTCTTGCTGCTCTTGTTTTCCGCTGCAGCATCTGCAAACGTGCATATAACGTCTCTATTTTCAATAACGCGCATTCATCATCATAACACGGGTTCTTTTCCGGGGGTGGCTGGTAACCTATGGTGGTCTCGGCTACATTTTTTATTATTTCGCGATATTGGTTCCACTAGGTGTTGGCATCTGTGGTATTTGGGTGGACGGCGGAGAGTCGCTCACTGTAGTCTCTTACATTATCCGGAGTGCCAAGGCAACTGATGTTGAACTTCTTTTTTGCGGCCGCACGTGTTTTTTTGTCGTTTGATAGTCGAGCTCTAAACTTAGCCACTACCAGAAAGTGGTCAGAGTCGACATTTGCTCTTTGGAAAGTGCGCACGTTCAAAATGTTGGATGCGTGCCATGCGGCGATTAGCATATAGTCGATTTGGTTGGTGGTTCGACCATCCTCCTTGCTGACTCCTCAGCGTCATCGGTAGGCGCATGTGCACATATTATACTGAAGTTTTATAGTGTGACCTTGATGTGGATTACAGCCAGGCGATCACTAATTGGCTTGAAATCCATGACTTTCTATCGAAGCCGATTCCCCACGACGAATCCGCATCCAAATATGTGCATTCTTTGATGACAGCTGTAATTAATGTAGCAATTTTTTCTCTTCATTATTCCTGATCCTATCCATCGTATTTCCTCGTAGTAATGTCTCTGCCTTATACTGCGTGGACCGATTCAAGTTTCTGAGTTGTACCTGGAGTGTAGAGTGTTCTTACATTCCAGGTACAAACTCTCAATGTATAGTCCGTTGTCGTTCCGGCTCTGCTTACCATAAGAGGGGGGCCACTACCCGAGACTGTTGTCTCTCTCATAACTATCAAGTTTTTACTGTGGAGGGGTTGTTAGCGCCTCGCACTAACCTCCAAATTTGTTGGGCCGTTGATAAGGTGCTTATGTTTCTCCGTTTTGCACCCGCGCTTATAAGTTTTGCAAGTTATATCTAGAGATATAACCAGTACTCGGTGGTTACCGCTTTGAGGTAAAGTAAGCACTTGGTGTGTAGGAAAAGTTACAGCATACGCCTCCAGATCCTACAACACCCAACCACATTACTTGAAAGCATGCTAGAGTGTCGACTAGAAACGATGTACATGTGTAAGTATAACCGCACCCGAAAAAATGCATTTAAAATAAAATCTACAATAGGAGTGACTCCTTACTATTTCTTTATTGAGTTCCATCACTGATCAAGCAAAATGAGAAGAAAATAAAATACCGTTATTTCCTCTCCTGGTGTTTAAAAATTAAAAACAGATTTTGATGTAGGTATTGCAAAAATATAACCGCATTTATTGTTTTTTGTTTCTTTTTTATATTTAAGTTTATTTTTAACGAACAATTAATGTGCAATTTTGTTGCCTCTATTTTCCACCAATCTTAGAATTCTTTTTTAGACTAGATTTTTCAATATGGAGTCGTCTAAAGCGTTCCATTCTATCACAACCGCCTCTCGCAGCTCAGCAACACTAGCAAATTCCTTATTATGGGCATACATTTTGCGAGTTAAAATTCCCCAAAGACTTTCGATGGGGTTGCAATCTGGAGAATGTGACGGCCACTCAGTCCGTGTTCTTCGATTCGAACCAATCCAACTTTGAAGACCTACATGAATTGGGGCATTATCTTGCTGGAAGATATGCTCAACTCGGCGAAATCGTCTTAAATAAGGTACCAAATTCTCCTCAAGGACCGAAGTGTAGTCAGAACTGTTCATTATGGTAGAGGTGAAGGCCACCCAAACCATACAGCTGCCACCACCAAAGTTCCTCTTGGAAAAAAACTATTTATCTTTCCTCAAATAATGCCAATATCCGCTAAAACCATCTGGTTCATCGAGATTAAACTTGTTAAATTTGGAGCTGGCACCATTTTGCCCCGAACAATCACTCCACTGCTTTTTCAAGCACGATTCGTTACGAAATTCCGACAAAGAATACACCGCATTGGGTGCAGCATTGATTAAACGCCTCTTGTCGCGACGTGTCAGCTTCTGCGTACGCTCGGGTCTTATTTTTGTACCATAAGATTCTGGATGTTCTTTAAAATTTCGACCGACACGATCCGATCCCGAAATTCGTCTTCCAATAGCCCTAAGACTTAGGCCGCTTGACCGAAAAAGGCAAGATTTTGGCTTTTTCAATTTTGCTTAAATGCGTACCACGTGGCATTGTTGTTTTTTATTTGAAAGCACTTGACTGAATGCAGCTTCAAAGTGATTTGCATTGTTCGGTTATATTTTTGCACTACATCAATCTTCTTTTAAATGCATTTTTTCGGGTGCGGTTATACTTATGCAAGGCACTGTATTTGGGGAAGGCAATGACCACTACCAAAAGAATAACAACTCACTTAAGTTCGAAAGAAATTACATTTCAGCTACTGAAGCTGACTGTAACAAAACTCGTATTGCAGTGAAAAACTTAGAAATGTCTACTTGGGAATAAATTTTAATTTCAAAGATAATTATAAAAATTTTAATTTTAAATAATAGTTTTCGATGAACGCTTACTTTAATTTTGATTATCAAACCATGACTTACACAATTTTCTCTTGATTACGAATAACACCTAAGCCGAATCTTAATTATAAATATGAATTTAATTTAGCCTACAAGATAAGTTTTTGATCAGTCCAATGGTGTATTGTCATGAATCCAGTCGGAAAAATGAGAAACCGAAGTATAAACACTTGGAATACGCAGGCCACCACAATTGTCCGATCCAAATGACATTATACCAATCTTAAAAAAAAAGGTCCATGTTAAAGATGAAATAATGGATTTCAGTAAATATTATGTTTACCTGTGAATAGATTCCACTTTCTTGTATAAATAAGGGAGCACCCCCAAAACCTTGGCAAACATCCTTGCCTTCACCTCCAGCACACATCCATTGGCCCTCTTCATGGTAAAGGTGTAAAGTTAAGTATTTATAAAAGTAAATACATTCAACTTAAGAAAAAAATAATAATCTTACCAATTGAATTTGGTGATTCTAGAGCACCAGTAGCTCCATAGTTTCGGAGGCACATATCCCAACTGGTCAAGGGCACATCCATTTGAACCATTTCAGAAGAGCGTTTACTTGAAGTCGATATCTTTCCCCATCCAGCAATTGTCGCTCTCTTCCCAACAACCAAATTAGTTCTTGATTTCAGTAAGCAAATTGGCTGAGTTGCAACTAAACAAAAAAAAAGTAATAAAGTTAAACAAATAAACCAAGACAAATGACATTTAAATTAAAAATAAATAATTCTTGTTTCGATTAAACTTTGCACGAATATTTGGTACTACAGAAAAAAAAATAGAACAGATTTTATAGCGTAAAAAGTCTGTCGATAGTAGGTACCTAATCATTCCCTTTAGCAGCTACTGTTCCTGTTGCGTGTTGTTGAATTTACGTAATCTTCTTCAAATTGCAATATCTATGGTAATACTTACTTACTTACTTAAGTTGGCGCTACAGTCCGTTGTGGACTTGGTCCTCAATCAACAGTCTCCGCCAGCTAGGTCGGTCCCTAGCAAGCTGTCTCCAGTTTTGCACACCAAGTTGATTGAGGTCCTCTTCCACTTCAGTGCGCCACCTAAGTCGCAGTGTTGCTCTCCTCCTATGTCACTCGGGAATAGTGTCGAAGGCGGAACATTGGTGTCCATTCGCTATAAATGACCAAGCCATCTGAGTCTCTGGACCTTGAGCATTCTGGCCAGGTCAATGTCGTTGTACAACCCGTCAAATTCGCTGTTATATCTTCTTCGCCACGGGGCCAAAGATGACCAGTAGAACTTTCCTCTCGAAACAGCTTAAGGCACATTTATCCGATTTTGTCAAGGTCAATGCTTCTGCACCATACAGCAGGACTGGGATGATGAGGATCTTGTACAATTTTATCTTAGTTGCTCGATAAAGGGCTTTTCTACTCAATTGCTTTTTTTGCCCAAAGAAACAGCGATTAGCAAGAGTAATTCTTCGTCTGATCTCGGTGTTGGTGTTATTGCCCGAGTTTAAAGTGAATCCTAGATAGACAAACTCTTCTACTACCTCGAAGTTGTTTGCATCTATTGTGATGTTCTGTCCGAGCCGTCGGTATTGGGTGTTCTTCCCCGAAGACAGCATATACTTCATTTTTCCCTCTATTACCGCTAAACCCATTTTTGCCGCTTCTGTCTCAATTCTCACAAAGGCGCCATTGACATCACGCTGTGTTCTTCCCATTATATCAATATCATCGGCGTACGCGAGAAGTTGAACAGATTTTTGGAAGATAGTGCCTCAGGTGTTGACGTTGGAGTTCTGCACTATCTTCTCAAGAACGATATTAAAAAAATCGCACGACAGTGCACTGCCTTGTCTGTCCCTTTTTTGAAGTCGAAAAATTCCGTTAGCTCGTTGCCAACCTTGATGGTGCAGCGTGAGTTCTCCATCGTCGTTTTGAACAAGCGAATGAGCTTGGTAGGGATGCCAAAACTAGACATAGCTTTATACAGTTCGTGTCTGTAGATGCGTTCATACGCGGCCTTAAAATCGATGAAAACGTGGTGGGTATCGATTTTGAGTGCATAAGTCTTTTCCAGGATCTGCCGCAAAGTGAAAATTTGGTCGATGGTTGACTTTCCTGGCCTGAAGCCACATTGATAAGGACCAATCAGATTGTTGTCGAAAGGCTTCAGACGTTCACATATTACGGCAGAGAGGATCTTGTAGGCGATATTAAGTAGACTGATTCCTCTGTAGTTGGCACAGTTTAGAAGATCTCGCTTTTTCAGGATCTGCCAAACAATGCTGAGGTTCCATTCATCGGACATGCATTCCTCTGACCATACCTTACAGATGATGGTGCATGCTCCTATCTAGCTCTTCGCCTGCTGTTTTTAACAGCTCGGCAGCTAGACCATGTGCTTCAATGGCTTTGATGGATTTCAGCCGTGATATTGCCGTTTTTACTTCTTCTAGGTCGGGTTCACGGAATTGTTGACTATCATCGTGTCCGATGAAAGGCTTCTCTCTGACGGCGGTGTTTTGTTCGTCGTCGCCGTTATACAGTCTACAGAAGTGGTCTTTCTAAATCACCAGCATTGACTGCGATTCTACTATGATGTTCCCTTGTTTATCTCTGCAGGCATTGGTTCTTGCTCGATGACCTTAAGCCAGCTGTTTAATCTTCTAATGAAACCTCTGAATTTCGTTCCTGCTGTTGGCTCTCTCAACATCCTCGATTTGACGCTTCTCATGCTCTCTTTCTTTTTTCTCCTGAGAAGCTGGCGTTCCTCTCACCTCTTTCACGTGTAGAGCTCACGAGCAGCTTTTGTCTTTCAATGCAGCCCCGCTTTGTATGCCTCCTGCTTGCCTGTCTTCGATACTTGATGTTGGCGACAAAGGACTCTTTAAGAGGTTATTTGACACTCGATCAGTCATTGTAGCCGTCCGACGTCAAATTTTCTTGCAGCATTTCCTTGTTTTGGCCGTTGTCGGGATATTCGTAGCACTACCTTGGCTACGGCGAGCTAGAGGTCCGAATCGATGTTGCCTCCTCGGAAAGTTCGAACATTTAAAATGCTGGACAAGTGCATTCCGTCGATCGTAATGTGATCAATCTGGTTGATCTCCATGTACCTTTTATGGATGTTGAGATGTGGAAACCAGGTGCTTGCTTCCACAACATTTTGCCCCGCATCAAAATCGATCAGCCTAAATCCGTTGTCGGAAATGGTGTCGTGCAAGCTGTGCTTTCCGACTGTTCCACCAAAGATGTCTTTTTTTCCCAGCTTTGCGTTGAAATCGCCGAGAGCAATTTTAATGTCATAGCTAGGGCAGTGCTCATACGTTTTGTCAAATAGGTTGTAGAACTCGTCTTTGGTGTCGTTTTTTTCTCTTCGGTGGGGGCATTCGCATATTAGGCTAATGGTCTATGGTAATAGTGGTGTTTGGAAAAAAAAAACACTTATCTTATTTGTTGTTTTTCAGTTAAAAAATTTTTGCGTCGGTTATACGGAAAAAACAGTTCCTCAGGTCTATACCATGGGCGATTTAGAACGAACGAGGACCTAAACTATATAAATATTGGATGGATTGAAAAAGGGCGATGTATAGTATTGGATGCTTAGCTTTGAATTTGTATAACTTGAGGTCAATACACACACAACAACATCGTTGAAAAGCATGCTTGTACAATCTATTTGTTCAAGCAAACTGCAAAGTCTGTAGCGAAATTTTGGGCAAGCATTATTGTACAAGCTGCTTAATGATTGATTGATTTTGAATCCTGCCAAATGGAACGTGTGTATGTGTACTTGTATTTTCGGCTTGTAAAAATAAATTATCAGTTGCGAGAAATCTTAATGTTGCCGACAAAAGCTTCAGCATTCCGAGATAATTATGTCAATCACGCTCATATATCATCAAATCACTCAGTAAAATTATATGGAAGTAGCTTCTTCTCGTCAGTAACTATACTGTAAACTAGATACCACGTTTCATTTTTCGCATTTCCTTCTTACATTTTCATACATTTTCGCATCATAAACTGAAAATTGTTCACGCATGCTGCAATGTATCGTGTAGGGTCGAAATGAAAAATTAAGCACGCTTCTACAAAAAGGTAGTACAAGCATGCTTGCCAAGTCCGGTATTACACGGCGCATCGCGCATGGTTTGCCTTGAGTTAATGAAGTGCAAAAGAGTAAGGAAGAGCGAAGAGACGAAACAGAAATAAATCTGTCTGGGCACGCACTGCTTTATCACACAGAAATATCACGGCTGAAATCCAGCAAAGCCAGAGCAGATGGTCTAGCTGCTGAGCTGTTCAAACAGCAGCCGACGACCTAGATAGGAGCATGCACCAAATCATCGGTTACATATGGTCAGAGGAATGCATGCTCGATGGAAGGAACCTCAGCATTGTTAGCCCGATCCTCAAAAAGGGAGATCCTCTAAACTGCGCCAACTATAGAGGAATAAGTCTACTAAACATCGCCTACAAGATCCTCTCTGTCGTAATATGTGAACGTCTGAAGCCTTTCGTCAACAATCTGATTGGTACTTATCAATGTGGCTTCAGGCCAGGAAAGTCAACCATCGACCAAATTTTCACGTTGCGGCAGATCCTGGAAAAGACCTATGAACTCCAAATCGATACCCACCACCTTCTCATCGATTTTAAGGCCGCGTATGACAACATCTACAGAGACGAACTGTACAAAGCTATGTCTGGTTTTAGCGTCCCTGCCAAGCTCGTTCGCTTCGGCAAAATGACGATGGAGAACTCACGCTGCTCCATCAGGTTGGCAACGAGCTTAAGGAATCTTTCGACGTCAAAAAAAGATTCAGACAAGGCGATGCACTGTCATGCGATCTCTTTAA
The DNA here is from genome assembly GCA_920937365.1 of Sphaerophoria rueppellii. Classification (NCBI taxonomy): domain Eukaryota; kingdom Metazoa; phylum Arthropoda; class Insecta; order Diptera; family Syrphidae; genus Sphaerophoria; species Sphaerophoria rueppellii. The sequence continues at coordinate 42,768,714 of CAKKXW010000002.1, forward strand.
CATCGTTCTTGAGAAGATAGTGCAAAACTCCAACGTCAACACCAGAGGTACTATCTTCCAAAAATCTGTTCAACTCCTCGCGTACGCCGATGATATTGATATAATGGGAAGAACACAATGGTGCCTTTATGAGAATTGAGACAGAAGCAGCAAAAATGGGTTGGTTTAGCGGTGAATGAGGGAAAAACGAAGTATATGCTGTCTTCGAGGAAGGACACCCATTATGGACGGCTCGGACAGAACTTCACAATAGATGCATACAACTTCGAGGTAGTAGAGGAGTTTGTCTACCTAGGACCCGATTTAAACTCGGGGAATAACACCAGCACCGAGATTATACGAAGAATAACTCTTGTTAATCGCTGTTTCTTTGGGCTAAGAAAGCGATTGAGTGGAAAAGCCCTCTCTCGAGCAACTAAGGCAAAATTGTACCCTAAGACCCTCATCATCCCAGTCCTGCTGTATAGTGCAGAAGCATGGACCTTGACAAAATCGGATGAAAGTGACTTAGGCTGTTTCGAGAGGAAAGTGTTTCTGGTCATTTTTGGCCCCGTGTGCATTAAAGGGGAATGGCGAAGAAGATACAACAGCGAACTTTACGGGTTGTTCAACGACATGGACCTAGCCACAAGGGTCAAAGTCCAGAGACTCAGATGGCTCGGTCATTTAGAGCGGATGGTCACCAATTCTCCGGCCCGGAAAGCCTTCGACACTATTCCCGAGGGACATCGGAGGAGAGGAAGACCGCGACTCAGGTGGAAGATGACCTCAATCAACTTGGAGTGTAAAACTGGAGACAGCTAGCTAAGGACCAAGCAGGCCGGCGAAGAGTGTTGATTGAGGCCCAAGTCCACAAAGAACTGTAGCGCCACCTTAAGTAAGTAAGTAAAAAGTAAAGTAAGTCAAAATTTATTATTCCAAATATCAAATGACGAGTTGGAGAAATTTATACTTCTTTCCCTGTTGATTAACGTACTTGGAATTGCAAGTTCTCTTCATTTTTCGTAAAAAGCAGAACACATGAAAGATGACAAAAAACAGTATGTGGGACTGACACAGATTCGAACACAAGCAACATACAATATCATTTTAAAATTATTAAAATGAAATGAATTGTTGCTATCGTTGAAAACGTAAAAATGGCGTTGATTTGTACCCATAGCCATAGGTACATACATACATATTGTATATGTGTGAATAGCTATGTACAATCAATGTAAAAACTATTTACACAGAAGAACCATGTTAAAGATGTAAACCTATATTACAAAGTGCATACTACAAAAAACCAAAAAACAACATCGAAGCTTACCAGAGTAATTAAATGGCGTTTTTAACACAAGCAATGCAATGTCATGGTGGTACTGGCCCTGTTTATAATCTGGATGAACAATCACGTGACTGATTGCATGGTTCACTGCTCTCGGAGCACAAAATCCGGTGTTTGCACAATCTGGATCAGTCGAAGTATCATATTCACCAACACGAACTGATGATCTATAGAAAAAAATTGACGAGTTGAAAAATAGTAGGTAAATGAATTTAAATTTTTGTTATGAGTTTTAACTCACAGTCGATGACCTTCAGCCTTGGCCAAGGCACAATGAGCAGCAGTTAAAATCACCCGACGGGCAATGATGGATCCAGCACATGGATAAGCGAAGCTACCAGTATTAACGTCTTTAAATTAAAATTCAGATGTGGGATGTTTATAAAGTTGACTCAGACACTCTCATATGACTTACGTTTAAATCCAACTCTTGCTATAAACGGATAGGATCCCAAACCCTTGTAGAAATGCCCTTGAACTAGTGCCTTACCGCATACCTGATTTTTTTCAAGAGGACTGCTAGGGCAGCAAACATAAGGTGTATCCTCCTCGCTTCCACAAAAAAGAGTCTTTTCACCATAAAAACACATTTTAGCGACTTCATAAATCATCAGCGGGCATTCATGCATTGGGCTGCATTCAGTCCCAGCAGCACATTCACCAGTAGAACCATAATATGATCGCACTTTCAGGGGTTCGCGATCTGCGTAACTTACTCCTTGGTTTGAATGGACAAGGAGACTGTCTGAAATAGAATAAGGATTCAAATCGTTTAACTCAATTCGAAGACAGGTTTGAGTTTTAAATTAAATAATATTTCCTTCTTTATATAGTTTTGTGTGAAATTCATAACCATCGGGATTTACCGATCTACCGTCTCCGAACTATAAGGGCATCAAGACTTATGCAAGCAAGAGGGAAGACCACGTACGTTTTGTACTTTTTGAGACTTTTTTCAAATCTGGAGACATTTGTTCCGAATTTTTTTCACAGAAGATTCGGGTTGAGGACATAGCTGGGGGCTATTTTACAACTCACAATAAATTATGTGAGATTCCTGTAATGGCGATTGGCAGAGTGTTCCAAAGGCTGATGGCATGAATAAAAAATTGACTCTGAGAATTCAAATATTTATATCGCGACGTAACAAGAATGAGAGATCTATTAGAATGAGGAAAGTCTGCGGTGTAGATAGTCGGATTCTCCTGTATGAATTACTAGATGTAGGTAGTTAATTTCAACAAGTTATCAAGACTACATCCACAAAGTTCTTGAGAAAAGTGAGAGACGTGATCATATGGGCGAAGATTATATACAAAACGGGCTATCTTGTTAAAGGCAACGTTAAGTTTCCTAGACGTCGCGTAGTCCAAATCGGCGAAAACTTCACAAGAGTATAGCACTACTGGGAGCAAAAGGGGTTTTGCTAACAGAAGCCTTGTTTTTTGTGGAATGAAATCTTGGGAGATATGTAGTGATCTGAAGCTGCCATAAACCTTCCCTTTTGCATTGATAGCCAAGCAGCGATCTCTGCCACGCAAATCAAGTCAAAGCTTGTTTCTTGCTGTCGCGAAGAGCTGGAGGTAAAATCATATACCTGGAAATTTAGAAAAGAAACATCTTTCCGAGTACATATTCCCCAGTAAGTGAACGTGCTGACCTACACCTTCAAGTGGTGCCTCTGAGAGGTTCTTGTCAATTTATTGGCATGAACCTGCGGACGTAGGCAGCTTTAGTCTAATGGAATTGACGGATTGAAGCAGGACGTATAATGAAGATTGATGCGATCCTTAAAAGATAATATATCTAAGGATATATTAAATGAGGAAAAACGATCAACGAATACCGAAAGTGGATAGACTTTAATGAAATTAGACGCCCAGTTGGGTATATCCCTTGATTGGCTGGTTCATCCCTTCAATCAATGTGGATATACTTGACAGAGGGTGAACGGTGCCCCTCATCCGCCAGTTGGATAAAAGCTGCAAAACTCAAAAGATCACAAAAATGAAACAATGTCTGTATAACGAATGGTTATACAGAACCAAAATGTGACACCAACCCCTCACCCAGGGGCAATTGGATACCGCAGGTAGTGAGGATTTGCCACCTCACTAGTGGGATGGACCTTCGCGGGGGTTGTGGTTGTCTGAGTTTGGCCTCAGCTGCTGTTCGCAAATCGCGGTTACGGCTCTTCTTTCGGTGACTGAAAGTTGAGTGCAGTTTCCGTGACCGGATAACGGCTCTTCTACTTGAATCCTCTCTCATAGACCATAACATCTAAATACCTCAATGCGAATCAAAAAGAAACATTAGAAACAATATCATTCAGAAAGCAAATGATAAATGAGGGCTACCAGAAACCTGCGGTAACACCAGGAAACTCTGGCCTCATTATGATAAAGAAAAATCAAATAAGATTTAACTTCTCAATAAACCGTCCCTAAGATGCCTCATAGGTGTGATAACGGGACATAACCTACTTGGCTACCACAAAAAGAAGATGGGGCTTAGTAAGGACGACATATGCAGAGGCTGCAGCGATGAGGAAGAGCACGAAAATACGGCTCACTTCCTATGCCACTGTCCAGCATTCTGCCGTACTAGATCAAGAAGACCTATCTGAACTCCCAGGCAATCGCCTATTGAACTTTATCAAGTCCACCAAATGGCTCGATTAACAGTAGAATTCATAGGTTAAACCACTTTTTCAGAAGTTACAAAAGGGATCTACATTGATCTAAGTGTGACGGTAACAATATCAACTGTCAGCCCATATAGCCTAACCTAGATTACCGGAGTCAACATAAGTGATATTTTGATTCTCTATCTTCAAGGTGCTTAACACAGCTTTATCGAAAACCTTACGATAGATTGGTTAAGTCTTTGATTTAGAAGGATTGAAGGTTGTTAAATTTGGACCAATGAGAGATAATTTGCAAATCCTCGTTCATCAGAGACACTGCCTCGTCCTTAGCAGATAAAGGTCGGCTGATCAAAAGCTGCACGTTATAAGATATCTTTGGACGATGCGCTTTACAGTGACTCACATCTTTTTTCGGTAACTTTCGTTCCACTTCGGTTGGTAGATGCTTGTTCTGGAAAGATTTTCTGGCAAAATCCTAGGCCCAACTCTACAAGATATTGCAGGGTGGTGAATATTATTTTTCTTTAAGAGCAAAAAATTTGTTTCTTTTTTTAAATTTATGGATAAAGATTCATAAAAGTGCAAACATGGAGATATAGTAAACAGTTCATTTATAGGTTAGTGAAGTTCATCTTTCAAAAAGAAAACACGAATTTGATAAGCAACTAAGAACGTGAAATGCAAAATCAAATAAATAATCTTCGACCAACTAATCATACAACAAATAACATCGAAATTGAATGCAAACATGATCTGCTTTTAACAATGGTGGAATACAGCTCTTCACAGAAGTTTTGATGTAGAATCACTATCAGGTATCTTCTCCACTGATTGTAAGCGGCATCACGTTCTGACATAGCAGAAACGATTTCGCCATTCACCCAGGGAGCAGATTTATGCTTCACCGTACACTTCTTGATTGGAACATGAGTATCATAAAACAAATTAACGTTATGATTAAAAAAAAAAAAACGAGTTGTTCATTCACATCATATATGTAGTAAATTGATTCCATTCGATTCGATCAAAATCACGCAGTAAATCTGGTATGTTTAAGTTTTCGAAATCACGGAATTCAAAAGTTTGCCGACTGACTTTGCTAGATGATTTAAAACATACGAAAATCAGATCGTGTTTCGAAAAACCGGGGGCTTGAAGTTGGTTTTAAAGAAGAATACCATCATTATTACTTGTTAAACAGAGGTCAACTAATGAACTTGAAGTTTCAGTAAAATGGGTTGGGAGTGAACGATTTATTGGATTCAGATCAAGAGCTTCAAAAGTATTGAGGAATGAATCCGAAATTCGCGAGTCATGTGAGTGACAGTTAAAATCGCCACATAACATAGTGTTCGTAAAATTGCAAGAAAAGGTTTCAAGAGTTGTTATTAACGGCAATAAAGTTATTTTATTATAGGGCCAGAATAGCGATCCATTCAAAAAGTTTTCTGAAGAACATTTAATGCTAACAAAATTCTAAGGGACAATTATCATCTGATTTACTACTGATTATCCTACAGTTCAGACCGTCTCGAACATAAAGAGCAGAGCCGCCACCTGATCTTGAGACACGATTTGAAATCAACTCATCTGCAGAATATGGTCGGAAGAGAGCATGTCCGATGAATGGAACCTTATCATTGTTTGCCCGATCCTGAAAAAGGGAGATCCTCTAAACTGCACCAAATACAGAGGCATTAGCCTCCTAAACGTCGCATATAAGACATTTTCTGCAGTACTATGTGACGCCTGAAGTCGTTTGTCACCATCGATCAATTATTCACATTACGGCAGATCCTGGAAAAATACTCAAAAACTCCAAATCGACACCTACAATCTTTTTAGCGATTTTAAGGGCGCGCATGACAGCATCTATAGAGAAGAACTGTATAAAGCCATGTCCAGTTTTGGCATCATTCGTCTGAGCAGGATGACAATGGAGAACTCGCGCTGCTCCATTAAAGACGCCTTCGATGTCAAAAAAAGGCTTTAGACAAGGTGATGCACTGTCATGCGATTTTTTTAACATCATATTGGAACGAATTATGCAGAACTCCTACGTTAACACTAGAGGCACTATCTTCCAGAAGTCATTGGGAGAACGCAGCGTGGTGTCAACGGTGCTTTTGCGAGTATACAGACAGAGGCTGAAAAATGGGCTTAGCGGTCAATGAGGGCAAAACAAAGTACATGCTGTCATCGAGAAAGGACATCCAACATCGTCGTTTTGGACAAAACGCCAATTTTGAGGTAGTAAGGGACTTTGTATGCCTTGGCTCCGCTATCAACACGGACAACGACATCAGCGCCGAGATCAGACGAAGAATAACTCTTGCTAATCGCTGTTTCTTCGAGCTAAGACCATTGAGTAGTAAAGCCCTCTCCAGAACAACTAAGGTGACGCTCTATAAGACCCACCTCATCCCCGTCTTGCTATATGATGCAATAGCATGGACCGTGTCAAAAACGGATGAGAGCGCCCTAGGCTGGTTCGAGAGAAAAGTTCTATAGGGAAGATCTATGTGGTCCTGTCTGCATAAACGGTGAATGGAGAAGAAGATTTAACGATGAACTGTACGGGCTGTTCAGCGACATTGACCTAGATAAAAGAGTGAAAGTTTAAAGACTCAGATGGCTTGGTCACGTGGAGAGGATGGACACCAATACTCTTGCCCGTAAAGTCTTCGAATACACCCCAGAGCGAAGGCGCAGTAGAGGAAGAGCAAGGCTCAAATGGCGAGCAAGTTGAAGACAACCTCAACCAACCCGGCGTGCGAAACTGGAGACAGCTAGCCAGGGACGAAGTTGGCTGGAGAAGTTTGTTGGGTGAGGCCCTGGTCCGACCTGGACTGTAGCTCCACCATAAGTAAGTAAGTATATCATGCTCATATATATGACTGAGAAAAGATTCATTTATTGTCCACTTAATTGAATATACATATGACGGCCTTATTTTTCATTTTCATTTTCATTTTCATCATTTCATCATTCATTTTCGAGTATTTTCTTCACTTTTTAGAACCATTAATGATTCATTTTCGAAGGCAAATGTGTGCTGGGTATGATTTAATTTAGTGAACGTTTGGAGTCGGTGTTAGCTTGGACATACATATATTGCGTCGATAGCAATATGGACAAACTGATTGAATGATCCCAGCAAACATTTCTCTTCATAACTGACTAGAAAATGATTCACTTAAGTGAAGAAAACACCCGAATCTGAATGTATTTTTGATCCGATTTGGTTCCATCCTCGTAGGTAGCGAGCTAAATTTTTGAACCTTTTTAATGAATTATTTTCGACGCGGAAATTCTTCATTAAAATGAAGGTGTACAAGCGATTATATATTCATATATGTGGACAATAATTTACTCTTTTCTGAGCTATTTCAAATACACTCATTTACGACTCAAAAATCTTTCATATTTGTGGATGCACACAAGCACCTAACATCCATTTAAATGAAGTGTATCTTAAGCGAAAATGAATTCATTTAAGACTTGTTTCTTATTCAGTTTTTATTAACATTTCATTCGTAAGTCCTTCAGAAAATTGTCAATATTGAAGTAGAAATAAAAATATATATATCCCTTCCCAGCAAACATTTTAGTGAAGGTTCAGATTTCCTTCAGACAATGTGAAGAATATTTGTCCAAAAAACTTAATTTATCTGATTAAATTCTGACGATAGACAAAAAAGCTACAATCTTTTGCTTGCAAGATTGTTCATATATGTGAGCTATATATGAATGTACACAGGCAAATCTCAACAAAAGAATCTTGGTATATAAATGAAGAAGAACGAACTTGCGTAATATTTGTTTTCCTTCTTTCTTTTTGCAAAGCGGTAGTGATAACGGCACCTTGTCTCGAAAAGAGTGAAACCAAAGACCATATAACAAGCGTGCGACATCTTTGCTTGTTATATGGTCTTTGGTGAAACATTGTTAATGTTAACATTCGTGACTTCATCAAGAATTTCGTTAAGAAATGAGGCGTTTAAGTAAGTACTAATATTTTTATAAATAATATAAAATGTTCAATAATTTTCAGAAAACAAATACTTATATTCTTCATTTTATTATTCCTTTTCTTTTGCAGAAAACACGAAGGCAAAGAAACTTGAAAAATAAATTAATGCTATGATATGGTTGAATGATATAGAACTGAAAAACTTCACTTAAAAGAACCATATTATCTTCATTTAAATGATTAAGACAAGATTCATGAAGTAATCATTTAAATGAATATATTGATCTTTATATACGTTCATTTAAATAAAGATTTTTCCAATCATAAATAATTCACTAAAATGATTCAAATCGGTGTCGAAGAGCCCAGGTAAAAGAATTCAAGATGATTCTTTTCTGAATTCTTTTTCGGTTGAGTTCTTCAGTTTCTTGATTAAATTATGATTCAATTCTGAATGAAAATGTTTGCTGGGTTAGTTAATTCCATTTTTATTTAAATATAATTGTAAGGTAGATCACATTTTGATTTATTTTTAACAAAAATAATTAAAGACGATAATTCAGTAAAACAAGAACATTAAATAATGCAAAAAAAAAGTTCATTCAAAAACAAAAAAATAAATTACATTATATATATATATATAATACATATTTTTAACCACTTTGAAATAATAATAATATACACTGTTTGTTTATTTTATTTTTCCAACACTTTTTAATTGTTTTTATTAATTAAACTTTACACTTTTTATTTCACAAATGTGTTTAATCTTTTTTAACTCACAAGTCACAACAAATTATTTGCTTCACTTCCTCACTCCATGAAAACTTGATCAAAGTGAATATTTTTATTTCGAATTTGAAATTTTGTTGCGACAAGATCCCGTTATCAAAACCAAATAAGAACATCATAAAATGACGAAAAAATCCTTAAAATAAAGATGCGTTTTCTCATTTTGCATAGAAAGGATCGTACATAGTGCAGAGCAGCTGAACCCAACGTAAAATTGTTTTTACAATGTCCCGCTATCGTGTCTCATATGAGAGAATATATAAGAAAAGGACGAAAAAGATTCTGGTGAAAGACAATTTGCTTACAAACTTAGAATAAGGATTTGCAAATGACCTTTTATGAGGCATGCTTATTTGTGCATATCCAGTTTTGATCAAATAGGTAAATGAAAACTGAAGTACAATTTTTTTTTATTTTATTTTTTTATATCCCTTTTTGGATACGTTCAGAAATTCTCCGCCTTAGTGAATCATTTTGGGTGAATAAAATCTGGACCTTCAGAAAAATGTTTGCTGGGTTATTTGATCTGGAAATCTCTGTACCTATGCATTTGTGAAAGTTGTGTATGTACAAGTCTTGCTCTGCAATGAAATCGAGCCTCGTTCCATGATCATAGGTGGTGTCATCGTCGTGAAGTATAAGCAGTTCCATCAAATATGCTCTTTTGCAAACGCCCGGTTCGTGTGTTGGTCGTTGTTCGTTCTTATGATGTGAATAGTCCTTTGGACTTAACCCTGCCAGAAAACCTATTCTATATCCTTAAAAACGGGGTTGAGAATGTTCATATACTAGATCTATACAATTTTATGTTTAAAAAATCAAAAAAATAAATAGAGTGGCGCAACAGCTCTTGCAAAGCCAAGGCTTAAGTGGCTTATTCTCATCATCAATATTCTCTCGTTTGAAAGACCTACTGATATCACTTTGTGTTCTCCTGCGGACCGCCCGCGGCGAGGTTTTCGAAATAACGGAATCGTTGCACATGCAGAATGCCCATACTACTAAAGGTAGCGCTACAGTCTGTTGTGAACTTGGGCATCAATCAACAGTCTCCAACAGCCACTCCAAGTTGATTGAGGTCCTCTTCCACTTGAGTGTGCCACCTGAGTCGCGGTCTTCCTCTCCTTCTACGTCCCTCGGGAATAGTGTCGAAGGCTTTCTGGGCCGGAGCATTGGTGTCCATCCGCTCTAAAGGACTGAGACATCTGAGTCTCTGGACCTTGACCCTTGTAGAAATATGTTGCTGTACAACCCGTAAAGTTTACTGTTATATCTTCCTCGCCATTCTCCTTCAATGCATTCTCGATTAAGTTTCAATGAGTGATTCAGAGTAGACGTTTTTGAGTTAGCAGCCAATTAAAGTTAATTTCCTAAGCATAAACCTACTTGCCAAGACATAAAAGTTGTGAATACTTACTTTGTTTCGTATAAACTTTATAATATACACTGAACTCCACATTTTAATATATAAAACAATTAAATTAAATCAATTATTTTTTCTTGTGTGGGAAAGCAAAATTTTAAGTTTTTCTATTTCTTTGTTGCCAGTGCTAAATTGAGTGAAACTTTAGTT
>CAKKXW010000002.1:42784771-42802464 GCA_920937365.1 Sphaerophoria rueppellii
CCTACTCTATACTATAATGCTACTATCTCTTCAGCTTTTTTCACCCAGGCCGCTAAGGCAGACAGACAGACAGCCTTTCAAACGTCCGTAGTTGTCCGAATTGATGACCAGGCTAACTGAAGTTTAAACTTTTAATCTTTTTGGAGCAATACAAAAATTTTTTTTTACATAAAACACATGAATGTTTAAAAAAATTAAACTCGAGGAAGTTTAAAAAAAATCGTTCGGGCCGTTTTTGTGAAAAAAAAAAGTTTTGGTTTTGGGCAAAAAAAATCGTATGGTGGCTACCCTAAATTTTGATCTTAAAACAAAAATAAAAAAATTGGGATATGACTTTTTGCTCAAACCTCTAATTTTCAAATTTGAAGTCAATCGGACCAGTAGTTAAGCCTGTTGATGCCTGCAAACTTTCCGACAGACAGACAGACGGAATCGCCGGACCCACTTTTTTCGACTTCTCTATCATCGTAATATCATATCTCATCCTCATCTCAAATTTTTTTTTTTGTACGAATTCAATACTTGCCATATATTCTATATGTCGCAAGTAAAAAAGTGAATGGCAGGCAAAATATAATTTTTCCCTCTGCAATAGGCGCAATTGATTGCACCCACATTCCCATATGTGAATTCCCATATGAAAAAAAAATTTTCGAAGTGTCGCTTACGATAATTTGGCGGTTAGGGCTCCAAGAATTTACAAGTATTGACCTTTCTTGGCCTGGATCAGTGCATGATTCACGAATTTGGAAAAACTCTCGTGTATTTAAAATAATGCAATGGAATGAAGCTAGTGCCCTCCTACTCGGTAATTTATCCATATCAAAATCTAGACCCTACAGAAAAAACTCCTTCAACAAATTCTTAACCAGAAAACGTGTGATCATTGAAAGATGTTTTGGGCAGCTCAAGCAACGATTCCCTATACTACACAATAAAATGTTTGTCAAAACTGAGACAGTTCCATCCATTGAATAAGAAGTACAGGAAGCGGTGTTAGCTACATGTACAGTGTACGTGAGTGAAGCAACAAAAATGTCTGATGATGTCCATTTTTAGAGTATGTGCTGTCAATTTTTAGGGTATGTGCTGTCACTGTGCTGTCACTGCTTTGACTGTGTTGTCAGTCGAGTTCAGGGGTGTATTATTTCTGTTCGTGATGGTAAGGCGCTGAAATTCGTTGAGTTCCCGTAGTGTGCACGGTTGCTTTGAATAGTTCTTCCATCGTGTTTCGAAACGTTTTTATTTGTTGGTTGTATAACAATAGGTGTAATAAACGTGATGAATTACGTATGAAAAATCAAGAAAATGTACTGAAAAATAAAAAAATTAAACATTAAAAACCGTGCAGTGCATCTTAAGTGTTAAAAAAAGAATTGAGATTGAAAAAATAAGTTGAAGCAAAATCGATGAGATTAACTATTCAACTGCAGACCAGCCCTCTTGTAATGCGTTTGTGTTTGTGAAACTCACACTACTTAGAAAATTGCTTCAATTCTTGTTCATAAGACCCCTTCCTGTACTCCTTATTCAATGATATCACCCAATAATTTAAATTCTCTGCGTAGTTTCATTCGACATACAAACACCTCACTGATGGCAGGAACTTTCTGAGAAAAAATTTAAATTTTACTGTTTAAGTTATTTTATTATGAAATTCCTTGCCAATATTCTATTGTGTTCAAGATTTTAAGCTTCATGGCTTCATCAATCTCGTCCTCTGTTAACAGTAAAACTGTGTTTATTTCATTTAAAAAAAAATTTATTTCTTCCTCTGCTATTTCGCTCAAGTTTTGTTTTTTTTTTTTTTTTTGTATTTGTCAAACCTTTCAAAATCCTTCAAAACAAATAGAGACTCGATAAAACTACTACAAGTTTTTATTCTTAAACGATACGTGACCTTTCGAATGTCATAATCGCAATAAGGTTACTCGTTCGTTCGGTAACTGATGAGACTCACTCACTCGATAACGGATGCCGTAATTCGTCGCCAGGTTCATAACTAATTTTTACACATTTATGTAAGTGTTAAGGGTGGTTCACCCAAACATTTTTTTTGAATTTTTTCTTATTTTTTTATGGTTGGAGTTTAAAAATACATTTACTCCTAAATTTTTACCTTCCTACCACAGACCCCTATGTACCTTATTTTAAGGGAATGTTGGTAGTGCTGTAGATGGGTATTTTCTATAAGATCGACGAAGCTGTTCATGAGATATGCCCAGGGTAGCGGGTAGTGGCTAAGGGGTTAGCGCGGATACAGGGGAGCAGTACAGTGCAGCACGTAGCGGATAGCAGATTGCGGATAGTGGGTAGCGGGTAAGGGATACCGGGTAGAGTGGTAACGTTGTAGATGGTAATGGGACAGCGAGTAATAGGGTAGCGGGAAGAAAGTGCGGCCAGCTGGGTAGCGGGGAAAGACTACCTGGGTAGGGGGTAGTGGGATAATGCGGTAGCGGGTAGTGGTTGTTTAGCCGAGTACAAAATTAAAGGTCTTATGTTTGAGGCAGTACGAAGTTTGGCGGGTCAGCTAGTGTAATATAAATAAACGAATTTTAAAAGTCCCATACTCGTACGAGAACAAAGCCAAGCTGTAAGACGCTTACGTGACGCTTACGTGATGCTCATTTCGTTCTTAACGAAACAAGCGTGGTGAATAAAATGTATTAAAATTCATCCTGCTGTGGACCACGTTAAATGGGTTAAAATTTTAACGTTTTTTTTCTCATGAATGATGGAGAAATTTGCTTCTGTTTTATTGTTTTGTTCTATTTTGTTTTATTGGTTGTTTTATGTTTTATTGGTACATATTTCGAAAGATTAAAGCCTAGTATACAGTTCCTCAAAAAAATAACAACTAATGTATTTCTTATGGGAGAGATTTTTGCCAAAAAAACTTTTTTTTTCATTTCACCACTGTGATCCGAGCTGTAAACCAAAATCGAAGAAAAAAATTATACTCACCTCAATTTTTTTCACACAAAACAATGAGCTTCTCATTGTTTTGACAGAAAAAAATTAAAATATTCGTCTGTGACAGCTAATTTATTTCTCAGAAATTTTTTCATGAAAAAAATTTTTTTCTTTCACCACTTATATTTTTTTTTTTTGTCACAACGAACTGTATACTAGGCTTAAAGTAAAAAAAACTATAAATTTATCATTTTTTAAATGGAAAAACGAAATAATAGTTCTTTATTTCGACAATGATAACAGGTATCAGCTGTGGAGACAAGTTTTGCAGTATTACTAGAAGGAAGAAATCAACCATCCAAAATGGGAATTTTCGTTTGTAGATTTTTGACTGTTGTTTCAAAATACCAAATATTCACTGCAAAAATGAGAAAAATAAATATAACACCTTTTATTTTTATTTGAAGTTACTTTTCATGAAATTTATTGTCTCTCCCACTTTTTCAAATAGCAAAGGTAGACATGTGAACTTGAAGAAAGTCGAATTTAAATAAAACAAAATACAAAAATATTGAATGAGAACAAAACAAAATTCAAAAATGAGTCGTTTAAAAAATTTGCCAGCGACTCACTGGGCAAATTATTTTCCTTTTCAGCTTTTTGAATTTTATATCCCTTTTACACCAACGTAGTTCGAAATAAGTCTGAAACATTGCGTCACCGTGTAATAGCAGTCTTTGGGGGAGAATACGAAAAAGTCACCAAATCAATTTCACCTCCTCATGTGACTTCTGAGGTATCGTATCAGTAATGATGGGGAGCCAAATTGGTCACTGAAAAAGTCGTAAAATGTAAATATCGACCTATTCATCTCTTTATTTGAATCTCTGGTCATTTGTTTTGCTTCTCTTAGTTGTTGTTGTTATTGATACTGGAACTCGAACTGGAAGTGGAATGAGAATTTGTTTATATTTTCAACGTGTAGGTGTGAGTTTTTCTTCAAAGTTTATTTTCCAGTGAGAGACAACTTTATTTATATGAACTTTTTTCTTACGGAAATTTAAAGCTGAAGGCATCACATTCACATCAACAAGCAAGAGGTTCGAATTGGAAAACAATCCTGAATCCTTACATTTCTTCATTCTACAATCAACTGTTGTTTTTTGTTTTTGGCCAGATCGTTGCCTAATCTTACTGTGCTTTGGAATCGAAGTACTTTTCGGAAACGTAATCATAATATTCGTCCTTAAACTAAAACTTAAAAGTTAAAGTAGTTTTAGAGAAAAAAGTAAATGCCAAACGCCATGGAAAAGTCCAGCTGTAAGAAACCAATGCAACCTTCTGTTGGTGGGCGCAAAAAATCAGGTCCCAAATTTGAACTTACCGAAGAACAAAAAGCTGATATCAAAGAAGCATTCGACCTATTCGATACCAATTCCACTGGTTATATTGAAGTTAAGGAACTTAAAGTTGCCATAAGAGCTCTCGGATTTGAGCCAAAGAAAGAAGAAATCAAACGAATGATTGCCGAAATCGATAAGGACGGCAGCGGTAAACTATCCTTTGCTGACTTCTTACACCTAATGACCATGAAAATGGCAGAGAAAGATACCAAAGAAGAAATCCTAAAAGCTTTTCGTTTATTCGATGATGATGATACTGGTAAAATCTCATTCAAGAATTTGAAGCGAGTTGCTCGAGAGCTAGGCGAGAATCTCACTGATGAAGAGCTACGCGAAATGATCGACGAAGCTGATTTAGACAACGATGGCGAAGTCAGTCAGGAAGAGTTCTTAAGAATAATGAAGAAAACTAGTTTGTATTAGGCCAACTTTCGGTGCCATAGTTCTAAGTACCTTACATAACTTATTTTACTATGCGTTGTCAATGCAAGACTATTTAAAAATAAACACTATTTTGTTTTAAACACAATCAAATAAGAACATAAATGTATAAATATTTAAAAAAAAAAAAACAATATTTTTCTGCACATATTTTAGCCTTTTGTATGAACAGACAGTGTAGACGAGCATACAGTCTGATGCACCCGAAAAAGTGTGCATCAGCTTGTTTCGTAAAGGAGTTGAACAATAAGATGTATTTATAAAAATGACTTGTTTGCAAACAAAATAAAATTATTATCAGCACAATTTGTATTTTCAATTAATTAGTTCATGCATAGAAGGACAAGAGCTGCTCGTAAGTCGTGAGCTCTACGAGCGAAAGAGGAGAGAGAAGGCTTCTCAGGAGAAAAAAGAGAGAGCATGAGAAGCAGGAATGAATTTCGGAGGTTTTATCAAAAGGTTAAACAGCTGGCTCAAGGTCATCCTGTAAGAACCAATGCCTGCAGAGATAAACAAGTGAATACCATAGTAGAATCGCAGTTAATGCTGGGGATTTGGAAAGACCACTTCTGTAGATTGTATAACGGCGACGAGGAACAAAAAACCGCCGTCAGATAGGAGCCTTTCATCGGACACGATGATAGCCAACAATTCCGTGAACCCGACCTAGAAGAAGTGAAAACCGCAATATCACGGCTGACATCCAACAAAGCCGCTGGAGCAGATGGTCTAGCTGCTGAGCTGTTCAAAGCAGCAGGCGACGATCTAGATAGGAGCATGCACCAAATCATCTGTAAGATATGGTCAGAGGAATGCATGCCCGATGAATGGAACCTCAGCATTGTTTGCCCGATCCTGAAAAAGGGAGATCCTCTAAACTGCGCCAACTACATAGGAATCAGTCTTCTTAACATCGCCTACAAGATCCTCTCTGCCGTAATTGACTCTGAGCCTTCGTCAACAATCTGATTGGTCCTTATCAATGTGGCTTCAGGCCAGGAAAGTCAACCATCGACCAAATTTTCACGTTGCGGCAGATCCTGGAAAAGACCTATGAACTCCAAATCGATACCCACCACCTTTTCATCGATTTTAAGGCCGCGTATGACAGCATCTACAGAGACGAACTGTACAAAGCTATGTCTAGTTTTGGCATCTCTGTCAAGCTCGTTCGCTTGTGCAAAATGACGATGGAGAACTCACGCTGCTCCATCAAGGTTGGCAACGAACTTACGGAATCTTTCGATCTTTTTCAGACAAGTCGATGCATCGTTAACATCGATAACATCGTTCTTGAGAAGAAAGTGCAGAACTCTACCGCCAACACCAGAGGCACTATCTTCCAAAAATATGTTCAACTTCTCGCGTACGCCGATGATATTGATGTAATGGGAAGAACACAGCGTGATGTCAATGGCGCCTTTGTGAGAATTGAGACAGAAGCGGCAAAAATGGGTTTAGCGGTAAATGAGGGAAAAACGAAGTATATGCTGTCTTCGAGGAAGGACACCCAACACCGACGGCTCGGCAGAACGTCACAATAGACGCATACAACTTCGAGGTAGTAGAGGAGTTTGTCTACCTAGGCTCCGCTATAAACACGGGCAATAACACCAGCGCCGAGATCAGACGAAGAATAACTCTTGCTAATCGCTGTTTCTTTGGGCTAAGAAAGCAATTGAGTGGAAAAGCCCTCTCTCGAGCAACTAAGGTAAAACTGTACAACACACTCATCATCCCAGTCCTGCTGTATGGTGCAGAAGCATGGACCTTGACAAAATCGGATGAAATGTGCCTTAGGCTGTTTCGAGAGGAAAGTTCTTCGGGTCATCTTTGGCCCCGTGTGCATTGAAGGGGAATGGCGAAGAAGATACAACAGCGAACTTTACGGGTTGTACAGCGACATTCAACTAGCCAGAAGGGTCAAGATCCAGAGACTCAGATGGCTCGGTCATTTAGAGCGAATGAACACCAATGCTCCGGCCAGGAAAGCCTTCGACACTATTCCCGAGGGACGTAGGAGGAGAGGAAGATCGGGACTCAGGTGGCGCACTGAAATGGAAGAGGACATCAATCAAGTTGGAGTGCAAAACTGGAGACACTAGCTAGGACCGAGCTGCTGGCGGAGACTGTTGATTGAGGCCCAAGTCCACAACTGACTGTATCGGCACCCTAAGTAAGTAAGTAAGTAACTCATTTTGAAGTTGCTGATTTTGTTTATCTAAAAAACGTATCCGCATGCATGAGTTTAATTCGATCAACCGGCTTAGCTGCATTGCTGGCTTCCGACGAAGAGTCACAATTTTTTCGTTGGACGGTGGGGCTATCACTGACTAATGCATAAGGCTGTCATGTGGTTTGCGTAAGGAAGTGATTATATCGAATAGTTCTACTATGATATTCCTCGATTCGTGAAAAAACAACCTTTCAGTTCGTCAATACTAAGGTTAGGTTAGGTTAAAGTGGCTGTCAGGGATGTTAAAAGACACACTAAGGCCAATCAAATGCCCATTGTGATACCACATGAATCTAAAAAGGCTTTTCTTCGAAAGCTCATTCAAACCAATTAGAGTTCCTTACGAAACGTAGAAGATTAATTATATTAATATGTACGAGATCGTTTAGATCATTGTAGAAGTATTCTCCTGAGTGAATCATACGTTAATGAGCAAAAGCAGGACAGGTACAGAGGGGGTCAAGAACTGTTTCCTCCTCTTGCTCATCCATGCAGAAATCATAACAAAATACGCCTAGTCGCGCAGCGTTTCTTCCAATTAGACAGTGTCCAGTAATGACACCAATTACGGAGCTTATATGCACTTTGCTTAGAGATTTCAGGCATCTATGTAGATCTCTTTCGTCAATACTTACTACTTTCTTACTTACTTATCCGGCTCACAATCCATGAAGGATCTTAGCCTGAGATACTGCAGCCTTCCATCGTGAACGGTCCCTCGCATGCACTTTCTAACCGTCGAAACCAAGCGCTCTGGCATCCGCAGTCACTTGGTCTTTGTACCGTAGGTTCTGTCTTCCTTGCCGTCTGGGGCTGGGATGAGAAGACTTTCTTGGCTGGAGCGTTATCGTCCACTCGATCGATGTGGCCGAGCCAATGTAGTCGTCTTTTCTTGGCCTTCTGGACTACATCCACATCTTGGTACAGCTCAAACAGTTCGCGGTTGAACCTTCTTTTCCATTCGCCATCGTCGCATACGGACCGAAAATCCGTCGAAGAATTTTCTTTCGAGAAGTATCGATTCCCCTTTTTTACTTATCGTTTAGCACTCGGCGCCGTAGAGTAGGACTGGTGTAATCAGAGTTTTGTATAGCAGACACTTTGTCTTTCGAGTGAGGAGTTTTAAACTCAGTTGTTTTGCCAAACCGAAGGAGCAGCGGTTCGCTAGGTCAATTCTTCTTCGGATCTCCACTAAGGTGTCGTTTGTGGGATTCGTCAATACTAGATTATCGAAACAACAAGCCGTCAACAAAGATTGTGTGATAAACTTGACTTTGTTCACTTTATTTGCCTTTAAATATTAAATAAATTAATGTTAATGTTTTTGTTTTTCGTTTAATACCTAGTATGACAGTTTTTTTCTCGTTATAATAATATCAAGTATTAGCTTAAACAGTAATGAGAATTTAACAATGCTAAATGCTAAAGATGCTTAAAGCCTGACCTACATCGGAACATAAAGTGCCAAAAAGTACAAAAAAGTATTCGTATTGAGCACTCTGGGCACAGTGATCATGGTCAAGCTTTTGTTCACGCTCACTTTATAAAAAATGAGAGGGAGATATTCAGATATGCATTTGTAGAAGCAGTACAGAACATAACTTGCACTGCTTTGTACTTGTTGGCACTTTATGTTCCGATGTAGTTCAGGCTTTAGTGTTATTTATAATTTGATTACATGTTTGTTTCCTTTTCGGGTTAACTTGATGAAGCATTTCAAAAATTTTATATAATATTTATGTTGTCAACCATGATTAATTTGGTATAAAAAAACAATTGCATTATACCTTATTATTGTATTAATTTTAATATATATTTTAGGTATTCTAAAAGAAAGACAAATTAGAGAATAGGTTCGCAATTGGATTGCGATTTGAATACAATAATTATTATCTTTTGATCTTTTGTAAGAATTGTAACTTTTGTAAATAAGTATTGGAACTTTTTTTAAGGAGTAGAATTAATTGACAAGTGCCCAACGAAGAGGGTGATATATAATCAGCCCAATCGAGGTAACCGTCGGAGCGCCCTGCCTGTCGCAGAACTACATCGAAGCGAAATTTGGAGGAACGACGACGGTTACCTCGATTGGGTCGAATTTCTTTGTTTTTTTTTTTTAATTTCAAAATCATACGATTATAAAAATTGTAATTGATTTGGAGGAGAACTTAAACTAGCCTTCGATGAATAGAGATCAGACTGGCCTTTGTGGCGACGACTGATGTAGAAACGGCGGCGGTGGTGGTGGAGCTCGTTGTTTGCGTTGCAATATTGATAGAATTTTCGGTATGGCACCTTTAGATGTCTTTGGATGTGAATTATTGTTAGGTGGTGGCATCCATTGTATGGGGACTTTGTGATTAATGTGAGTCTGATGTGACGATGGGATTTGAGCTAGCTGTTGATGTAGAACAGCTCCACCGGGTGATTGTAAATTAAGAACATTTGAATTAGGATAATGTGGAAGATCTTTATTTGAACATGTTTGTTGTGGAATGTTGTTTGAGACACGAGGTCGTGCTTGTTGTTGTGACAATTGGTTATGTTGTTGTTGTTGTTTAGTCTCATTTATTTGAAAGTGATTTTCTTCATAAGGATAATCGTAAAGGTTTTTCTTGGGACGAGATTTGCGTGCGGCTTTCTCGGGATAATGATTGGCAGTCATAATGTGTGACGCATCGCCTCTTGGTTTTGTTGGCATCGTTGTTGGTCGATTTGAACGGCTACCGTGTTGCAAATGCCTATTGTTACTAGGACCAGGCTCTTTTAGAGGGGCAGTGGTAATGCTTTTGAATTCATTTTCACCCTCGGAACCAAACGATTTTCGGGGCGATGGCGATCGAGAGGATTTGCTCTCTTCCAAACGAGCCCGAAATCCTTGAATAGATTCATTTAATGCCCACAACTGAGTCAACAATGACAAGTCCATTTGTCTTAAATTGTGCATTTCTTGACGAAGTGTTGCTAATTGCGTGTCCATGTTACTCTCGTTTGATGTCGTTCCTGTCGATGAAACTGTTGGCGATTTGCTGGCTTCGCCGCTGCTTACTGAATCGGCTGTCGATGACAAGCTACCATAGCGATTGGGGCCATCAGAAGCATCTCTTTGAGGCAAATTTCGTGCACTCGACGATGTACTTGGTGTGTCGACATGATTTAAATGAGTGCCCTCTGGTAGAACAGCATTAGCGAGGCTTTTTGGTAGAGGTGGTAGATCAGGATAAGACATCACGGTGGCAATTTCTTATTCACTTAATAACTTTGTATGTTTTTGGTATTGTCTTTGAATTTCAGTACTTACTGATTAGAGCGCACGTAGCAAATAATAAATAGTATTTATTAGAATAGTTTTATTGATAAATTCAATGAATGTTGAATTTCCAAGCTTGTCGGCACATTGGGCACTGCTTATTTAAGGGTTGTAAATTGAGCCATTTTACAATACAATGCATGTGGAAACAATGGGAACAAACACCCCAAACGAGTGGGCAATCATCGCCAGGTAGTGAACACTCTGGACACGTACTCTCGAACGACATACGACAAATACCACAATTTTCATCATTAGCTATCCAGCGCCAAGATGCAACGCCCATCCAAGATTTTATTTTAACTTTCATTGCATAAGATTTGACAAATCCATTGAAATATTAAAACTCTGCTTTGCTTGCAATCACCTCTCTACTTGGCAGAAAAATTGAAGTAATATAGGAAAATAGGTCGTACAAAGTTTTTATTTTAAGTGCGCTTACAAAGATGCTCAGTGACCAGGATTATGCTTTCATTCGTTCACAAAACTTTACGATTTCATATTTGTTAGTTTCATAATAATCAAGTAGCGATAACAATAAATTCAACGACAAAATAATTCGAGATTTATTTAACACTTAATTCGCCACACAAATCCGTATACCGAGTACATAATTATTAAACTTCAAGCATGTCCATGTCCATCGTGTTGTAAGAAATTTGTGAATGTGAATGTAGTTTTTTTTTTTGTATGACAAGAAAAAACTATAGGCCCGCGCTCGTTCAATGAAAATTAAGCAATTTTCAAATACAATTGAAAAATGCATAACTTTCTTTTCAGGAACTGTCCACGTTCAAATTCATATCCAAATACAATCTGGATAATTTGTGCTGTTGTTATTTTGGATAAATTCGGAAATAATACTGGTATTTTTGGAGGAATTAAGAGAGATCTTTGTAAATATATTTGGGGAGTATTCTCCAGATTACAAACGATGGTGGCGCCATCTTGAGACACTTCATTTTCTTATTTTACATAAGTTTGTATTGTAGCTGCCAGCTGTTTGACAGATCTTCTGTCAAACAAAGCAGAGAACCAATCTTGATGGATAAAAATTTGATCTTTCATTGATAGCAAACAATTGTTTTTAGCAATAATGACGGTAGAAAACAAAATGTTTATAACGACATCTTACTTACTTACATAAGGGGTCGGTGGAGTTTTACACTCCAAGTTGATTGAGGTCCTCTTCCACTTAAGTACGCCACCTGAGTCGTGGTCTTCCTCTCCTCCTACGTCCCTCGGGAATAGTGTCGAAGGCTTTCCGGGCCGGAGCATTGGTGTCCATCCGGTCTAAATGACCGAGCCATCTGAGTCTCTGGACCTTGACCCTTCTGGATAGGTCCATGTCGTTGTACAACCCGTAAAGTTCGCTGTTGTATCTCCTTCGCCATTCCCCTTCAATGCACACGGAGCCAAAAAAGATCCAAAGAACTTTCTTCTCGAAACAGCTTAAGGCACTTTCATCTGATTTTGTGAAAGTCCATGCTTCTGCACCGTACAGCAGGACTGGGATGATGAGTACGCTGTACAATTTTACCTTAGTTGCTCGAGAGAGGGCTTTTCCACTCAACTGCTTTCTTTGCCCAAAGAAACAGCGATTAGCAAGAGTTATTCTTCGTCTGATCTCGGCGCTGGTGTTATTGCCCGTGTTTATAGCTGAGCCTAGGTAGACAAACTCCTCTACTACCTCGAAGTTGTATGCGTCTATTGTGACGTTCTGTCCGAGCCGTCGCTGTTGGGTGTCCTTCCTCGAAGACAGCATATTCTTCGTTTTTCCTTCATTTACCGCTAAACCCATATTTGCCGCTTCTGTCTCAATTCTCACAAAGGCGCCATTGACATTACGCTGTGTTCTTCCCATTATATCAATATCATCGGCGTACGCGAGAAGTTGAACAGATTTTGGAAGATAGTGCGTCTGGTGTTGACGGTGGAGATCTGCACTATCTTCTAAAGAATGATGTTACAGAAATCGCACGACAGAGCATCGCCTTGTCTGAATCCTTTTACCCCGTTGCCAACCTTGATGGAGCAGCGTGAGTTCTCCATCGTCATTTTGCACAAGCGAACGGGCTTGGCAGTGATGCCTTCCGTCGATCGCAATGTGATCAATCTGGTTGACGGTTGATTGATCAGGAGATCTCTATGTACCTTTACCGCTGTTGAGATGAGGGAATCAGGTGCTTGCTACCACAACATTTCGCCCCGCAGCAAAATCGATCAGCCTGAATCCGTTATCGGAAGTGGTGTCGTGTAGGCTGTGCTTTCTAACTGTTCGACCAAAGATGTCCTCTTTTAACAGCTTTGCGTTAAAATCGCCGAGGACAACTGCTCGTACATTTTGTCAAGGAGGTCGTAAAACTCGTCTTTGGTGTCGTCATGCGCACATATCGTGTCGTTATGCGTTCGCTTATACATTTGAAGCTCAAGACTTTTTGCCTGAGTCTGCTTCCCACGACGAATCCGCATCCAAAGAGTCGCTGTTGTTGTTCTCGGTAACAATCACCAAAGTAGATGTCGCAGTTTCTCATGCTCCTTTTGCCCGGTCCATGCCAATGCATTTCCTGGATAGCGGTAATGTCTGCTTTGTAGCAGTTGAGGGTCTCCGCTAACTGTTCGGCAGCACGCGGTCTATTAAGGGACCTAAAAGTCCACGTGCATATCCGAAATTCATTGTCCTTTACACATTTGCTTGGGTCGTGTTGTTGCTTCACAACAAGATTCTTTTCTACGAGCCCGGGAAGTCACCCCGACGCACAACCCCCAAACTGGAGTACCAGGCAAAGGATGTGACTCCAAGTGCAAGAGCCGGAAAAACCGCTCCTTTTACGGCCTGGGCTTCAAATAAGTCGAAGTAGCCCGTAAAGGTGTTCACCAAGTAGGTTGGTCTAACTGGAACTGAAGACGCCACCGTTGATTGCAAAAAAGAAATTCATTCGCTGGATTCCCTCGATGGGAGTGCCTTGGTAGGAACACTCCTTCGTTGTGGGGTAAACATGGGAGGCCCTTCTGCGAAAACAAGTTTCGCGATCGCATAGCTCTAAGCTTCATATAGTAGTAGTTACCGTAAGCCGATCCGCCACGTCAAGGCTCACCCCATGGAGGGAACCGTCGTACCTATCTCACCTGAAAGGGAAAACATAGGTATACCAATTGCTACATGCAAACTTTTGCTAAAAGAAACAGCCTTAGCGATAACAAGGTCTAGATTGTACAATTTACCTTCGTTCGCAGCCACAAAGCTCATATAGCCGTGACTTGACCTAAAGCACTCTAAGGACTTGTTATCTCAAAGCAGATTTCACATAAGCTCCCTGTATCCGCAGCCACTTTAACCTAACCTAACCAACATGCAACTCTTTTTTCATTAACTACGGTTTTCAAGAACCAAATCACTTTGCGAAGAGAAATTTGATTGATTGATTACATTAAAAGAAAATACTACTGCAATGCCATATCATATCTGATACTATGCTATATTTTCACTTTGCTTTTGTTTTTCAAAGCATGATTTTGCTCCTAAGGTTAATTATTAATTCATAATGTTAACAATATGACCGAATTTAATATGCACTGACGCTCTTGTCCTGGAAAAAACATGGTTTTTGGTTTATAAAGTGTGACTAACTATGAAATTGAAGTAGTTAGATTTTGGCAATTGGCTTGAAAAGGATTACATTTTGTGAACTATCGTGCAATTCAGTGCATCATAAAAATGTCCGATATAAGTGCAGAAAAATTTGAAAGTTCCAAGAAATCAAGATGGAATTCGAACTTTTTAAATATTTTCCTCGTTAAGGGTGCTGTGCATGGGTTACCCTATGTTGGTAACAAGAGGTTAACATTGATGGAGAGGTAGTTCATATGAGCATATTGGTATTTCTGATCAGGGAACTAATATCTTCCCTTTAATTAGGGTCTTGTGGCTTCTTCTAGCTTTTGTAGCCCTTTACTTGTCTATTCATTTGGCATTAGAGTCATTGGATAGATTTAATACGAAAAGTACTGTTATTTCTATTGAGAGGGATTATCATTATTGGAATACAACGATACCTAGTGCTACAATCTGTCCAATGGAAAGATTGAGCTACGAAAAATTTGCTTCGTACTATGAGTAAGTTCATATGGAAAAATGTTCTATTAATTTCATTTTAGCTATATACAATCCTTTATATTAATAATACATTATATTAATTGGTTTGATGAATATTTATATAAAGATTCAACTTGGATACGTAGGTATATTACGCTAGAATCTCCATTTTATAAACCGGACTCGGGAACCATCTGAGAATTTGTTGCTAAGTTGTTGCTATTTCGTACCGAAAGAATTAATTTTGTACCTCTCTTAGTTTACGAGAAACGGCTGAAGACCTGACGTAATATTACGTTACAATCTCCCCTTATATATCTAGACAAAGAAAACACCTATCGACTTGAATCCAATTCTATATTTTGTTGCTATTTTGTTGCTGAGAAATAGGCCAGAAATAACTATTTAAATGATAAAGAAGAGTTTTTAAAAAACAAAAATGATTTTATTCAGAAAACAATATTTGACAAAAATACACGAAAGTCGACTGGATATCTTGATCAAAGATTAAATAAGTAACAAGATGGGAAACAAGGCTGTCAAAGTGACAGTTGCCTACAAGCTAAAATTTACGGATTGTTAAGATGTGTGCGTGTTTTCACAAATACATTCTTTCAATCCGTCTATTCACCAAAGGGGAATAATTTTGGCAGTTAAATTTGAAAAACAAGGTGAGTTAATGGATATGTTCACAAAGAGTGTAAATTTGGTAAGCAAATATCAACGAAAAAAAGGCGTAGAAATTGTTCGTGAAATTTTATTATTTGGTTCGTTCAAATTTTGACGGTGATGGAAATTTTGTACATCCTTATCTACATGTTAAATCAGATCAATACAAATCTGTATTTTCTCGAAATCTAAAGAAATTCAAATTTTTTGTTTTCTTTCAAAAAAATAATTAAATGTTTTATAATTTTTATAAAATAAGGAATAAGGATGAAGGATGTTCAATTTTGTTCTACTTGTTTTTGGAAACGATCTCACGGGCACTTATGATACTTGTTATATGAAAATAAAGACTAATTTTTCGGCTCATTTTGTAACTTTTAACTATAAATAAAAAAAAACGTAAACAATGATTAAATTGATAATAAGACTTACCTAATGTCTCCTGAATTCAATAGCGAAAAATTATAATCTGCTAATGAAGAAGATTATTTTGATACTAGCTTAGAATGACGTTTTAAACATAACTCAAACGTTATTTTATATGCTGATTCCATTGACGCTTATCACAAGCTTTAGCGAAGTAGATTGACAACAGTGCTTTTATTTGATCTAGGTTAGGATCTAGGTACATATTCGTAGGTCAAAAACTTAGTATTATAGAACGTTTGGTATAATACTACGTTTTTTCTACCCTAAATTTCAGAAAAGTCGAGATTTCTTCTTAATCTACTTCGCTAATTTTCGTGATAAGCGTCAATGGAATCAGATATATATATGGAAGCAAATAATATAACACTTAAAACTCTTAACATTGTTCATTATCAGACTATAATTTTGAGCCAATACTTTTAAACATTTTAATGCGTTTCTGCATATAAGCATTACTTAATGTAAGGCACAAGAAAATATATCTTCGGTCTAAAGTTTCGGGACGCATTCAAAATAATTCAACTCTTTTCATGGTGAGTTTGAGAAGAACGTGTTTGACAATTTCAAAATTCAATCTAGCAATCCAAGTTAAATTTGAAAAAGCGAAAACAAACAAAAGAGAACTGTTGAAAATGCGAAAACAAACAAAAAAGAACTGTGAAAAATAGACAAATCTCACCTTATCGCTTTGTTTTTGTAACTCACATGTATTCATATAGACGGAAAGAAAAAGAAAATGAAGGAATATGAAAATTGCGGGATCAAGGGAGTAAAACGTAAGTCAGTTTCCCATCTTGTTACATATTTAATCTTTGATCTTGATGTTCAAATTGTATCTGCCCTCTGCGACGCTGCCACTCCAGCTTATCTCTTGATGCGATTCGTTGGTTGCTTTGAAGATCGTTTTGTGTTTATCTTATCGGCTTGGTTTATGTAATTGGATCTGGACCGGCCGATGTTTACTTTATCTTGGTGCTGATGCTATTAAAATTGAAGGGTCGCCGTTGCCTCGGTCAATGTTTACTTTATCTTGGTGCTGATGCTATTAAAATTGAAGGGTCGCCGTTGCCTCGGTCTCAAGTGTCTTGTGTGATGTAGTTGTATACGTAACTCCCCCTCCTTAAGATTGTTGTTTCTCCCGAAACAATTTATTCTTTCTCTACACAGAAATATAATTACAGTGCATAATATAAAAATAGTTACAATGTGTATGTACAGTGGCTACCCTAAATTTCAGAAAGTCGAGATGTTCGTCTTACTCTTCGCTAATTATCGTGATCAGCGGTCACTGGAATCAAACATATTATAACATTTAATACTCTTAACATTGTTCTAATGACTATAATTTTGTGCAATTCTTTTAATCATTTTTAATGCGTTTCTGATTGTATAAGGCAAAAAAAATATATTTTCGATCTAAAGTTACGAACGCATCCAAATTCATAATTCAAGTCTTTTCGTGGTGAAGTTTAAGAAGAACGTGTTGATAATTTCAATATTCAATCTGTGCAATCCACAGTTAATATTTGAAATGCGAAACTAACAAAGAGAACTGTTGAAAATGCGAAAAACAAAACAAAGAGAATGTTGAAAAATAGAAATAATCTCACTTTTCCCATCGCTTTGTTTCTTGTAACTCACTTGTATCATGTAGACTGAAAAAGAAAAAATAAATGAAGGAATATGGAAAATTGCGGGATCTAGGGAGTGAAAACGTAAGTCAGTTTCCAATTCTTGTTACATATTTAATCTTTCTTCAGTGCTTGCTGAACAGACCATAGAGAATAATATAATACTAGAGTCACGGACTTGGTGTGTGTTCGGCTTCTCATTTTTGCCTACAAGCTGCAATTTGGTCGTTTTTGTACTAACCCAGTGAGAAATGTGTTTGTTTTCCAATGCTTTTTAAATGAGAAACCTGCCCACCATATAATTTCGCATCTGAGTTAGATACAATGCTCAGGTTGGGGAGTCGAAGGTGGGTTTTCGATGGGCTCAGATTTCGGAAAAATATGATTTCCGTCGATCTCAGCATTTTCAAAAAAACTTACATACAAAAAATGCATGTAATATGAAAAACAAATACGTTATATTGTTTTCTTTGCACTTTTAACATATAATTGCACTATAATTTACCAATATTTGTATCAAAAATCTTAATAAATCTTTAAAAAAAAAAGTCGTGCGTTTAGTCTC
>CAKKXW010000002.1:42805853-42823540 GCA_920937365.1 Sphaerophoria rueppellii
TTTCTAGAGAGAATTAAGGAGGTTTTTATGGTCATAATTAAGGCTTAAAATGGTTTTATTGTTGTCGTGTTTAATAGGTCTAACATAAACCTATACTTAAACTTGCACTTGTTAAGGACTTTTCTTTCAAAACGTAAAAAGTTAAGATAAACTTTTAACGAATTAAAAGTAACTTGCTCGCGCCCGGATATCAAAAAAGAACAGTATGTTTTTTTTTTAGATTTATTTAACACTTAATTCGCCACACAAATCCGTATACCGAGTACATAATTATTAAACTTCAAGCATGTCCATGTCCATCGTGTTGTAAGAAATTTGTGAATGTGAATGTAGTTTTTTTTTTTGTATGACAAGAAAAAACTATAGGCCCGCGCTCGTTCAATGAAAATTAAGCAATTTTCAAATAGAATTGAAAAATGCAAAACTTTCTTTTCAGGAATTGTTCACGTTCAAATTCATATCCAAATACAATCTGGATAATTTGTGCTGTTGTTATTTTGGTAAAATTCGGAATTAATACTGGTATTTTTGGAGGAATTAAGAGAGATCTTTGTAAATATATTTGGGGAGTATTTTCCATATTACAAACGATGGTGGCGCCATCTTGAGACATTTCACAAAAGCACTTTTTTTTTTACATAAGTTTGTATTGTAGCTGCCTGCTTGGTTTGACAGATCTTCTGTCAAACAAAGCAGAGAACCAATCTTGATGGATAACATTTGATCTTTCATTGATAGTAAACAATTGTTTTTAGCAATAATGACGGTAGAAAACAAAATGTTTATAACGCCATCTTACTTACTTACATAAGGGGGCGGTGGAGTTTTACACTCCAAGTTGATTGAGGTCCTCTTCCACTTAAGTACGCCACCTGAGTCGTGGTCTTCCTCTCCTCCTACGTCCCTCGGGAATAGTGTCGAAGGCTTTCCGGGCCGGAGCATTGGTGTCCATCCGGTCTAAATGACCGAGCCATCTGAGTCTCTGGACCTTGACCCTTCTGGATAGGTCCATGTCGTTGTGCAACCCGTAAAGTTCGCTGTTGTATCTCTTTCGCCATTCCCCTTCAATGCACACGGAGCCAAAAAAGATCCGAAGAACTTTCTTCTCGAAACAGCCTAAGGCACTTTCATCCGATTTTGTCAAAGTCCATGCTTCTGCACCGTACAGCAGGACTGGGATGATGAGTACGCTGTACAATTTTACCTTAGTTGCTCGAGAGAGGGCTTTTCCACTCAACTGCTTTCTTTGCCCAAAGAAACAGCGATTAGCAAGAGTTATTCTTCGTCTGATCTCGGCGCTGGTGTTATTGCCCGTGTTTATAGCTGAGCCTAGGTAGACAAACTCCTCTACTACCTCGAAGTTGTATGCGTCTATTGTGACGTTCTGTCCGAGCCGTCGCTGTTGGGTGTCCTTCCTCGAAGACAGCATATACTTCGTTTTTCTTTCATTTACCGCTAAACCCATTTTTGCCGCTTCTGTCTCAATTCTCACAAAGCCACCATTGGCACCACGCTGTGTTCTTCCCATTATATCAATATCATCGGCGTACGCGAGAAGTTGAACAGATTTTGGAAGATAGTGCGTCTGGTGTTGACGGTGGAGATCTGCACTATCTTCTAAAGAATGATGTTAAAGAAATCGCACGACAGAGCATCGCCTTGTCTGAATCCTTTTACCCTGTTGCCAACCTTGATGGAGCAGCGTGAGTTCTCCATCGTCATTTTGCACAAGCGAACGGGCTTGCCAGGGATGCCTTCCGTCGATCGCAATGTGATCAATCTGGTTGACGGTTGATTGATCAGGAGATCTCTATGTACCTTTACCGCTGTTGAGATGAGGGAATCAGGTGCTTGCTACCACAACATTTCGCCCCGCAGCAAAATCGATCAGCCTGAATCCGTTATCGGAAGTGGTATCGTGTAGGCTGTGCTTTCTAACTGTTCGACCAAAGATGTCCTCTTTTAACAGCTTTGCGTTAAAATCGCCGAGGACAACTGCTCGTACGTTTTGTCAAGGAGGTCGTAAAACTCGTCTTTGGTGTCGTCATGCGCACATATTCGTGTCGTTATGCGTTCGCTTATACATTTGAAGCTCAAGACTTTTTGCCTGAGTCTGCTTCCCACGACGAATCCGCATCCAAAGAGTCGCTGTTGTTGTTCTCGGTAACAATCACCAAAGTAGATGTCGCAGTTTCTCATGCTCCTTTTGCCTGGTCCATGCCATCGCATTTCCTGAATAGCGGTAATGTCTGCTTTGTAGCAGTTGAGGGTCTCCGCTAACTGTTCGGCAGCACGCGGTCTATTAAGGGACCTAAAAGTCCACGTGCATATCCGAAATTCATTGTCCTTTATACATTTGCTTGGGTCGTGTTGTTGCTTCACAACAAGATTCTTTTCTACGAGCTCGGGAAGTCACCCCGACGCACAACCCCCAAACTGGAGTACCAGGCACTCGATGTGACTCCAAGTGCAAGAGCCGGAAAAACCGCTCCTTTTACGGCTTGGGCTTCAAATAAGTCGAAGTAGCCCGTAAAGGTGTTCACCAAGTAGGTTGGTCTTACTCGAACTGAAGACGCCACCGTTGATTCCATAAAAGAAATTCGTTCGCTGCCGTTCCTCGATGGGAGTGCCTTGGTGGGAACGCTCCTTCGTTGTGGGGTAGTAAGTAGTATCAGCCTACTCCTCTTTAACCTGTCGACAATGGGAGGCCCTTCTGCGAAAACAAGTTTCGCGATCGCATTGTTGAACACGCAGAGTAAATTCAAATTCCAATTTTAAGAGTAGTTGTTTTTGAACAATCAACTTTAAAAACTTTATTGAGATATAAAGAATATGAAAGAATATATTAGATAAATTATATTATAGAAATTCATTGTACTTACTCTTGGTCTCTCTGCTTTCGTTCGATGCTCGTGTTCAAATAAGATAAAAACGGATTTTGCATTTCATAGGTCCGTTAGTTATTCGGAGAATGGTTCAGAATTTTGCGCTTGGTTCAGAATTTCCAAACCATCCCTCGAACCGTGAAATGAAATCATTCAACCATAATGAAGTAAGCACGAACAGCATTCAGAGAAACCAAGAGTAGTGTTTACGCAGAGGGCGTTGGTAACACGCATAACTCTAAGCTTCATAGTAGTAGTTACCGTAAGCCGCTTCGCCACGTTAAGGCTTACCCCATGGAGGGAACCGTCGTACCTATCTCACCTGAAAGGGAAAACATAGGTATACCAATTGCTACATGCAAACTTTTGCTAAAAGAAACAGCCTTAGCGATAACAAGGTCTAGATTGTACAATTTACCTTCGTTCGCAGCCACAAAGCTCATATAGCCGTGACTTGACCTAAAGCACTCTAAGGACTTGTTATCTCAAAGCAGATTTCACATAAGCTCCCTGTATCCGCAGCCACTTTAACCTAACCTAACCAACATGCAACTCTTTTTTCATTAACTACGGTTTTCAAGAACCAAATCACTTTGCGAAGAGAAATTTGATTGATTGATTACATTAAAAGAAAATACTACTGCAATGCCATTTCATATTTGATACTATGCTATATTTTCACTTTGCTTTTGTTTTTCAAAGCATGATTTTGCTCTTAAGGTTAATTATTAATTCATAATGTTAACAATATGACCGAATTTAATATGCACTGACGCTCTTGTCCTGGAAAAAACATGGTTTTTGGTTTATAAAGTGTGACTAACTATGAAATTGAAGCAGTTAGATTTTGGCAATTGGCTTGAAAAGGATTACATTTTGTGAACTATCGTGCAATTTAGTGCATCATAAAAATGTCCGATATAAGTGCAGAGAAATTTGAAAGTTCCAAGAAATCAAGATGGAATTCGAACTTTTTAAATATTTTCCTCGTTAAGGGTGCTGTGCATGGGTTACCCTATGTTGGTAACAAGAGGTTAACATTGATGGAGAGGTAGTTCATATGAGCATATTGGTATTTCTGATCAGGGAACTAATATCTTCCCTTTAATTAGGGTCTTGTGGCTTCTTCTAGCTTTTGTAGCCCTTTACTTGTCAATTCATTTGGCATTAGAGTCATTGGATAGATTTAATACGAAAAGTACTGTTATTTCTATTGAGAGGGATTATCATTATTGGAATACAACGATACCTAGTGCTACAATCTGTCCAATGGAAAGATTGAGCTACGAAAAATTTGCTTCGTACTATGAGTAAGTTTATATGGAAAAATGTTCTATTAATTTCATTTTAGCTATATACAACCCTTTATATTAATAATACATTATATTAATTGGTTTGATGAATATTTATATAAAGATTCAACTTGGATACGTATATTACGCTAGAATCTCCATTTTATAAACCGGACTCGGGAACCATCCGAGAATTTGTTGCTAAGTTGTTGCTATTTCGTACCGAAAGAATTAATTTTGTACCTCTCTTAGTTTACGAGAAACGGCTGAGGACCTGACGTAATATTACGTTACAATCTCCCCTTATATATCTAGACAAAGAAAACACCTATCGACTTGAATCCAATTCTATATTTTGTTGCTATTTTGTTGCTGAGGAATAGGCCAGCTACATTTGTCGGAATCGTAACCCTTCACGGGGGTGTACCACCCTTAGCCCTATAAATACGGCAGCTAGGAACACGAGATAAGCCGCGTTGCTAGTAACTAAACATAGCCTATATTATTAAGTGTAAATATAGCTTAAATAAATTAAATAAATAAACGCTGACGTAACGTTACTATAGACAAAGATGGTGGCCTGCTACGCAGGCGATTGCTTACATTTTGTATTAACGTGTTGGTCTTCGTCGGAGACATATCGCTCGTTTTGGTTTAATTTATTTAGTTTCGACATTTGTGACCGTGCAGTGTTTTGAATTTGGTAAACGAGTTTTTATATCATATGGTTTGTAATGAATAAAGTCAAAAACTACTTATCTGATTTCAAACTTGATTTCAAGTTGGTTCAGGTCCTCTACCACTTGTGTACTCCACCGCAGTTGCGGTCTTCCGCTTCTGCGACGTCCTTCCGGATTGGATTCGAAGACTCTACGAGCCGGGGCATTATTTTCCATTCGCTCAACCAATCATCTAAGTCGTTGGACCTTAACTTTTCTGGCTAGGTCAGTGTCGCTGTACAGCTCGTACAGTTCTTGGTTGAATCTTGGTCTCCATTCTCCATTAATGTAGACAGGACCAAAAATCACTCGAAGAATTTTTCTCTCAAAGCAGCCCAAAGCGTTTTCATCAGATGTTGTCATAGTCCATGTCTCTGCACCATACTTGAGGACCGGGATGAGGGTTTTGTAGAGCGTCACTTTAGTTGCTCGGGAGAGGACTTTACAACTCAATTGCCTTCTAAGCCCAAAGAAGCAGCGATTGGCAAGAGTGATTCTTCATTTGATTTCAGCGCTGGTGTTGTTGTCTGAGTTAAATCTGTCTATGTTGACATTTGCTCCAAGACGTCGATGTTGGTTGTCCTTTCTTGGCGACAGCATTAACTTGGTCTTGCCCTCGTTAACCGCTAGACCCATCTTCCTGGCCTCCGTCTCAAGGCTCACAAACGCTCCACTGACATCACGCTGTGTTCTTCCAAATATGTCAATGTCGTCTGCGTATCCTAGCAGCTGGACGGACTTTAGAATTAATGGAGCTTTTAAAAAAGGTTTCTATTTATTCACTCTCCATTAGAGAAAAATATCAGCTTTCATTTCAAACTTATTAACTGTTCGAAATTATAATATGGATAATAGTTTGGAATATTTGTTGGATTTAAGTGATGAGGATGAGTAGGTATAATTGGCTTCAACCTGAATGAAGACAATATCGAATGGCAGACAGCATAGATATGGAAAAG
The DNA here is from genome assembly GCA_920937365.1 of Sphaerophoria rueppellii. Lineage (NCBI taxonomy): Eukaryota > Metazoa > Arthropoda > Insecta > Diptera > Syrphidae > Sphaerophoria > Sphaerophoria rueppellii. The sequence continues at coordinate 42,811,709 of CAKKXW010000002.1, forward strand.
TGGGATGATGAAGATTTCCTCGTTCAATTTCGTTTATCCAAACCGACTGTGGTAAAAGTACTCGAAATTATTCGAACTGATTTGGAATACTCGCTTGAAAGGTAGACAAGTTTAAATAAAATGAAATAGTCCTGACTAAAGCTGTTATTTTTTTAAATTTTATAATTTTAAGGTCACGTTATATTCGTCCAATTGCTCAATTGCTCATTATCTTACGTTTTTACGCTCTTGGATCCATGCAAATATCTATCGCCGATTTCGCTTGTGAAAGTGTTGCTTTTGTTTCCAATTTATTGCCAAAAGTTACGTGGGCCATTGCAAGGAATCGATCAAGATTCATATATATGCCCCAAACTATATCTGAAATGACTGCAGCTAGCGAGCAATTCTATAAGTTTGGCCGATTTCCGGGAACTATCGGTGCAATTGACTGCACACACGTAAAAATTCAATCTTCTGGTGGTGAGGATGCAGAAAATTATCGGAATAGAAAATGCTTTTACTCCTTTAATGTGCAAGCATTGTGTTAGGCCAACATGAAAATTATTAATATAGCTAGTCGCTCGCTGGCCTGGTGCATCCCACGACCAAACAATTTTCAACAACTCGCAACTCAAAATAAAATTAGAAAGAGGCGATTTTGGCAATTTTATAATCATCGGGGACTCGGGCTATTGAAACACTCGTTTTTTTGGCGACTCCTTTTGTCAACCCGGATAACAATTTGAAAATTTTGTACATATATAATGAAAGCGAGATTCGTACACGAAACGTCATAGAGCGCACATTTGGAGTGATGAAACGAAGATTCCCCAGTGCATGCAGCAGTTTTTTTTATTTTCTATAACTGATGCATGTTGCAGAATACATTGAAGGAGAATATCTTCCTCTGCTTCTGTAAAATTCGAAGTACGGGTTCGCTATTTCATCATTTTGAAAGGAAAATAAACTTTGAATCTGTTGTTAAAGAAGACACGACCAGCTTCTTTTGATGTTTTAAAAAGACTCCCCTTGTCGTGTCATTTAGGTTATCGCGAGCCCAAACATTGCCAGTCGATAATAGTCGGCACGTTTAAAGAGTCAGCACAATTCAATTACTGTATGATTGCACTTTGATTGACCCAAAACAATATCCGTAATATGATATCGAATTGACAATCAAATACAACACAATTGGAGTGTGCTGAGTTCAACGCACGACGATTTCCTCTGGTAGGTGTTGGAGGAGATATCTACAACACTGTTAAATATTTTGTTTTTGACTGTTTAATTTACGTTATTTTTCATAAAGCCTAAAAATCTCTGGGATTTTTTTAAAAGGCTTTCAAATTTAAAGTAGCCATTAAAAACGGAGTATTTAATTACAGGAGAGTAAATAAAAGGAACAATTTAATTGAGGAATCTTAAAGGAGGCAATAGTTAAAAGAGGTTTTAACTAACAGCGTTTTAATGTAAAATTAAATGAGTGTCAATAAATTAGCCTTTAATGCTAAAGATTTAAGTATTAATGAAAAATTATTGATCAAAAACAGGCAAACTGCGAGGCCCAAATTTCGCACCACTTGAATAGGACACTTTAATAAAAAAAAAAAAACCGTTTTAGAATATTATTTTTCTTTTTATTGCGAACGTTACTTTAATTGGAAGTAACTGGAGTATTTTATTTAACAAATAAAAATGTTTTAATAGTGTGTTGAGCCACCTTTCTGCTCCAAAACTTCACAAATCCTGTTTGGAAGGGATGCATACAAACTGTCCTAATAATTTAGTGAAATCGAACTCCAAGCCGATTCGATGGCTTGGGTTAGTTCGGATATAGTTGAATATTGTTTTCGAAATACTTGACGTGTCAACCATCCCCAAATATTTTCTATGATATTCAATAGCTCCACATTTTGGCTCTGTATATAAGATTTAACTACCCAATCTGTGTGTATGGGCGCATTATCATGTTGATAAATCCAAGGCAGATGTCCAAAAAGGTTTTGAAAGTATGGTAAGGCCTCTTTTAATATACTATTGTAAGACAACGCATTCATTGTTGTTGACACAAAATCAATCTGCAATCTGCAAACTACGATTGCAGGTGCCATAATAGGAAATAGCTCCCCAAACCATTATACCTCCAACTCTGTTATGCAACAGGTCCAGATAATGAGTTTCTTTGCGGGGGTCATGGAAATAGTAGCTATATCCATTTGGACCTTCCAAATTAAATTTTTTTCGTCGGAAAAGACCACTCGATGCCACTCAGAAGTCCAGGTAACATGTGCGCGGAAAAAACTGAGGCGTTGCTCTTTTCGAACTGGGTAAAGGGGTGGCTTCTTCTTGATTTTAAGTCTTTTTATGTGTTAAGCTTTCGAAATAAAACGACGCATGGTTGTTAGACTTGCTTTAACACCACATTTTTCCCTGATTTTTGCCAAACAGTCGTGAGAATTTGACGCTTTTCTTAATAGGAAACCCGAACTACATTTTTAATGGACTAGTCTCTTTTTTTGACAATTTTACATTAAAGTGTGCTCAGGAAAATATTTTTGACTTGTTTGTCGTTTGTCAAAATATACAAAAACATATCAAAAATTCCCTCAATGTGAGACGATGAGATATTCAAGTGAAAAATAAAATAAAAGAACAAATAAAGTAGCTAGCATATTTTTAAATAAGTATCCGCCGTAGTGCAATTTCATGGGCTTGTTATATTACAGGAAAACACTGCAGGATGAGATCCATGACAAGGCTGGATTAACATGCCATTTCAAATTGTCAGAAGATTTCTTTCTCTGTCTTTATAAAATAATGTTACCCCTTTTTCTTGAAACTGACATTTTCATATTATTAATGCTGATATAAGGAAGAAAAAAATGTAGTATCATACTGGCTTAAACTGCGCTCCTTTTCGCATTTTAATTACGAATATTTGACAGCTGACTGGATTTATTTATTTTTTTTAAGAAAAAGTCGATTTATTGTCTACTGTACTTACTTACTTAAGTGTGCAAAACCGCAAATCTAAACAAAAAAATTTAAACTAAAATATCAAAATCTTGTCAAAATTATTTTTTTGCACAAAATTCAATCAAATTCAATTGTCAATTGTCCGTCGTATCCGTCAAATGCCTTGATTATGGGACGAGTTTCATAAGAACATGTTTATTCTTTCGTGCTGTCAGTTGAAAACGTCAAGCCAAGCGAAATTTGATTGAATCAAGATTTCATCGATTTTGCTTCAAGTTGTTTTTTCAATCTCAATTCTTTTTTTAGGACGCATGCTTTTTTAACACTAAATGTGCACATGCACGGTTGTAAGGCCGTAAGCGAATTGGATGAATTGTAGTTGAAAATGGATAAATTATTAACCACTACTGTCATATTTTAACCTGCTCTGCAGGTAGTCTAATTTTTAACACATTTTAATGCGAAGTGTCAAAATTTAACCAAACGTCAAGTTTTAACCGCTTTTTAACCACATTCGCACACGGCCTTAATGTTTAATTTTTTTCTTTTCCAGTACATTTTCTTCGTTTTTCATACAAGGCGAGCGAAAACGAATTGACTTTATAGCGAGCGAAGTAAAACAGAACGACAATGATTTCCCTTTGGGGTTTGATACAAGAAGAATTTTATTTTACTTTTAAGCTTCTATAAATACACATATTTTTCTAGTAGTTTTAGAGAGAGAGTTTGCTTTAATTTTACAATTACAATGTTAGGGCGAATTCAAATGTAATAATTATGGCGATTGGTATAATTTAGGCGCAAAATTTAAATTTAAATAAATACAATATTAATTTCTCTTTACATATTTCACAATATTAGAGCATTGGACTGTGCCGTCAGTCCGAAAAAGAGAGTATTATCTAAGCAAAGTTTAATTTACATATATTTTAAAAATATATTGATTTTTATAATTTAAATAGATTGAAACAGCGTTATCGATAACTAATGATATAAAGTTAATATATCAAAAATTAGAAAGCTTCATTCAGAATTTGGTTTCTATATCTTTGTGCAGTTAGGACAAAACTACTAAGAATATTCCAGTTTGATCCATTAAGCCCTTCGAGAGTTTCGTTTTGGTTAAGGACGCTTTTTCCCCAATGCACATAACGAATTGATGACAGAACAGGGCAAATCGCTATGAAGTGGAGTACGTTTTCCACTGTTCTATGGTTGCGAAGAGTATAGAGAACAGGGCCATATGGTCGGTAGTTTAACCGTATCAGTTCTCCTCTGGTTTTAAAAATAATTGAAATGGTCTTTAACGGATACTGGTCATGGAAATACATAGTTATTTTCACCAAGATTGTGCTTCAATTTCAGATTCATTCCCTTCACCTCTTTCCGTAAAGTTCTCGAAGATTTTGTTATCGATTCTTTCTAACAATATTGGGAAGGGCGGGTCCCAGTTTCTCCAGTCACTTTCCACTAGCCGAACATTATGTAGCACCTCCAAACGAGACCATTCTACGAAGAACTGTGACCTCTCTCGGAGCAGCTGTCTAACAATGACATTTGGCAGTCGATGATTTGGAAGCGCCAACACTTTTTTGATGTAGTTAAGATGCATCTTCAGCGTGAAAATATATAGCTGAGGCACTCCGGTATCTAAGTGCAGCATATACGTAGGTGTATGCTCAGGGAGCCAGAATATCTTTTTGAGGAAATATCTTAAAAGCTTTTCAACCTCCTCGTACTGTAGAAATCCCCACACTTGACCAGCATAGCATAAGAGCAACCTCATCATCTGGCGTATCTACCAGATCCATTTCGGAATATCAAATTTTTTGATTTGTCAGTATTGACTGTGAGGTTCCATAGAACGCAATATATCTTAAGCTTATTGATCATCATTTGCAGCATTTGAGGTGATTCCGCTAAAACACTTTAAATTTTGCACTTGGTGCTACATACTTTTTCCCCAGCACTCCCTTCCAGTTGCAGTTGATGGCTTGTTTCGATTCGATTAGTTTTTCCTGCAGGTGCTTCTTGAATGAAAGGTTGGGGGTAATAATAACTCCAAGGTTCTTATACTTCTTAACTTAATCCAGTGCAACATTATTCCAGGTCCATCTCTCTTCTCTGGCGTATCTACCAGATCCATTTCGGAATATCAAATTTTTTGATTTGTAAGTATTGACTGTGAGGTTCCATAGAACGCAATATATCTTAAGCTTATTGATCATCATTTGCAGCATTTTAGGTGATTCCGCTAAAATTACAATATCGTCCGCATACATAAGCGCTTTGATGTTGATACCAGCAAACATTATTCCTCCGGGAAGAGCCGTTGTGATGTCATCTGGGCTTAGAAGACATCCTTGCTTGACTCCAGTCGATTTTTTTTAAACCAATTGGACCCTTCATTACCGTTCCATATCGCTGTCATATTGTTTTCATAGAGCCGTCTTTTTACTGTCAACATTTTATGGGAGCTTCCAAGGCAGCTAAGCTTGTAAAAAAGAGCGTCTCTATCGATTGAGTCAAAAGCCGCTTTGAAATCAACGAAAAATGCGTACAAATTCTTTCTCTTGTCTAGATAGGATCTAGCAATGCAGGATAGGGTTAAAATATGATCAACAGTAGAGTATTTTTTCCTGAAACCTGCTTGGTACTCGCAGAGTAGTTTATTTTGTTGTGTCCAGTTCAAAAGTCGGTCAAGAATAACTCCGTTGTAGTCCGTCAGTTCCATTTACGTGTTTTGTTTGGTGTAAATTTTAGTTATGGTGTTGATAAACGATATACCTCGATAGTTACTAGGGTTATTTACGTCACCTTTTTTGAATAAAGGGAAAATGATGGTTTTGCAGAAGCTTTCGGGAATGATACCGTCGTTAAATATATAGTTAAAAGCAGTCGTTAGTTTTTCAAAAAAGTTGAATAGCAAATTTAATAGTTTAAGTACATTCATTAAAATAATAAATTTTAAGATGCTTTGATTAGCTCCAACTTAAAATTTGGTTGCTATGTGTTATATTTCTTGTTTAGACAAAAAAAAACAACAGTTTTGTATCTTAATAGAAAACAATAATTGTATATTCCTTTTAGCGGCAAAAATATGACAGCCAAGGAAAAAGAAGAGCTTTTTGAGTTTTTGGAATCTTTGGCAAATTCTTCGTATTTTAATTTTAATAATATCAAAGACTATCCAAGCATTGAGGTGAGTACCTACAATCTTTGTACAATTATAATAGAAGCATATTCTATTCATACCTACTTACAATAAAAACACGCGAGTTTGTAAATCTTTTAAGAAATCTAAAAAACCAACAAATTTAAATGAAAATAAAATTACGGCAAATATGCACTTAGCTTTTGTATAAAGCAACCAGAACATTATATCGAAACATTTTTTTTTTCAGACTTTCATTGAAAAATAAAATTACAACGTGAATACGGCCGATTAAAAAATGAAGTCCAGTTGTAGTGTGATACTAGCTTGACGTTTAAGACACAACAGAAACCTAGTGACTACGTAGTCAACTCGTTCTGATTGGTAAATTAATTGTTTTCAACCAATCAGAACGAATTGACTACTTTTGCACTAGGTTTCGGAATGCGCCCATTTTAAGCTAGCATCACAATAAATTCTTTTAACATTGTTCTTTGGCGGACTATATTTTTTTTTTATATTTCGCAACGTTCAACATAATTTTTATTCGGGACAAAATTAGTCTGGTGTGAATTGCGTTAAAATGTTTGTTAATTCTTGACGTTTGGATAAAATTTGACATTAGCAAACAGTTCCAATGTTAAAAAGAACTGCTTTCCTCACTACAACAAAAAAAAAATATCAATAAACCTAACCCAGGTTAGTGGGTAGCATGTAACAGGTAGCGTGTGAGTAGCGTGGTAACGGGGTAGTGGTCTTTGCTTTGTATATCTATTTGGGGAGTAGTCTCAAGATGGAAAACGATGGTGGTGCCATCCTTAGAATTTTTCACAGAAGCAGTTTTTTTTTACATAAGTTTGTATTGTGTGTTCGCTGCCTGGTTTGACAGAAGATCTGTCAAACCAAGCAGAAAACTAATCTTGGTAGTACTAGCTGTTCCATATACTAGGGGTCTTTGTATATGGAACAGCTAGTACTACCAAGATTGGTTTTCTGCTTGGTTTGACAGATCTTCTGTCGATGGAGAACGATGGAGAACTCACGCTGCTCCCTCAAGGTTGGCAACGAGCTTACAGAATCTCTCGACGTCAAAAAAGGATTCAGACAAGGCAATACACTGTCGTGCGATTTCTTTAACATCGTTCTTGAGAAGATAGTGCAGAACTCCAGAGGTACTATCTTCCAAAACAGATTCAACTTATCGCGTACGCCGATGATATTGATAAAGTGGGAAGAACAAAGCACACACAGTCGTCTGCGTATCCTAGTAGCTGAACGATCTTTTGAAAGATTGTGCCTCTAGTGTTAACGTTGGAGCTTTGCACAATCTTTTCAAGAATGATGGTGAAAAAATCGCATGACAGCGTATCGCCTTGTCTTAAATCTTTTTTGACATCAAATGCGTCCGTTGGGATTTTCCGACCACGATGGAACAGCTTGAGTTTTCTATTGTCATCTTACACAGATGGACGAATTTTTCTTTGATGCCAAAACTAGACATTGCTTTATACAGTCGGTCTCTACAGACGCTGTCATACGCGGCCTTGGTGTCGATGAAAAGGTGGTAGGTATCGATTTGAAGTTCCTGGGTATTCTCCAAGATCTGCCGTGGTGTGAATATTTGATCGATGGTGGACTTTAAGGGTCTGAAGCCACACTGGTAAGGACCTATCAGGTTGTTGACGAAGGGCTTCAAACGTTCACACAGCAAGGCAGACAAGATCTTATAAGCGATGTTAAGGAGGCTTATACCTATGTAGTTGGTGCAATTTAGGGGATCTCCTTTTTTGAGGATCGCGCATGCGATGCTGAGGTTCCATTCATTAGGCATGCTTTCCTCCGACCAAATTTTGCAGATGAGCTGGTGCATGCTCCTTACCAAATCATCTCCAGCTGCTTTGTACAGTTCGGCGGCTAGTTGGTCTGCTCCAGGGGCTTGGTTCGACTTGAGTTTAAATATCGTTATCTTCACTTCGTCAAGGTCGGTGGGTGGAATTGTTGATCTTCTGCACCCAAATTGAATGGTTCTGTATTGCTCGTCATCGCCAGCTTGGAAAAGTGGTCTTTCCATACTCTCAATCGATTCACAATACCATTTGAAAAAACGCAGTTTTGGTCCGTAACACTTGAACTAGAATTTTTTGTAAGGAAGTTTCTTAAACCTTCTAAGAACCGTCTATTACACAGCAAATGACTTAGTTTGGTCCTATTTCAAAGTAAACGTCATATTTTAACCGTGGTTGAAATTTTAGCAGACTTGTTAACGCAATTCACACGCACATATGACTTACATCACTTTTAGTATGAAAATATAACGGTTGGACGACCTTGTAAGAATCGTTTCCATTTTTAAGTTATTAAGTCATCTTTCATGGAGCTGAAAAGTTAACTAATCTATCGTCTTCTACAGAAACATAACATCGATCCAATGGACTACATGCATCTGATTTATAACCTTACCGAAAACTATCTTGAATTATCAATCAACAGCAATCGTATCAATGCGGTAGCCGATTCATGGCTTATACATTGCCAGCAAATTCTAACAGAATGGGGAATATGTTATTCAACTAACAACTATCTTATTGAAGAGTTATCGACGAGTAATCTTCTGTTTGGTAAAAAAGCACCAAGAAACTCCTACGAGGCAAAAGAGAATGTTCATAATACACTTAAAATGAATGTGTTTGATGGAGAGGCTACATTCAATTTTATGGGTTTCAAAGGCCCTATAGAGGTAAGGAAGACAACAACTGTGATCCTTGAGTCTTATGTGAAAGACATGACATTTTCAATACTAACTTGTGATTTTCGATTGTGTAATGACAACAAAATATGCCTGACTTCTGAAATTTTGTATCTAATAGGCCAGCTTCACCTGACGAAAATCTCACTAAGATGTCAGAATAAGATAAAAAAAAGAGGTGGTCTCAGTTCTCAGTAGTCAGTGGTCGTGTTTTTTCACTACTCATTAGCCAGCACAGTAATCAAGTGTGAATAAAACGTCCCAACTCACTTTATCTGTCAAATTCAATTTGTATGGCAATTGATACATCAAACGTCGCAAAATGGACCTGAGGGTTGCGCCTCGGATTAAAAAATAGCAAATACTTCAACCCAACAGAGTTCATAGCTCAGATTTTTCGATTTGTGTAGTAAAATAATTCTAGTTAACGCCATCAGCGCTGTCTTCATTTCAATAATTGAAAGTTCTATCCTCGGCACAACAGTCAGTTGTGTGACTGAGTAGTGAAAAAAACACGTTTAGTGTTGAGACATGTCATGTTTTTATAAGCCTCCGGCATGCCTATTTTGTGTATTTTCTAAAACTCAACTGTCGTTTGAATAATTTTTTAGATTTATGTTCATGGAGCATATGAAGTGATGAATTTTGAGAGAAGACGTGGTTCTACATCAATACCATTTGAGTGTATGGTTAAGGTTTATGACATAACCGCATCTGATGATTTTGGAAAGTGTGTTTAGTTATTGATTCTTCATTTCTTCTATATTCCTTAACAATATTTCTACTATGTTTTTAGGTCTACTACAGTAGAGCAAAGAAAATGTCGATTCCCACATGAATCGAACCTAACTCACTTTCCTATATATACGAAGAATCTCTGCTATCAAGAATGTCGAATTAACTTAGCGTATAAGCTGTGCAAATGTATACCACATTTTTATCCAAATAGAGGGGGACTGAAGCCAGTTTGTCATTACAAGGCCCTGAAGTATTGCCTAAGTAAATATAATAGTAAGTTAAATAATATGCTATTATGTTAAAAGAAATGCACATGATAAGACAAAGATGCACTGAACTGTATTACACATTAAGTCCTATAAAAATTTTACCGTAATAGATAATTTTCCTACTTTCTTAAGGTGGCGCTTCAGTCCGTTGTGGACTTGGGCCTCAATCAACAGTCTCCGCCAGCCAGCTCGGTCCCTAGCTAGCTGTCTCTAGTTTTGCACTCCAAGTTGATTGAGGTCCTTTCCCACTTAAGTGCGCCACCTGAGTCACAGTCTTCCTCTCCTCCTACGTCCCTCGGGTATAGTGTCGAAGGCTTCGGGCCGGAGCATTGGTGTCCATCCGCTCTAAATGACCGAGCCACCTGAGTCTCTGGACCTTGACCCTTCTGGCAATAAGCCAATCTTTGTCTTCCGCACGTAATACCGATAGTTTCTTTAATTTTACCAGAGTTTCACCTGAAGATGGTGTAGAAAGTTTCTTATCAATTAAGTCGAAAGCCGTTGGGCTCGATGATTTGCATCCCACATTCTTGAATGGCATTCTCCCTGTGATTCTCCCATTTGTCACACACTTGACAAAGAGCATGTTTCCTTCTCAGCGGAAAGTTTCCAAAGTTATACCAATTAACAAAAACAACAACGAATTTCAACCTATTTCTATTTTGCCGTTTATTTTAAAAGTCACCCAAGCAATATGGCTTTCGTGCGAATCATATCAGTACTTTTGCGATCATCGATGTCATTTAGAAGACATAAGATGAAAATAAAGATACTCTATTGGTACTACTCTATTACTCTAAGGCTTTCGATACCATAGAACACTCTATTATGAGCTCTAAGCTAATACGTCGGTTTAATTTTGGTACTGAGGCAGTGTGTAGTAATATTGTATTACCACCACAAAACATAATCCAATTTTAATGGGATACTGTAGCTGCAGAATTCCGCTTGCAGAGTGGATAGTACTGCGGAGTTGGTTCATGCTTGTCGATGGTGTGTTTGTAATTGTTTTTACAGTTTAATAGTAGAAATAAAGGATTTCACTAATTATAAACTGAATAACTTGTGTTAAATACTACAAGTGAGATTACTTTACTCCTTTTTAACTGGAAGGAGACAGGCAGTGGCTGCGAGTGGTTGTGTTTCTGACCTTCTTTCACTTGAGCGCGGTGTTCCACAGGGATCAATTTTGGTAACGCTTCTGTTCTCAGTATACATCAACGATTTGCCATTGATATTGAGTGACTGTGAAACACACATGTTTGTGGATGATGTTCAGTTAATTAAGCACTGCTATCTAGGTCTCATTGAGGAATGTGTTGAAAGTATAAATACTGAACTAAAAGCCATTTTAACATTAACGAGCTCTTTCGGATGCTGTGGCAAGGTCCGTCATATTTCTGCCTTACCCCGGCAAGCGGCTCTGCCGGGGCTGACCGTCTTTCCGCCTCACTCGTGGGAGCAAAATGAAAAAAACAAACAGAAAAATTATAAAACAAATCAACCGCGCCAGGGCTGCCAATGCGGTCACATCTCCTGAAAAGGCTGTCGAGTCAACTCAGGGTTGTGAACGGATTGTCAACCCTGTGGTTGCCACTAGTAGCGGGAGTCTTTCTCCCTCTACTAGCCGCAACCTTTATTTGAAGGAATCACCCGTCAGTGGAACAGCTGTGACGCTCGGCTGTCCCAAAGGCGGCAATTCCACACCCCAACCCTTCCCCACCCCTGCTAGGACGTTGCGAACGACCCCAAGAAGGGACACCCCATCCGGAGAGGCAAAATCTACGACATGTGGAAATGACTCGAAGGTTGAGGGCGTACCCCGATTGGAATCGGTAGCGATTAGATCTGGAGGTGGATCCACAGCTGTGTCACACGGACACAGCTCTGGGTCGGCCAAAAAGAGGTCCATGAAGTCACAGGCCAATCGAGATCAGCGTAATGCTACTCGGATTTTAGCTGCAGTC
>CAKKXW010000002.1:42836578-42851190 GCA_920937365.1 Sphaerophoria rueppellii
TTGGTAGTCCTTTCTTCAGGACAACAGGAGCACTTCGCTCAATACCAACCACAGCCCTGGAAGTGCTTTTAAACCTAACACCTCTTGACATCTTCTCCAAAATGGTGGCAGCCAACTCATGTGTGAGACACCTCTCAATGGAATAGTAACAATACTGGTTATACTAGACAATTTCAGATCGATCCCAGATCGCTTAGACTACCACCCCAAAAATGGTATTCGATTAAAGCTTTCATGTCTCCATCCCTTCAAGATCTTCCTGGGAAGAAGAGAGACCCCTGGAAAACAATGCGGTACACTTCTATACAGACGGTTCAAAGACCGATTACGGAGTTGGAAGTGGTATCTATTCGGAACAACTGAATCTCAGTTTATCATATAGATTTCGCAATCAATGTAGTGTGTTCCAGGCAGAAGTAATAGCGATTAAAGAGGCACTATCAGCTCTCAAATCTCTCGCGTCTGTCTTCACAAACCCCCGAATAGTCCACGATTGTCGATCATCTCTGAATGAGATGACGGAACAGTTTAGCATTCAGCTCATTTGGGCGCCGGGCAAAAGAAACATCCCGTGAAATTGTTTTGTGGTATCACAATGGATCCTTGAGGTCTAAGTGAGTCAACAACTACTAGACAACCACTACAACCTCACCTAACCTAGTCCTTTCTTGTCGACAGCATTAACTTGGTCTTGCCCTCGTCAGCTGCTAGACTGACATCACGCTGTGTTCTTCCAATAATGTCAATGTTGTCTGCGTATCCTAGTAGCTGGACCGACTTTTTAAAGATTGTGCCTCTGGTGTTGACGTTGGAGAAATCACATGACAGCGCAACGCCTTGTCTAAAACCTTTTTTGACATCAAATCCGATGCACGACCCCGAACCTGGAGGGCCAGGTCTTTAGTTTAACTCTAAGACGAAGAGCGGGCCAAACCGCTCCTTATAGGCCAGGGCTGCGAATATGTCGTAGTAGCCCTATAAGGTGTTCACTAAGTAGTTCATCCTGACTGGAACTGTAGACGCCACCGTTGATTTCATCTTGGGAGTTCATCCGCTGCAGCCTGTTGAAAAGGAGGCATGCCTTGGTGGACGCATACCTCCTCCCCCCTCTCTCTCTCTTTGCTTCCACCAACAACTTCCCACTGGGGTTAGAATCCAATCTTCGGTTGAGGTACTGGGCACCCGAAGTTCACCGCGAGGAGGTGGAGAGTAGGAGTTGATAGACAGATGTTGCTGTGGTCGCTTATATCATCTTGAATGCACGTGTCTACCCTTCGAACATTATTATTATCATTATCATCATTATTATTATTTAATTTCTTTTTAGTCAGAGAAAATGCATATTCTCGGATGAAGTAAAACTATCGTTTTTCCACGAGGAATACACTTTCACGGCTTGCATGAAGGACTGTAGAATGAAAAAATCAATCAAACTCTGTAAATGTATCCCTCCGTTTTATAAACCTGTCCGTAAGTATTGGGAAATCATTGTCAAAAAATAAGTTTTTTTTTATAGACAAAGCACTATCTAATGAAATCAATTTCGCCTATTGCTCATTATTTGCATGAATCATATGTGATTCATAGGAATTATCAGATTCAATTTTCCATTGTTCCGTTTCAATTCAGTCTGCGTTAAATTATATTTTTCTATTTATCATTATGACATTATGGTGATCGTTTATGGTTGTCGAGTGTGGTTCAACGTTTGCCCGTCACCCATCTCGAATGGACAGGAATCGGTATTCGAGAATTACTCGTATTTCATGAACGAGTTCGATAGCTAAATTTGAATAGCTGTGAAGACTACAAAAATCATCTGTTTATGAATTTCACCTTCTTTGTTTACATGGAAAACAAAAACAAAAGCTTTCCGGATGACCTACCCAAGTCAAAGTGAAGGCGACCAGTGTCTTCTACGCTATTTCGATTTTTATAGTGACTGCTAAGGTCAATTACCACTTGAACGAGTTTCTATAAAACAATTTCATAATAAAACTAGGTCCGGACGCATTTTGAGGGCTAAAAGCATCAGGGTTAAAAGCACCAGACGCAAAGAGAACCAAGCTGTAAAGAGACTATCATCAGGGTTAAGAAGGTAGGTTTCCGTTGTTATAAAGAGAATCCTACTGAGGAAAACCTGAATAAGCTTAAACAAGCCAGAAAGGCCTGCAATGTCCATATTCGCGGGACCAAATTTTTACATGACAAAAAACAAAAAAATACTGCAATGTCTTCTGTGAAAAACATAAAGAATTCTTCTTCTTCCTCGGTCCCAACGCTCATTGATGATGATGATGATACTCCAGTCGTTAGCTTCCTCGCGAAACCTAACCTTTTTGCTTCACTCAACTCTTTACTGCCAGAGAGTGTCGTGACTCCCTCAGTTCTAGAACGCGTCAATGATTCCATGGGACGAATCTTCTTTCGAACTCGTGCTGTAGTGAGAGTCCTAAGAGATCTCAACATACACAAATCTGCTGGCCCTGATGGTATCCCCGCTATTGTTCTGAAGACGTGTTCTTCAACGCTGGAAAAACTCTTGCGTGAGCTTTTCCATCAATCCTATTCTTCTGGGCCCGTTTCGAGTAGTTTGAAAACAGCATTTGTCCTGTCTATACCCAAAAAAGGCCAATCCTCCTCTCCCTCCAATTATAGGTCGATTGCACTAACGTCCCTTCTTCATAAGGTCATGGAAACGCTGATAAATTATCAGCTTAAGAAATATCCTGAAGAACGAAAGCTTCTTAATTACCGGCAGAACGGCTTTCACAGCAACAGTTCCACTGGTGACTTGATGGCATATCAAACCGAACAGTGGAACAAATCTTTACATCGTTTTGGAGAAATTAAGATTGTTGCACTTGATATTTCAAAGGCATTTGATAGAGTTTGGCACCAGACTCTCATACCGAAAATGCGTGCTTTCGAACCGTTCTATATAAGCAGTATTGGAAGGATTCAAGTCTGAAACCCACAAAATAAATGCTGGTGTGCCCCAGGACTCCGTTTTGTCTCCGACCCTCCTCCTCATCTTCATAAATGATCTCTTGTCTGTAACTTCTTATCCAATTCACTGTTTCGCTAACGGTAGTACCCTCATCTTTTCATATTCGTTTCCAGACTCACATCCCTCCTCTTCGGATGTGGATTTGCAACGACTAAATATGATAAGCTCAATACACTCTGACCTTAATACCATTGTACAATGGGGAATAAAAAACCACGTAGAGTTTAATGTTTCTAAAACTCAATGCTGTCTTGTATCATTGAAGCGAGATATACCTCCACTCTCCATGAGTGGCACTTGCATCAGTGAAACCGAACATCTCGAGATTCTGGGTATGTGCATCACCGACCACCTGTTGTGGAGCGATCACATTTGCGATGTCGCAAAAAATGCTGCAAGATGTTTGGGTTTCTTAAGACGGTGGAAGAATTGTTTCTCCCCGTCTGATCTGGCTATTATCTATAAATCCTATATCCGTCAAAAGCTTGAGTACAACTCCCATGTTTGGGCTGGTGCTCCACCAACGTACTTAAGTCTTTTGGACAGCATCCAGAGTAGAGCATTTAAGATGATTGGTGACCATAACATCGTTGAGACTCCGCCTCGCGCCTCCAGGAATACCCATCAGTTCACCCTCGAGCCCAACTGCGGTCGTACGGTTAAGTTCAAAGAATCGTTCTTTAGCCGTACTACGTGAATGTGGAACCCTCTTCCACACTATGTCTCTCCCAGTCAATGTAAAGTGCAGGAATTCAAAACCAATGTTAATCGACATCCTTAACCCTGTCGCACTGTGCTTTGGCATAAAAAGGGAATGAAACCCCTTGAGTGCGAGCTTATTATAAATAAAAAAAAGAAAGTGACTTCAACAAAGCATTCTATCTTAAAGGGCTTCATTCCACCATATTCTAATTTACCACATGGTTCAGTCCGAACTTGAGGCCTTGAGGGGAAGGGCTTCGAACCTTGGCCGACTCATATTCCTGTTTAAGTCTATGGTTAAGGTTAAAGTAGATTTGCACTGATTTGCAAATTTATCTTACAAATAAAAAAAATGTTTGTATTTTATTTTTAAAATTTATTAAACTTTGAATTTTGCATACATAAATAATATTTTTTTCATAATTAGTATAGTCCGGGGTGGACTTGAGCCTCAACCAACAAACCTCTCCAGCTAGCTTGGTGCCGAGCTAGCTGTCTCCAGTTTCACACACCGAGTTGGTTGAGGTCGTCTTCAACTTGCACGCGCCAACTGAGCCTTGGTCTTCCTCTACTGCGCCTTCCCTTTGGGTTGGATTTGAAGACTTTACGGGCCGGAGTATTGGTGTCCATCCTCTCCACTTGACCAAGCCATCTGAGTCTTTGGACTTTCAGTCGTTTAGCTAGGTCAGTGTCGCTGTACAGCTCGTACAGTTCGTCGTTAAATCTTCTCCTCCATTCACCGTTTATGCTCAGACAGGACCATAGATCTTCCGTAGAACTTTTCTCTCGACCGGCCTAGGGCGCTCTTATCCGTTTTTGACAGTGTCCTTGCTTCTGAACCATATAGCAGAACGGGGTTGATTAGGGTCTTATAGAGCGTCACCTTAGTTGTTCGGAAGAGGGCTTTACTACTCAATTGCTTTCTTTGCTCGAAAAAATAGCGATTGGCAAGAGTTATTCTTCGTGTCATCTCAGCGCTGATGTCGTTGTCCGTGTTGATACCGGAGCCAAGGTATTTTGTATCCCTAACTAACTCGAAATTATATGCGTCTATCGTGACGTTGTGTCCAAGACATTTCTTCAGCCTTTGCCTGTTTTTTCTCAAAATCACTGTTGACCACGCTGCGTTCTCCCAATGATATCAAGTAGTTGCAAAGACTTTTGGAAGAAAGCCTCTAATGTTGACGTGGGAGTTCAGCACCATTCGTTCCAATATGGTATTAAAGAAGTCGTAAGACAGTACATCACCTTGTCTAAAGCCTTTTTTGACATCGAAGCTGCTGGTGAGATCGTTACCGACTTAAATGGATCAACGCGGGTTCTTCATTGTCATCCTACTCAGACGAATGAGTTTTGTAGGAATGCCAAAACTGGACATGGCTTTATACACTTCTTCTCTATGGATCCTGTCATACGCAGCCTTAAAATCGATACAAAGATGGTAGGTGTTGATTTGGAGTTCTTGTGTGTTTTCCAGGATCTGCCGTAATGTGAACATTTGATCGGAGTTGGAATTTCCTTGTCTAATATGTCTGATATGGACCTATCAATTCGTTGACAAACTGCTTCAGGCGTTCAAATAGTACTGCAGAAAAGATCTTATAGGCGATGCTTAGGAGGCTGATGTCTCTGTAGTTAGTGCAGTTTAGAGGGTCTCCTTTCTTCACGATCAGGCAAACAATGCTGAGTTTCCATTCATCGCGTATGCTCTCTTCCGACCATATTCTACATAAAAGTTAGTGCATGCTCCTGACCAAGTCATCACCGGCTGCTTTGAAGAGTTCGGCAGTGATGCCAGCAGCTCCAGCGGATTTGTCGTTTTTAAGCTTAGATATTGCTACCTTCACTTCTTCAAGGTCGGGTAGACGGAAATCTTGGCTAACGTCATCCTCATTGAATGGTTAATTCTGCCTGAACGTCATAAAATCTTTTTTGAATGCACTCGTTTTTACTTTAAATTATTTTTCCTTTATAAATAAAATAATCCAACTTAAGACCCACTTTTGTATTTTTAAGCTTACATACCAACTTGCAAGATCAGTCAGTTTCCTTGCCTTCAAAAGTTCGCTACAAATATAACGAACATAAAGGACTGCCTACACTGTGAACTTGGTTGCTCTCAAACGGTATATAACATCGAAAAGCTCAATAAAAAGTAGGTATATTGCGTGTAAGAAGAGAAACTGTTCGTAGGTTAATTATTTGTTTATTTTTTATTTTCAGTTATGGAACACCGGAAGATCAAACAGTAATAGTAGAGTTCCTTACTTGGCCGATCATCTGCTTTAAACGAGAAGTTCTTTTTGGATGGGTTGATCTCTTGGTATCATTTGGAGGAATAGCTAGCCTTTTCTTAGGATTTTCCCTTTTGTCAGGCGTGGAAATACTTTATTATTTCACCATGAGAGCCTGCTGCATGGTTTACAGGAACAGGGTAAGTAAATATTTTATTGAACATTATAGGAAGGTGCATAATACCATATCGTTTAACAGGAAGAGCTATACAAAATTGAGGAAGATATACGAAAACGACCTCCTCCACTGATTCAAATGTCATTGATTCCAACAATAAGAGAAAACATACCGAAGGAGACTATAATTGCCCAACAGGACAAGGTTAAGTTGAAGCAACCGGATCCCAGCAGCGTTGGAACTTCAAATCCCTTGAACAGACGACGACAAGAAAAAACCAACCATTCGTTTAATCGTTTTTAAAGAAGTCTTTGTAATTTTTTTAAAATAATTGTGTTGAAAATTTCTGAGGGTTGGAATAAAACTTAACACTAGCGTGGTGAATAAAATGGGTTAAAATGAATCCTACTGTGGAGCAGGTTAAATGGGTTAAAATCTTGACTTGTCTTTTTTTTCTCGATAGAAAAATTTACTCCTGACTTTGCTGTTTTGTTCTGCTCTTCTCCGTTTAACGGTTTTTGTTTTTCAGGGGAGGTGGGGGGAGGGGTTTGACGAAGAATGCAGGCAGGCCCATGCAGCCAAGCAGGAGGCATACAAAGCGGCGCTGCATAGAAGGACAAGAGCTGCTCGTAAGATCTATGAGCGAAGGTGGAGAGAGGAACACCAGTTTCTCAGGAGAAAAAAGAGAGAGCATGAGAAGCGGCAGATCGAGGATGTTGAGAGAGCCAAAAGCAGGAATGAAGTTCGGAGGTTTAACCGAAAGGTTAAACAGCTGGAATCCAACAAAGCCGCTTGGAGCAGATGGACTAGCTGCTGAGTTAATCAAAGCAGCAGGGGACGAGCTAGATAGGAGCATGCACCCAACCATCTGCAAGATATGGTCAGAGGAATGCATGCCCGATGAACGGAACCTCAGCATTGTTTGCCCGATCCTGAAAAAGGGAGATCCTCTAAACTGCGCCAACTATAGAGGAATAAGTCTACTTAACATCGCCTACAAGATCCTCTCTGCCGTAATATGTGAACGTCTGAAGCCTTTCGTCAACACTCGATTGGTCCTTATCAATGTGGCTTCAGGCCAGGAAAGTCAACCATTGACCAAATTTTCACGTTGCGGCAGATCCTGGAAAAGACCTATGAACTCCAAATCGATACCCACCACATTTTCATCGATTTTAAGGCCGCGTATGACAGCATCTACAGAGACGAACTGTATAAAGCTTTGGCATCCCGCCAAACTCGCTCGGCTGTGCAATATGACGATGGAGAACACACGATGCTCCATCAAGGTTGGCAACGAGCTAACGGAATCTTTTGACGTCAAAAAAAGGATTCAGACAAGGCGATGCACTGTCATGCGATTTCTTTAACATCGTTCTTGAGAAGATAGTGCAGAACTCCAATTCAACACCAGAGGCACTATCTTCCAAAAATCTGTTCAACTTCTCGCCGATGATATTGATATAATGGGAAGGACACAGCGTGATGTCAATGGCGCCTTTGTGAGAATCGAGACAGAAGCGGCAAAAATGGGTTTAGCGGTAATTGAGGGAAAAACGAAGTATATGCTGTCTTCGAGAAAGGACACCCAACAACAATAGACGCATACAACTTCGAGGTAGTAGAGGAGTTTGTCTACAGAGGCTCCGCTATAAACACGGGCAATAACACCAGCGCCGAGATCAGACGAAGAATAACTCTTGCTAATCGCTGTTTCTTTGGGCTAAGAAAGAAAGCAATTGAGTGGAAAAGCCCTCTCTCGAGCAACTAAGGTAAAACTGTACAACACACTCATCATTTCAGTCCTGCTGTATGGTGCGGAATTATGGACCCTGACAAAATCGAATGAAATTGCCTTTGGCTGTTTCGAGAGGAAAGTTCTTCGGGTCATCTTTGGCCCCGTGTGCATTGAAGGGGAATGGCGAAGAAGATACAACAGCGAACTTTACGGGTTGTACAACGACATGGACCTAGCCAGAAGGGTCAAGGTCCACAAACTTAGATGGCTCGGTCATTTAGAGCGAATGGACACCAATGCTCCGGCCCGGAAAGCCTTCGACACTATTCCCGAGGGACGTAGGAAAAGAAGAAGACCGCGACTCAGGTGGCGCACTCAAGGACATCAATCAATTTGGAGTGCAAAACTGGAGACAGCTAGCTAGGGACCGAGTTGGCTGGCGGAGGCTGTTGATTCTAGCCCAAGTCCACAAAGGACTGTAGTGCCACCTTACACTCAGTTCGTCGTAAAGGTGAAAGAAAATATGAAGGTGCTGGAATTCATGAGCTGTGACTTGATTTAAGAAAGAAAGATAAGAAAATATTCTTATCTGACGTCATATTTACAGCTGCACTGATAAACGTTGTTGGTCGTTTCTCCTTGGATACACGCAAGTTGTGTTTAATAAAAAAATAATTTTATAAAATATAAAATGACTAATTTTCAGACAGACATAATTACATTTGCCACATTTTTACTTCGGCTTTGCAATCTTCAATATTACCAAAGATGCCGTTTGGCCATTCTGCCTGGAATGTATGGACTGTTTCGAATAATTCTATTTCTTCGAGTTAAGCGCATTTCGCAAGGATGATATTAAGTATTTTGGATAGAAGTTTGTACTATCGATCAAATATTCACCCCACGGCAGATCTAGGAGAAGACCCAGGAACTTCAAATCGATACCTACCACCTTTTCATTGATTTCAAGGCCGCATATGACAGCGTCTGTAGAGACCAACTGTATAAAGCAATGTCTAGTTTTGGCATCCCAGAAAAACTCGTCCGTCTGTGTAAGATGACAATCGAAAACTCACGCTGTTCCACCTTGGTCGGAAAAAAATTAACGGACGCTTTTGATGTCAAAAAAGGTTTTAGACAAGGCGATGCGTTGTGATGCGATTTCTTCAACATCATTCTTGAAAAGATTGTGCAAAGCTCCAATGTCAACACCAGAGGCACAATCTTTCAAAATTCCGTCCAGCTACTAGGATATGCAGACGACATTGACATAGTTGGATGAACACAGCTTCATATCAGTGGTGCGTTTGTGAGTCTTGAGACAGAGGCCGGGAAGATGGGTCTAGCGGTTAACGAAGGCAAGACTAAGTTAATGCTGTCAACAAGAAAGGACAACCAACATCGACGTCTTGAAGCAAACGTCAGCATAGACGGATTTAACTTCGATGTAGTCAAGAACTACGTCTACCTATGATCCGCTATTAACTCAGACAACAACATGAGTGCTTCTTTGGACTTAGAAGGCAATTGAGTAGTAAAGTCCTCTCCCGAGTAACTAAAGTGACACTCTTCAAAACTCTCATCATCCCGGTCCTCAAGTATGGTGCAGACCATGACAACAGCTGATGAAAACGCTTTGAGCTGCTTTGAGAAAAAAAATTCTTCGAGTGATCTTGTGTCCTGTCTGCATTAATGGAGAATGGAGACGAAGATTCAACCAAGAACTGATGCACGAGCTGTACAGCGACACTGATATAGCCAGAAAAGTTAAGGTCCAACGACTTAGATGGTAAATTCATGTTGAGCGAATGGAAAATAATGCTCCCGCTCGTAGAGTCTTCGAATCTAACCCAGAAGGACGTCGCAGAAGAGAAAGACCGCGACTCAGGTGGAGCACACAGATAGTAGAGAGCTTGAACCAACTTGTCGTGCGAAACTGGACACAGCTAGCTTGGGACCGAGCGGACGGGAGAAGTTTGTTGGGTAAGGCCATGGTCCGACCAGGACTGTAGCGCCACCATAAGTAAGTATATGCGAATCTCGGTATCTCAACCCAAAAATATTAAATACCCACAAGTAATGGAAATCATTTTAAATTGATTTTTATAAAAAAAATTCTAATAAATCTGTTGAAATTGACCGCAATGGCTTCTGACCGAGCGCATAACGGATAATCAAAAGTCCCGGATAATAGAACTTTTTTCATTAATGTTTCCATTGGTCTTTTTTTGACGTTTCTTCTTCTACCTCCAATGGAACGGGTTATGGTGTATATGTCATTCTTCGGACGATTCTGTTTTCAAAACAGAATCTGTTTTCAAAACAGAGGAGATCTCCTCTTCTCAGAAGCATTCCGTCTGTCAAAGTCAGTCCAATGGAACGGTTTCAGAAGACTTCTGGGCTCTTCCGAATGCTTCTGGACGACCAATGGAAAACGACAAGAATTTCCAACTTAGGCTGTATGCGAATTGCGTTAAAAAGTGGTTAAAACTTGACGTTTGGTTAAATTTTGACACTTCAAATTGAATTAAATAGGCGTTTTTCTTTTTTAGCACGGAGCGGGAATCGAACTGTCAAAAAACGATCGGCATTTTTGTTTTTAGCTCGGGTCGATCTGTGTTACTTTATGGAACCGAGTACGCTCGGGGCTGACTCGATTTGTTCGGTCAAAAATGATCGAGCAGATAGAGCAAATAAAGAGCGTTGAGTTTTGGAGGGACGAAAAAAAAAACAAACAAACAAAACAAAAGAAATGGCGGGCGAAGCTGGTTGCTCTTCTAGTGATGGTAAGTTATATTTAGAATTTATATAACAATCGCGTGGTCCATTTTTATTTTATTTTTATTAATCAAAAACTCACAAACAATAAACAAAGCTGAAGTGTCAACCAAAAATGTATTATGACAGTTCAGTGCTCAATTGTGTTTCTCAAATAGTTCTGAGCGCTCAGGTCGCGCTCGACTCGACGTCGACACTCGCTCGATTCGCTCGAGCCCCGCTCTTTGCCCCGCTCGGTACTAAAAAAGAAAAACGCCTAAAGTGTTAAAATCATAGAGATAATATAAGAGAGCACGGAAGCGGAAGCACTTCGTACAAGTGGAGCCGTCACGTCAAACTTTGAGATAGAAGATCCTACCTTTGTATATGGAATTCCCATTGAATAAGAGTGAAGCAACAAAAATGTCTGATGATGTCCATTTTTAGGATATGTGCTGTCAATTTTTAGCACCCGAGCGCTTTTCTGAGGGGTAACTGATCGAATCGTTCCTCTGCCTGAGCATAGACCCAATTGCCTGGGGCACACTCGCCACAGCCCAGCGCAATCGCCGCAAACGATGGGAAACCCAAAGACTTTGCAACGCGCGTCACAGCATCAGCCCAAGCTACACATGCAAGCTACAGCAACATAAAGGGCGCGTTCAGTTTGGTTTTGGATAGCCTATCTTAGATAGCCTATCGAACTCGTTTTTCATGAACGAGTTCGATAGCTTAATTTAGATAGGTGTGAAAACACGTATACAAAAATCAGCTGTTTCAGAATTTCAATGGCTTTTCTGTCAGATAGCCACCTATACCAGAAATTGTTGGATAGCTTTGGTTTTGTTTGGTTTGAATCTCTGCTATTTTTGTTTACATGGAAAACAAAAACAAAAAGCTATCCGGATAGCCTATCCAAGTCAAAGTGAACGCGCCCAAAATAAAGATCTGTCAAACCAAGCAGAAAACCAATCTTGATAATACTCCCCAAATATATATACAAAGCTTTGCACAACGCTGGTGTCAAGATTTCAACTTACAAGTCGAATGTCATATTACATAACGTTAATTTAACTTGACGTACATTTGACAATATGTGACTTTCGCTGGAAGTGAATAGATTTGTTTACAATCATTTTCATTGAAAATTTCGGGTCTTCAACCAAACGTTTAGTTTTAAAACCAAAAAGGCAAAAATGAAAAACAGAAAAGCACTCGCACTGCTTTTGTTAGGTGGAGCCATACGATATATTTTAATGTCTTCGAAATATTCCTCCATTATCAGTGGACGCGTTGAAATATCAACTCCACTCAACTCATTTAAAAGACGTGAGAAACTTATTGAAAATTTCAACCATAAAGCACTTTTCAATGATTTTTCCTTCTCTCCAGTTCAAGAAGGGGTATATCTCTACACAAATCGAATCGATCCTTACCAAGGGGACATGGTTCATGAAACACCGCTTGTACTCCTCAGTCTAGCATGGGTTTTCACAACGATTCCGCAATTTGTTCCTTGGATTTATATACTCCTTGACCTAGCCACAGCTTATATTCTTTTCAAGATGAGTCAGGAATTCACAAAGCAAATGGTAAGACTTTCGCAAGTATAGTGCTCATCATGTTATAAAACTATTTTATGTTTTCAGTTAGCAAAGCAAAACAATGAAAAAACAGAATACGCTCAAGAGACTGAAGAATTGCATCTCAAATATCATGACACAATAGACATTCCTAAATTTGTTTTCATTGCATATTTATGGAATCCCTTTTCAATTTTAAATTGCGTTGGCCTAGCTTCGACCGTGTTTAGCAATTTTTCCCTGGCGCTATGCTTTTATTTTATGTCCAAACACAATCTTTGGCCCTGTCTTCTATTGTTGGCATTTGAAACACTGAGAAACTTGTATCCTGTTGTGTTTATTGCGCCTATTCTGCTAGTTTTTGCAAATAATAGCCTGAAGGGTTACATCAAAGTCTCTGGTGCTTTCATTTCTTTATTCGGTATTATTTGTTATGTGAGCTATGCTGTTATGGGATCCTGGACATTCCTTAATGGAACATTAGGCTTTGTGTAAGTCATTCAAATAATCTATCAAAAAATTACTGATGATATCGATTCCAGGTTCTTCTGTCATGATCTTCAACCAAATATCGGACTATTTTGGTATTTCTTCATGGAAATGTTTGACCATTTCCGTACATTGTTCTTGATTACTTTCCAGATCAATGCAACTATATTGTATTTGATTCCTTTGTCATTCAAACTGCACAAAGATCCATTGATGTTAACAACGATTCTCATCTCGTTGACTTCAATATTCAGATCATATCCGTGTCTGGGCGATATTGCATTCTATTTAGCATTCCTTCCTTTATGGCGACGTTGCTGGAAATGTAAGCCTAACTAGAGAATTTAAATGTGCAAAATGACTAACGCTCTTTCTTATAGTTATGGCACACAACTTTGTTGTGTTTTGTTTCTTTTTGATAACTTTGTTGATAATGCCGGCGCTTTGGTACCTTTGGATGTATGCTGGTTCTGCCAATGCGAATTTCTACTTTGGAGCAACTTTAGCTTTTTCGACGGGACAGGTAAATAAGAGAGCAATACACTGAACTCTATTGTCAATAGAACCTAAATTTTGCCATTTGCAGATATTCCTTGTGACGGATTTGTTGTTTGCGTATGTCAAAAGGGAATTTTGCTTGATGCATGGACAAAAGGTCTTCATAGACGGCAAAGAGGCTAAGATCATCCTTGAATAGTTTATAAGAGCCGTTTAAGTATTTGAAAAAAAAATAGGATTTTTCCGATTAAGCATTGTTATCAGTAAACGACCGAAAATTGGTTTAATTCAAAATATCAAAAAATTGAAAGGAATTTTTTATAGAACACAACTATTAACCGTAAGACATCTTCAGATACTAGGTTAGGTTAGGTTAAGCGGGCTGACAGTTGGTGTTGTTACCGTAGATCCGTTATGGTACCGTGAAGTATTGTAACTTCCTGAAAAATAAATAACCTATGAATCATGTGGTTCGTTTGGCCATTTAGAGGTCTTGACAAAGCTCAGCAAGCTTTTGCCTGGCAGTTCGGATAGTTCCTCTAGTTCATTGAAGAAGAAGTTGGCTAGATAGAGTGAAGGACAGTGGCAGAGAAAATTAGCAGTATCTTCATGCTCATCCACATCACCACAACTTCTACAAAGATCATGTAAATATACCGATAAGGGATCTTAAGGAGAGTTTATTAAGAGTTAAAATCTTGTCAGATCCTTTCTTGTCGTATCTAAGCCATAGTTTCCTTACTTACATATCCGGCTCACAATCCATGAAGGCCTGAGATCGTGATCGGTCCCTCGCATATACTCTCCAGTCGCTTTGGAATCTGCAGTCACTTGGTGCTTGTACCATAGGTTCGGTCTTCCTTGTCGTCTCGAACCTGGGGGGCTGGAGCGTTGTCGTCCATTCGCTCGATGTGGCCGAGCCAATGAGTCGTCTTTTCTTGGCCTTCTGGACTACATCCACATCTTTTTACAGTTCGTACAGTTCCCCGTTAAACCTTCTTCTCCATTTACCATCGTCGCATAAGGGACCGAAAATTCGTCGAAGAATTTTTCTTTTGAAAGTGACCAGTATCAATTCCCCTTTTTTACTTATCGTCCAGCACTCGGCACCGTAGAGAAGGACTGGTAAAATCAAAGTTTTGTGTAGCAGACACTTTGTCTTTCGAGTGAGGAATTTTGAACCCAGTTGTTCTGCCAAACCGAAGCAGCAGCGGTTCGCTAGAGTAATTATTTGAAAGTTTTCTTTTTAAGAAGCTGCTTAAAAGCCAGGGAATACGCTGCTACCATTTACCTCTTCTTCCAAATTGCCCCTTGACATGCTTGACATTTTTCTACACCTACATCAGGTCTTCCGGTTCTTTTCTGCTGAGTAACCGAGCCGGTGTAGCTCGCTTACCTGCTGTTGCGAGGTCGGGGGGTCCAA
>CAKKXW010000002.1:42872901-42887630 GCA_920937365.1 Sphaerophoria rueppellii
AGCTGATTCTGCGTCCGATCTCTTTTTAAATATCTATGGTTGTTTTTTAGTAATTTATCTGTGGTTTTTGGTGAATGGTGCAATTTGCTCCAACTGTCGTGGGGGTGTTGAAGGACAAATCCGTTTGGTTTTGGCGTTGAGTAAAAGTAATTCGGTTTAGTGGAAGGTAATGTTTTTCTTTGTTTTCATCCAATTTTGTAAATATTTAGACCAAAACTTGTTTTCAGTAGGAAATTCTGTAAAGAAACTGAACTAGACTGCAAAAACCAGTTTGTATTCTAAAATAAAGTTATGGTTTAGTTTACTAAAGAAAAACTTGCCATTTATCATGTGTTGGAACTTAAGTTGTTACCTTCGCGTTCACTGTGTTTTTTTTTTCATAACAAGATATATTCTGCATTGTAATCAGTTTTTATTGGAAGATTTATTATGCCTGCGCGAATTAAAATTAGTATTTCGATTTCTAAGTTCAACAGGTTTTACGTAGCACTATTAGTTGTTTGTGAAAGTAATTTATTGACACACTTCGAGAGATTTGTTAAAAATATTAAATATAGGTCATATGACTTTTTCAAGTACCCAAACAAAGACGTTCTATTTCTCATTTGTATTAATTCGTTGGGATTACCTTGGCGTTTTAGTGATGATTTCTCTAAAACCCACAGTGAGGTTATTTGGACTAATTACAAAATATATTTGCGTCAGAGAACAAGGAAGTACCAAAGGTCAAACATTAATACAGGTCACTCAATGTACCTACAGCCATTCGACCAGTTTTTACTTTTACCACTTCACTGATGTTTAGCAGTGGGAATGAGTGTTATACCTAGACAAAGGAAAACGACATCAACAAAAGTTATGCAAACTGAAATCCCTTTTTAATTTGATTTGGGCCTGGCCATGATTGTAGGAACGAACAGCAATTCAATTGTTTTAAGTGAATATTGCTAATTAATGCTAAAAGCGTTACACGTTTCTCTACTTTGGCCTGATAAATAATAAATTCACTGGAAACCCCATTTGTGGGTTGAAAGAATTTCTACAAGCTTTTCCCTTTTTTTCCTTATCGATTGTAATTAACTGCATTAATGTTGGTTATCAATCTATTAAATTAATTTCTACGCCATATCAGGAAACTGACGTCAGAGGAAGCAATGCAAACTTCCTCCACTGTTGTTCGTTTAACGAATTTCATATTTTTTTTCTTGATATGGTGTTCTTACACGTATGAATGTTCCACTTTCACTGTGAAACTAATCGAGTCCCTCAGGTGTGTAATTATGAATAACAACAGCTAAGTTTTGTCAGCAACGGTTTAATGACTCATCAGAAGCAGCCTTGCTTAACGTCCTTTGGACTTTTTTTTATTAAAAAATATGAAGTTTTCATTGGAAATATTCGAATTGTCATGAGCTTTGATACTGAGAAATGACTCAATCAATTATTTGCGAATAGATATGTGAGTTAAAATTGAACAGCTTTGATAAGGGATTGAATCCATGCATTTATTTTAAATCTATTCCTTCATTCTTGCGTATTTTTGAAGGTGAAAGCAACGTACTGTGTGTGCGTCTTAAACCGTTCTGCAGCACAATAATCAGCACGTACCAGTGTAGTGTGTCATTAGGCCAGGCATAACAACGATAGACCAAATATTCACACTGAGGCAGATCCTGGAAAAGACCAATGAATTTCAAGTCGAAACCCTCCATCTTTCCATCGACTTCAAAGCTGCTTATGATAGCATCCACCGCCAAGAGCATATGATGGCGATTTCGGGATCCCGAACAAACTGATCCAGCTGTGCCGCATGTCGCTAAACAATACGCAAATGGGTAACTGCTCATCCGAGTTGTTCCAAACATGCGCAAGGTTTAAACAAGGAGATGCGCTGTCATGTGACTTCTTCAGTCCTGGAGCAGATAGTGCGCAAGGCAGGTGTGAGCACGGAAAACACTATCATCAACAAATCCACCCAGCTCCTAGGCTATGCGGACGGCATTGACATCATCGGTTGATTCAAGAGAACAGGCGAAACTCGTTGGTCTTGAAGTGAATGAGGACAAAACCAAGTACATGCTATCAACAAACAAAGAAACATCTGTCCACCGTCTAGGACAAAACGTCACTGCTGGTAGCAGCAATTTCGAGGTAGTTAAGGAGTTCACTTGGAGTTCAACCTTGTAACAAACATCAATCCCACAAACGACAACTTAGTGGAGATCAGAAGAAGAATTATCCTAGCGAACCGCTGCTGCTTCGGTTTTGGAAAACAACTGGGTTCAAAACTCCTCACTCGAAAGACAAAGTGTCTGCTATACAAAACTTTGATTTTGCCAGTCCTACTCTACGGCGCGGCGCCCGGACGATAAGTAAAAAAGGGGAATTGATACTGGA
Organism: Sphaerophoria rueppellii; assembly: GCA_920937365.1. Taxonomy (NCBI): domain Eukaryota; kingdom Metazoa; phylum Arthropoda; class Insecta; order Diptera; family Syrphidae; genus Sphaerophoria; species Sphaerophoria rueppellii. Next base: position 42,875,299 of record CAKKXW010000002.1, read on the forward strand.
CACTTTCGAAAGAAAAATTCTTCGACAGATTTTCGGTCCCGTATGCGACGATGGCGAATGGAGAAGAAGGTACCAAGATGTGGTTGTAGTCCAGAAAGCCAAGAAAAGACGACTTCATTGGATGGCTCTTTCTACCTCTTCTGCGCTGGGGACTGGGACTGGGTTTTCATTGACTGGTCTTGCTTCTCTTTCGTCATTAGCTCGCTCGACATTTTGCGCATTCAGCAGCTGCTGGAAGTGCTGCTTGAAAACATCTACAATTCCTTGTTCTTCATTGACTAGGTTTCCTTCACTGTTTCGAAGAGCATGTGTCCCGGTTCTGAAACCTGAAGCTAATTTCTTCGACCTTTTAAAGAAAATCTGGGTGTTGTTCATGGCCCGAGACTCTTCTAAATCTTTTAGCTGGGAAACTGCGGATGCTCTTCTCTTCCTTCGCAGGGTATTTTTCTCATTTCTTCTTTTTGTTCGGTACTCTTCTCTTGCTGCTCTTGTTTTCCGTTGCAGCATCTGCAAACGTGCATTTTCCGTCTCTCTTTTCTAAAACGCGCACTCATCATCATACGACGGGTTCTTTTTCGGGGGTGGCTGGTAATTTATTTTTGTCTCGGCTACATTTTTTATGATTTCGCGATATTGGTTCCACAAGGTGTTGACAACTGTGGTATTTGGGAGGACGGCGGAGAGTCACTACTCAGGCGCTCACTGTAATCTCTGGCATTATCCGGAGTGCCAAGGCAACCGATATTGAACTTCTTTCTTGGAGCCGCACGTGTTTTTTTATCGTTTGATAATCGAGCTTTAAACTTAACCACTACCAGAAAGTGGTCAAAGTCGATATTTGCTCCTCGGAAAGTGCGAACGTTCAAGATGTTGGATGCGTGCCTTACGCCGATTAGCACATGGTCGATTAATGGTAGGTGGTTCGACCATCCGGAGATTGCCAGGTTGCTGTGTAGATCTTTCGTCTTGGAAACCTAGTGCTACTTATCACCGTGTTACGATCTGCAGCAAAGTCGATTATTCGGAAGCCGTTATCTGTTGTCACCTCATGGAGGCTGTGCTTTCCAACTAATCCGCCAAAGATGTCTTCCTTCCTGATTTTTACATTGAAATCTCCGACTACGATTTGACGTCGTATTCTGGACAGGCTCCGTAGGCTCTATCCAGGAGGTCGTAAAAATCCTCCTTGCTTGACTCCTCGGCATCATCGGAAGGGGCGTGTGCACATATTATTCTGATGTTTTGTAGTGTGACCTTGATGCGGATTACAGCAGGCGATCACTAATTGGCTTGAAATCCATGACTTTCGATCCAAGCCGATTCCCCACGACGAATCCACATCCAAATATGTGCATTCTTTGATGACAGCTGCAATTGATGTCCCAATTTTTTCTTTTCATTATTCCTGATCCTATCCACTTTATTTCCTGGATTGCAGTAATGTCTGTCTTATACTGCGAAAGGACAGATTCAAGTTTCTGAGTTGCACCTGGAGTGTAGAGTGTTCTTACACTCTAGGTACAAACTCTCAATGCATAGTCCGTTGTCGTTCCAGGTCTGGTTACTATAAGAGGTTGGTCATTATCCGAAGATCTGCCTATCTCTTTCATAACTTCTCAGTTTTTTACTGTGGAGGGGTTATAAGCCCTTCGCACTAACCTCCAAATTTGTTGGGCCGTTGATAAAGTGCTTCTGTTTCTCCGTTTTGCACCCGCGCTTACAAGTTTCGCAAGTTATATCTAGAGATATAACCAGTACCCGGTGGTTACCACGAGGAGGTAAAGTAAGAACTTGGTGTGTAGGAAAAGATACATCATATGCCCCCAGATCCTACAACACCCAACCACCAGATGCTATAGGATCTTATATTTCATTCGCTTATTGAGCCCTACCAACGTTTCTTCGCGTAGCTTCCTTCCTCTTACCAATCTCTAAATCTCTCTTCTTCTAGTTTACAGATCGAACCCGAAGAAACTGAAAGGAATTTCCTTAAGTCGAAGACAAAAAAACGTTATTCAAATGACAATAAACTGTTGTAAACATACACACTATGTTAAAATAATAACATTATTAAATCCCACTCAAAGTTAGAAGAAATTGGATACAAGACGGATACACATAAGCAATGGTAAGCAACATTTTCAATCAACTCCTCAAAACCATCAAATTCAAAAAAAAAAAAATTATTCTGTTCCCAGATATCCAACCAATCAACGCAAACCACATGGCGGCCTTATGCGTTAGTCAATGATAGCCCCACCGTCCAACGAAGAAATTGTGACTCCCCTTCGTCGGATGCCAGCAATGCAGCTGAGCCGGTTGATCGAATAAAACTCATGCAAATGGTAACGTTTCTCGATAAACAAAATCAGCAACTTCAAAATGAGTTGGCGCTCGAAAAACAACGTCGCAACGAAGAGCTTTCGGCGATAATTAAATCATTGATTTGCATGGAATCGAAGCTAAAATTGGATAAGAAACGTATTAATCAGCGACTATTGAAGAACGACACAGAAATATTCCGATTGATTTGTCTAAATCGATTGTTGCGAAAGAAGCTGGACGATGCTGGCTTGACAAAGGACGATTTTTATTTATATGAAAGCTTGCAGTGTTTTACGTGTAAACAGAAGTTCTACGCCATAAATACAAAAGATAATTTCAGTCAAACAACGAAGGATGGACATTTGTCTAGTGGTGAGTATTGAGATTTGCAAAATGTTAATAGAAACGAAAATGCATTCTGTTCGGAGAAAAAAGCGTAGCCAGAGGAAGAAAAGGGCAACAAAGTTGAAGTATACAAGCACGAATTCATTCTTTTTTATTTGAATATTTTTCTTTTGCGTACACTCCTATTTGCGGTGAGAGCGGAGAAATCAAACAACTTTGTATTCGGTGTTTTGATCCTTTGTGCTATTCTTTCACTACTCCTTATCGTGACGCTACAGTCCAGGTCGGACCAGGGCATCATCCAACAAACGTCTCCAGCCAGCTCGGTCCCTAGCTGTCTCCAGTTTCGCACGCCAAGTTGGTTCAGGTCTTCAACCACCTGTGTGCTCCACCGGAGTCGCGGTCTTCCTCTTCTGCGACGTCCTTCTGGGTTAGATTCAAAGACTCTACGAGCCGGAGAATTGTTTTCCATACGCTCTACATAACCCAACCATCTAAGTTGTTTGGACCTTAACTTTTAACTGGATAGATGAGTGCCGCAGCGATTGGCAAGAGTGATTCTTCGTTTGATTTCAGCGCTGGTGTTGTTGTCTGAGTTAATAGCGGATCCTAGGTAGACAAAGTCCTTAACTACCTCGAAGTAAAATCTGTCTATGTTGACGTTTGTTCCAAGACGTCGATGTTGGTTGTCCTTTCTTGTCGACAGCATTTACTTGGTCTTGCCCTCATCAACCGCTAGACTGACATCACGAAGTGTTCTTCCAATTATGTCAATGTATTGTGCGTATCCTATTAGCTGGACGGACTTTTGAAAGATTGTGGCTCTGGTGTTGACGTTGGAGCTTTGCACAATCTTTTCATGAATGATGTTGAAGAAATCGCATGTCAACGCATCGCCTTGTCTAAAACCTTTTTTGACATCAAAAGCATCCGTTAGGTTTTTTCCGACCATGATGGAACAGCGTGAATTTTCCATTGTCATCTTACACAGACGGACGAGTTTTTCTGGGATGCCCAAACTAGACATTGCTCTGCATATATTATTGGTCTCTATAGACGCTGTCACACGCGGCCTTGTAATCGATATAGGTATCGATTTGAAGTTCATGGGTCTTTTCCAAGATCTGCCGTAGGGTGAATATTTGATCGATGGTGGACTTTCCGGGTCTGAAGCCACACTGATAAGGACCTACCAGGTTGTTGACGAAGGGCTTCAAACGTTCACACAGCACGGCAGACAAAATCTTATAGGCGATGTTAAGGAGACTTATACCTCTGTAGTTGGTGCAGTTCAGGGGATCTCCTTTTTTGAGGATCGGGCACACGATGCTGAGGTTCCATTCATCGGGCATGCTTTGCTCCGACCAAATTTTGCAGATGTGCTGGTGCATGCTCCTAACCAAATCATCTCCAGCTGCTTTTTACAGTTCGGCGGCTAGCCCGTCTGCTCCAGCGGCTTTGTTCGACTTTAGTTTAGATCGTCCATGTCAGGTGGGTGGAATTGCTGCCCTTCTGCACCCAAATTAAATGGTTCTGTATTGCCGACGGAGTTTTGGTCGTTATCGCCATTATACAGCTTGGAAAAGTTGTCTTTCCATATCCTCAGCACTGACTGCGGTTCTACTACGATGTTCCTATGATGGTCTCTACAGGCTTCAGTTCGGGGTGAATAAGCCCTGGAGGTTTGTTTCACCTTTTTGTAGAACTTTCGAACCTCGTTCCTGTTGTGACATCCCTCTATCTCCTCGATCGCGCGCTGCTCATGCTCCCTTTTTTTCTTTCTGAGAAGTTTATGCTCCTATCTCCTATTGTGCTCGTAGAGTTCACGAGCTGCACGTGTCCTTTGCAGCGCCGCTTTGTATGCTTCTTGTTTAGCTGCATGTGCTCTTCTGCATTTATCGTCAACCCAGGGGTTTCGTTGTGGTGGTCGTGTAAACCTTAGCACTTCAGAGGCGGCATCTCTGATGGCTGCTTGGCAGTGTTGCTTCTTGTTCTCTATATTTTGTGCTGGCAGGAGGAGATTTTCAGAGACACGATCGGAAAAGGATCTAGCTATCTCTTGCGATTGTAGCCGTTTGACGTCGAATTTCCTCCTAGCATTTTCGCATGTTGGCCTTGATCGGGGTATCCGCATTCGTACCTTAGCTACAACAAGGTAATGGTCCGAGTCGATGTTGGCACCTCGGAATGTGCATACATCTTGTTTGCTAGAGAAGTGTCGTGCGTCGATCGCAATGTGATCAATCAGGTTGACGGTTGATTGGTCAGGAGATTTCCATGTTTCCTTGTGGATATCGAGATGTGGGAAACGCGTATTTGCTAACATTACTTCTCGCCCTGCAGCGAAGTCGATTAGCCTTAATCCGTTATCGGAGGTGGTGTCGTGTAGACTATGTCGTCCGATTATTCCACCAAAGATTTCTTCAGTGTCGGCGTGAGCGCAGATGAGGCTGATGTTGGTGAATTTAGCCTTGATACGGATTGTCGTGATGCGCTCATTCACTGAGTTGAAACTTAAGACCTTCCTCCTGAGTGTCTTGGTGGACGCATACCTCCTCTGCCTCTCTCTCTTTGCTGCCGCCAACAACTCCCCACTGGCGTTAGAACCCAATATTCGGTTGAGGTACTGGGAACCCGATCTTCACCGCGGGAAGGTGGAGAGTAGGAGTTGATAGACAGAGGTTGCACGTGTCTACCCTTCGAACATCGCAATTTATAATTAATGTCATGTTTGTTTTCAGATCAACCTGCCGGCGATGTTTCCAGTGATGATACTGTGTCATCTTCGTTCAATGGAGCTCGAAGATGCGTTCGTTACACCAGCAAACGGACATTTGGTACATTCAGAGATTACATGTATTCCCGTTCGATGAACCTCGATGACAATTTCGACAATCAAGCCGACAACGCGAGTACAATAAGTTGTGACGACAGTCAGAAAAGCTCCAAAGCTTCTGACAAACTTCTTGGAGTCAATCGGTACTCCTCAACCGATTACGATTTAGATAGCGACTGCGATAAAAACATGTGGCCCGAAAACCACAGCCAATCATCAGGTGCTGAAACAAATTCAATATACCCACACGATAACCATAAGCCTGAAACTTGTGAAGCCAAGACTGATTTATCACCTTATAGCAGCAGAAACAATTCATTAAGTAGATCTAGAGAGTTTTTAGAAACTCCACCGAAAAACAAATTCGAAACAACGTCTGACAATTGGTATGCCAGTGCCAGTGACGGCGAAGACGATCAGGCTGTGCAAACAAATTTATATGGCTACAAAGTCACTGTCAATCCAGTCCTCGAGTGTGTCAATCAAATTCTATTGCAGCAATCAATGGAAGAATCAAATAACGATTGTGATCTCAAACCGTTCGAAAGCAACAGTAGTAATAAACTTAACAGAAAAACAGCCAATAATTCGCGAAAACGAGTTCACTTTTCGACAAGGAATAGTATGGCTCCTGTGCCCAGAGATAGCATCGAACAAGAACAAGCCAATTTGGGTTTACCCCATCACTTGTCATCTTCTCCCAGCAAAATTATGATAGCAAACCAAATCAAAGATAATATTCTTAACTACGAAAGCATTTACAGCAATGAATACGAACCGATTGGCAGCGAAAACAATTCCTCTCATTTATATGTTGACATGGAAGCAAAACTAAGTCCAGACGACATAACCAGCCTTGAAAAGAAAAATCCAAAGCAGCCACCAGCCTTACCCCCTAAACCAGCGAATCTTTTAAAACTGAACAAAGCATATAAACCCAATGAACCCGAAATTTTCACAAGCAACGACGACAACAAGTCCGTTTTGTCGGAACCAGACTATTGCTCAATATCTGAGCTGAATCCAACTCCAATATTTGTTCAAGTAGTTGCCGATGTACACAAGGAACAGTATTTTGAAACTGATTTAACCACAAAATATCATGGTAGCGAACACAAATCAAATAGCAATGAAGATATCGACGAAATATTCGCTAGTATACCAAAAATATCCAATTTTGCTCCACCATCAGTAGCAGTGCCCCTAAAACCCGACAAGGTAATTACCTTAAACTCCTCTCCCATTAAATCACGTCCCTTTGAAGTGTTATCAAAACCACAACGATCGCCTCGACAATTCAAACGTAAAAATGTTCCAAATATTTTGGCCGAAATCAATAAACGAATGACGTATTCATTCCCAACAGCACGAAGCCATGAATTACCATCGCCATCGAAAAAATCTCAAACACCTCAAGTAAAATGTACAATCAATGCAAGCCCTGTTGAACAGGATAAACATCTCCCCATACAAGCAGAATTTGACTGGTACAATTTGGATGTTGAGTATGGAAAGCCTTCAAACCATCAACCGAGCTTGAGTCGAACCTCGGCAGATGTCAATGCTATCGATAAAACAAAAGACGTTCTTATAAAATTGCACGGAGTCGAGTATAATCTCGATGAGGAGTTCTCTTTGGCTGGGAGTCCTGATGAAATAAACGAGTCGTTAATTAGTATAATTGAGCCAGAATCACCAAAGACAATTTGTGAGAAGTTTCCAATTATAACAGAAGCAACGACGACGACGACGCCTTGTTTGAAAATCAAAGAAGCTGCTGAATTTGACAAGTTTATTGATAGCTCTGGATTGAGTACAAAAGCCTTGCCGAGACAGAGGAAGATCTACTTTTCGGGACCATTTGTGTAATAGTGTTGTTTTAGGTTAAGAAGAATTTATTCCTTTTATTTAATATTTAAGATTTATTTATTCTCCAAAATAAACTTGCTTTATTTTATGTAAAACCCTGATGTACTGTTCTCTATTTTCATTTCAAGAGGACAGCCACACGCCTGTTGACATTCCAGTCGGGCTGATCAAACACAAACACGCCAAATTACCAACAAAGCGGCTGGGGCCTGCAATGCAGAACACAACATAAATCAGCCTTTCATAGTTCCGTCAAACTACGAGGACAGGAAGAACAGTTAATATTTTCAAAGAAGAAGAATAAATCCAAGAAAAAACTACTCCAGTTCTGAAATCAAACGATACTGCTAAGTTCGCTCCAAGGACAAGAACAAAATTCTTCGCTAGGTCTGTGGTCCCGAAATGTCTGCACGACGAAATGTGAAAATCTGAACAGTGACACATCTAGCCAAAAACAAAAATGAATCCCACCGAATTGATGGCTGCAGAGGAGGACCACACCTTAAGTGCAACACACATGTGATAGAGGACATTATCTTACTGGAGATGTGGTCAGAGGAATGCATGCCCGATGAATGAAACCTCAGCATTGTTAGCCCGATCCTAAAAAAGGGAGATCCTCTAAACTGTGCCAACTACAGAGGAATCAGTCTACTTAACATCGCCTACAAGATCCTCTCTGCCGTAATATGTGAACGTCTGAAGCCTTTCGTCAACACTCGATTGGTCCTTATCAATGTGGCTTCAGGCCAGGAAAGTCAACCATCGACCAAATTTTCACGTTGCGGCAGATCCTGGAAAAGACCTATGAACTCCAAATCGATACCCACCACCTTTTCATCGATTTTAAGGCCGCGTATGACAGCATCTACAGAGACGAACTGTACAAAGCTATGTCTAGTTTTGGCGTCCCTGCCAAGCTCGTTCGCTTGTGCAAAATGACGATGGAGAACTCACGATGCTCCATCAAGGTTGGCAACGAGCTTACAGAATCTTTCGACGTCAAAAAAGGATTCAGACAAGGCGATGCACTGTCATGCGATTTCTTTAACATCGTTCTTGAGAAGATAGTGCAGAACTCCAATTAAACACCAGATGCAATATCTTCCAAAAATCTGTTCAACTTCTCGCGTACGCCGATGATATTGATATAATGGGAAGAACACAGCGTGATGTCAATGGCGCCTTTGTGAGAATTGAGACAGAAGCGGTAAAAATGTGTTTCGCGGTAAATGAGGGAAGAACGAAGTATATGCTGTCTTCGAGGAAGGAACCCAACACCGAGGACTCGGACGCGGAACGTCACAATAGACGCATACAACTTCGAGGTAGTAGAGGCATGTCTAACTAGGCTCCGCAATAAACACGGGCAATAACACCAGCGCCAAGGTCAGACGAAGAATAACTCTTGCTAATCGCTGTTTCTTGATCTAAGAAAGCAATTGATTGGAAAAGCCCTCTCTCGAGCAACTAAGGTAGAACTGTACAACACCCTCATCATCCTAGTCCTGCTGTAAGGTGCAGGAGCATCGACCTTGTCAAAATAGTATGAATGTGCCTTAGGCTGTTTCGAGAGGAAAGTTCTTCGAATCATCTTTGGCCCCGTGTACATTGAAGTGGAATGGCGAAGAAGATATAAGAGCGAACTGTACGGGTTGTACAACGACATGGACCTAGCCAGAAGGGTCAAGGTCCAGAGACTCAGATGGCTCGGTCATTTAGAGAGGATGGACACCACTGCTCCGGCCCGGAAAGCCTTCGACACTATTCCCGAGGGACGTAGGAGGAGAAGAAGACCGCGACTCAGGTAGCGCACTCAAGTGAAAGAAGACCTCAATCAACTTGGAAAGCAAAACTGGAGACAGCTAGCTAGGGACCCAGCTGGCTGGCGGCGACTGTTAATTGAGGCCCAAGTCCACAACGGACTGTAGCGCCACCTTAAGTAAATAAGTAAGATGTCTTGCTAGGGACCGAGCTGTTTGGAGACTCAAGTTGGATGATATCTAATTCGACACCAAATAAATAGTTGTCAGCCACAGCAAAAAGGTGATCGTCAATTTGATGATTTCCTAACCTGAAGCAAATCCGTCAAATACGGCGAACTCTGAACTCTTATCAGTGTCTGAAGAAGGAATCCCGTTACGTGAACTGAAACATAATGTCAGTAACATCATCCATCAAAAATCCAACAACAGATGAAATCCCCTAGAAACCCGTGTTAAGTTTAAGTTAAGTTTAGTACTTGAGTATCAAACGACAAAAAAACCCGTGCGGTTCCAAGAAAGAAGTTCAACATCGGTTGCCTTGGCCTTCCGGATAATGCCAGAGACTACAGTGAGCGCCTCTCCGCCGTCCTCCCAAATACCACAGATGTCAACACCTTGTGGAATCAATATCGTGAATTAAAAAAAGGTTAACCGAGACCACCAAAGGTTACTAGCCACCCCCGGAAAAGAACCCGTGGTATGATGATGAGTGCGCGTTATTGAAAAGAGAGGCGGAAATGCAATGTAGATGCTGCAACGGAAAATAAGAGCAGCAAGAGAAGAGTATCGAACAAAAATGAGAAATGAGAAAAAAACGAAGGAAGAAAATAGCATCCGCAGTTTCTCAGCTCAAAGATCTAGAAGAGTCTCGAACCATGAAACACACCCGGCGTTTTTTTAAAAGGTCGAAGCAATTAGCTTCTGGTTTTAGAACCGGGACACAGGCTCTTCGAAACAGCGAAGGAAACCTAGTCACCGAAGCACAGGGAATTGTAGATGTTTTTAAGCAGCACTCCGAACAGCTGCTGAATTCGCAAAATGTCGTGGGACCTTATGACGAAAGAGAAGCAAGACCAGTCAATGAAGACCCAGTCCCAACCCCAAGCACAGAAGAGGTAGAAAAGAGCCATCCAAAAGCTAAAACGTAACCATTCCACCGGGTCGGATGGCATACCTGTTGAACTCTTTAAATCAGGAGGTGTTTTATGAACCACATGCACCAGGTCATCAACAAAAAATGGGAGGAAGAATGCATGTCCACTGACTGGTCGATAAGCTCCATATGTCATATCTACAAAAAAAGGCGATCCTATGTCATGCAAAAACTACAGTGGTATATCCCTTCTTGATGTTGCATACAAAATCCTATCAAACGAACTGTGTGAGCGTCTTAAACCTTCCTGCAACACAATAATCGGCACGTACCAGTGTGGCTTTAAGCCAGGCAGAACAACGATAGACCAAATATTCACACTGAGGCAGACCAATGAATTTCAAGTCGAAACCCACCATCTTTCCGTCGACTTCAAAGCTGCTTATGATAGTATCAACCGCCAAGAGCTTATGATGGCGATGTCTGAATTCGGGATCCCGAACAAACTGATCCAGCTGTTCCGCATGATGCTTAACAATATGCAGTACAGTGTGCAAATGGGTAACAGCTCATCCGAGTTGTTTCAAACATGCGCAGGGTTTAGACAAGGAGATGCGTTGTCATGTGACTTTTTTTACAATGTCCTGGAGCAGAAAGTGCGCAAGGCAGGTGTGAGCACGGAATACACTATCTTCAACAAATCCAACCAGCTTCTAGGTTATGCGGACGACATAGAGCTGTGCTTGAGTCCTTCACAGCGATTGAAGAACAGGCGAAAATCGTTGGTCTTGAAGTGAATGAGGACGAAACAAAGTACATGCTATTAACAAACAAAGCAACATCTGTCCACCGGCTAGGACAAAACGTCACTATTGGTAGCAGCAATTTCGAGGTAGTTAATGAATTCACTTACCTTGGAACAAGCATATCAATCCCACAAACGGCACCTTAGTGGAGATCCGAAGAATAATTACTCTAGCGAACCGCTGCTGCTTCGGTTTGGCAGAACAACTGGGTTCAAAATTCCTCACTCGAAAGACAAAGTGTCTGCTACACAAAACTTTGATTTTACCAGTCCTTCTCTACGGCGCCGAGTGCTGGACGATAAGTTAAAAAGGGGAATTGATACTGGGTACTTTCAAAAGAAAAAATCTTCGACGAATTTTCGGTCCCTTATGCGACGATGGTAAATGGAGAAGAAGGTTTAACGGGGAACTGTACGAACTGTAAAAAGATGTGGATGTAGTCCAGAAGGCCAAGAAAAGACGACTTATTGGCTCGGCCACATCGAGCGAATGGACGACAACGCTCCAGCCCTCCAGGTTCGAGACGACAAGGAAGACCGAACCTATGGTACAAGCACCAAGTGACCGCAGATGCCAAAGCGACTGGAGAGTGCATGCGAGGGACCGATCACGATCTCAGGCCTTCATGGATTGTGAGCCGGATATGTAAGTTAGTAAACTATGGCTTATATACGACAAGAATGGATTCGACAAGATTTTAACTCTTAATAAACTCTCCTTAAGATCCCTTATAGGCAAAGCCGTCTTTAACTTATTGGAGGCCCTGGGCATATTACGATAATGGGGCCCCTATGACTTTGACAGAACACTATTTTGTTAGATTAAACAAAGAAAGAAGATAACCATGTTTCTAGATTCATTTTTATTGACAGTCACCTTAAAGTCACCGAAGCACAGGGAATACTAGATTTTTTTAAGCAGCACTTCGCACAGCTGCTAAATGCGCATAATGTCGAGCGAGCTAATGACGAAAGAGAAGCAAGATCAGTCAATAAAGACCAGTCCCAGCCCCAGTTCAGAAGAGGTAGAAAGACTAGAACGAAGAGAAAGCAGTAATCGAGCGAGCTGTAATACGCGTAAATCGTCGACACGCTTCACGACGAATTTTTTTAGATCATAAGGGACACGAAGCCACTGAAATTCCACTGACAGTTATTTTTACTTAGATCTTTGTACCAATAGAAGAAAGAAACAAATTAGATTGTTTTATCACAAGACAGTTTCAGTATCCCCGGGGTAATAGCATTATACGGGTCCCGGAGGTTATTCAATTTCTGCCGAAACGGATATTC
>CAKKXW010000002.1:42912603-42923194 GCA_920937365.1 Sphaerophoria rueppellii
CTTAGGAGAATACTTCTACAATGATCTAAACGATCTCGTACATATTAATATAATTAATCTTTTACGTTTCGTAAGGAACTCTAATTGGTTTCAATGAGCTTTCGAAGAAAAGCATTTCTGGATTCATGTGGTATCACAATGGGCCTTTGATTGGCCCAAGTGTGTCTTTTAACATCCATGACAGCCACTTTAACCTAACCTAACCTAACCTTGAATGACATAAAAGTAATCACATTTTTTTAATGATCGCTATAATCACACGTAAGTAAAAAAATCAAATTTTCATATATTCCAACTTTTAATGATGATTTTTAATGATCGCTAAAACTGGCCTCTAAACAAAAAACTTCATATGTAATATTCAAAGTGATTTCATATCAATGATTTCAAAGTAGTTTCATATTTACAACTTTAACATTAAACAGAAATTTACGAAAAAGTTTTCTTTTTTACAATTTTAATGATTTGAATAACATAAATAAAAAAAAATTAGTCAATTTTAATGGTGATTTGAAACACAAAAAGTAATAATTTGAATGACTTAAAACAAAAAAAGCATTGTATAGCATACGTGTGATTTTATAAACTATTACGGTACATTAGAGCATGTTTACTAAATTTGTACAATTTATACCAACCTCGAGCACCATTTAATATTTCATGGAGACTATTGATAGACAAAAAACTTTCTTGGAAATCGCCGAATTTCTTGCAAAATTGGGCACACAGCGATAAAATGGTAAAAATCTTCTAGTTCTCTTCTGTTACACACAGGGCTGGCCTTAGCCGTCTTGGCGCCCCAGCCGAGTCAAATTTTTGGCGCCCTTTTTTTATTATAAACTATATAACTTCCTTCTCCAGAATTAAAAAGGATGGAACTTGTATCTCTCTTATAAAATATAAGTTGATGAAAAAGTAGAATTTATACTTGAAAGAATATTACGTGAAGACTCGAAGCTCTTTATATTATTTACTATGCTTACACTACACTCAATATGAGTTGATTTTGTTGAAAAATGCACACTCATCAAAACTAGAACGAAACTCAATTAGGGCATTTTACGCCTAGTTTCTTCACAAATTCTCTTTAAACTAGATCTAGCGAATCTCGTTCTAACATAAGAACTTAGTTTTAAGAATATTTGGAACTTGTGGTGTTTATGTGCGTGGGCTGTTTCAGAGAACGTGGGATTGGAATCCTACTCGCATTCATTCCAATTTTTATCGTTTAGCTGTGGATGTCTACCAACAGTTGACAGACTGTTAAGAACCTTTGCTTTGTAACACGGAAGCGCCGAAAGAAATCGGTGTAGTCCCATTTAATAAAAGTGTTACGTATTACTTACTTAAGGTGGCGCTACACCTACAGTCCGTTGTGGACTTGGGCTCGGTCCCTAGCTGTCTCTAGTTTTGCACGTTGACTGAGGTCCTATTCCACTTGAGTGCGCCACCTGAGTAGAGGTCTTCCTCTCCTTGTACGTCCCTCGGGAATAGTGTCGAAGGCTTTCCGGGCCGGAGCATTGGTGTCTATCCGCTCTAAACCATCTGAGTTTCTTGACCTTGACCCTTCTGGCTAGGTCCATGTCATTAAACAACCTGTAAAGTTCGCTGTTACATCTTCTTCGCCATTCCTCTTCAATGCACACGAAACAGTATAAGGCACTTTCATCCGATTTTGTCAAGATTCATGCTTCTGCACCATACAGCAGGGCTGGGATGATGAGTGTGTTGTACAATTTTACCTTAGTTGCTCGAGAGAGGGCTTTTCCACTCAATTGCCTTAAAAGCCCAAAGAAACAGCGATTAGCAAAAGTTATTCTTCGTCTGATCTCTGCGCTGGTGTTTTTTAACTGTTGTTCGAATTTTTGAAAAACTCTACTGGTATTCCATCGCTTCCAGGTGCTTTGTCGTTTTTCATTTTCGTGAGAATTATTTCTAATTCACATAACGATATTGAGCAGTCCAGCTCGTAAACACACGTGTTCTGTAACGCAAAACTGAAAGTATGATTCAATTCAGCCGACAACAGAGTTTTAAAATGAGCTCGAAACAGCCTGAGGCACATTCATTCGATTTTGGCAAGAACCATGCTTCTGCAACATACAGCAGAACTGGGATGATGCAGGTGTTGTACAATCTTACCTTAGTTGCTCGAGAGAGGGCTTTTTCACTCAATTGCTATCTTAGCCCAAAGAAACAGCGGTTAGCAAGAGTTATTCTTCGTCTGATCTCGGCGCTGGAATAATTGCCCGTCTTTATAGCGGAGCCTAGTTAGACAAACTCCTCTACTACCTCGAAGTTGTATGCGTCTATTGTGACGTTCCGCGTCCAAGTCGTCGGTGTTGGGTGTCCTTCCTCGAAGACAACATATATACTTCGTTTTTCCCTCATTTACCGCCAAACCCATTATTGCGCTTCTGCCTCAATTCTCACAAAGGCGCCATTGGCATCACGCTGTGTTCTTCCCAATATATCAAAATCATCGGCGTATGCGAGAAGTTGAAGCCTCTGGTGTTGACGTTGGAGTTCTGCACTATTTTCTCAAAAACGATGTTAAAAAATCGCACGACAGTGCATCGCCTTGTCTGATTCCTTTTTCGACGTCGAAAGATTCCGTAAGCTCGTTGCCAGCCTTGATAGAGCAGCGTGAGTTCTCAATCGTCATTTTACAAAAGCGAACGAGCTTGGCAGGGATGCCAAACAAAGACAAAGTTTTATACAGTTGGTCTTTACGCACGCTGTCATACGTGGCCTCGAAATCGATGAAAAGGTAGTAGGTATCGATTTGAAGTTCCTGGGTCTTTTCCATATATCTCTGTAGTTGATGCAGTTCAGATGATCTTCTTTCTTGAGGATCGGACATACGATGCTGAGGTTCCATTCATCGGGCATGCTTTCGTCTGAACAAATCTTGCAGATGAGCTGGTGCATGCTCCTAACCAAATCATATCCAGCTGCTCTGTACAGTTTGGCGGTTACCATGATGGGTGGTTGGAATGGTTGGCCTTCTGCACCCATATTGAATAGTTCTGTATTGCTGGCAGAGTTTTGCTCGTCATTGCCATTATACAGCTTGGAAAAGTGGTTTTCCATATCTTCAGTACTGACTGTGGTTCCACTTCGACGTTCCCATGATGGTCTCTACAGGCTTCAGTTCGGAGTGTATAAGCCCAGGAGGTTTGTTTCACCTTTTTGTAGAACTTTCGAACTTCGTTTCGACGGCATACCAGCTGAGTTCTATAAAAACGCCAGCTTGCAGTTTTTAGAGTTTATTTTAGTGCTTTTCAACAAAATGTTTGAAGAGGAGCAGCTTCCAGGAATTTTCCAGTCCTCATCTATCTCTGCAATTTTTAAAAAGGGTGACCCTATTTTACCTGAAAACTATAGAGGTATCTCTGTGCTAAGTTCTCTAAGGAAATTATTCACCCAGATCCTCTATTCCAGGCTTGTAAGACTGGTGGAACAAAACAACAAAATAAGTTGCTTTCAGGCGGGCTTTCGGGCTAATCTTTCGACAATCGACCAAATTTTCACTCTCACAAGTGTTGCTAGACGTTACTTAGAGAAAAAAATAAATCTTTACGCTTTTTTCGTTGACTTTAAATCAGCATTTGACACCATTAACAGAAGATCTCTGCTATTTAAACTTGCAGCTATCGGGCTATCGACAAAATTTATCCGAATCTATGAGCAGCTGCTCTCAAACATGACGGCTGTAGTTTCTAATGGTAGTAACAAATCGAATCTGTTTAGTTGTAATACAGGTGTGCGTCAAGGCTGCATTTTAAGCCCGCTAATCTTTTCACTGTATATAAATGATATTGAAGACTATATCCCTGGTGGTGTTACTTTTGGTGATCTATCTATTAAAGTTTTGCTCTACGCTGATGACTTGGTGATCTTAACTGATAATGCAGTCACACTTCAGCTTCAAATAAACAAATTAAAACAATTTTGTGATCTATGGGATCTCCAAATAAACACCACGAAGTCGAAGATTATTGTCTTTAGGTCCCAACATCGTAGCACTAGAACCGACCGCAACTGGACCCTCAATGGGTCCAACTTAGAAGTGGTGAAAGAATTTAAATATTTAGGCTACACATTAACTTATAACCTGAATTTTGGAGTTCACATAAAAGATAAGGTGAGAGTCGCAAAAACTGCAATTAATTGTATGTGGTCAAACTTTTTTAATAACAAACTTGTAGATCCTACGTCTAAGTTTAAAGTGTTTGAAGCTACCATCAAAAGCTGTTTGTGTTATGGCAATGAAGTTTATGGGTACAAGCAAATAGAAGAAATCGAAGCTGTCCAAAGATATTTTTTCAAGCGTATCTTTAGACTCCCAACTAACACGCCCAATTATGCTATACAGATTGAATCGGGACTTGCTCCAATATTTATTATGAATTTAAAAGCAAATGTAGATTATATATTGAGGGTAATGCAAAGGTCGGTCAACAATTTGCAAAAGAGGATCCTATCAGTGTGTTTTAGATGTCGGTATACACCATTTAAAGACTGGTATGATTTGGCCTCGGCACACAACTTTCCTCTGTCTCTATCTGTTGATAGTTTAGATACGTGGAGACACGTTCTCTACGAATGTATATCTGCTATTGATGATTACTTGTTCCAAAGCTATCTAGATAGGGCGAGGGAGTCTGTGTCGAGACCAATACCAATACAGTAAACTTAACCTCAGTCTAGGGACATCTAATTACTTTAGAGATGAATTTACTGTAATGGAAATGAGTATCATATTCAAAGCACGCACGGAGATGCTAGAGCTAAATCACAGACCTCACAGAACTGATAACAACCCAAACTGCACTTTGTGCAACCTTAATCAAGTTGAAAACACTTTCCACTTTGTTGCATTGTGCCCAATCTTGCAAGAATTCCGGCGGCTATATTTTAACAAGAGTTTTCTGTCACTTGAAGAATGTCTAGGTGTTCTGAATGGAGATAACGGTTGGCGTCTACTTATTCAGTTTTTATTAGATGCAGTTTCATTTAGAAACATGTACAACAATATACTTTAATAATAACTCTATTACAATTTTGTTTTAGCTAAACTAAAAGCCTTAATCGCATTTGAAAGATTGCTAACCATTAAAATCTTTAAGATATCTTTTTTTGTTTTTGCCAAACTAAAAGCCCGAACCGCATTTGAAATTGCAAATTTGTAAGATCTATGTATCCATTTTTGTTTTAGCTAAACTAAAAGCCTTTAAATATTGTTAAAAATTGAGTCAACAACACTTAAAACTCGAATCAGATTCATTAGATAAATTTTGTTGCATTTATTTTTATTTTATTTTATTTTATAAATATATTTCACCTAATTTATAAAATAACTCCATTAAAATGAGTATTTGTTTTCCCTCTGGCATTACTCGTTTTCTTTTCTCAATTGCTGAAATGTTTTCTTCATATAACTCATTTTTTTTTTTTCTATTAAATGTATTTTTGATAAATTTTAATTATATTATACTTTCTCTCACTAAATGTTTATGTTTAGTTTAGAAAAATATTCCGGCAGACGGCCCATGAGCCATGCTTGTAATCTTTAGTTTTAAGTTTGTTAACTTTTGAAGTGAAAAAATAAAGATAATAATAATAATAATAACTTCGTTTCTACTGTGACATCCCTCTATCTCCTCGTTTACTCGTTTCTCATGCTCCCTTTTTTATTTTCTGAAAAGTTTATGCTGCTCTGTCCTTTTCTGCTCGTAGAGCTCGCGAGCTACATGTGCCTTCAATGCGGAACCGCTTCTTGTCTGTTGATTAGTTGCATGTGCTCCCCGGCACTCATCGTCAAACCAGGTGTTTCGTTGTGGTGGCCGTGTAAAACAAAGCACTTCAGCGGCGGCATCTCTGTGGGCTGCTTGGCAGTGTTGCTACTGGTTCGCTTTATTTTGTTCTGTTAGCAATCTAGCAATTTCTCTCTCGATTGTAGCCGTTTGATGTCGAATTTTCTCCTAGCATTTTCGGGTGTTGGGCTTGATCGGGATATCCGCATTTATACCTTAAAAGAGTAGTGGTCCAAGTCGATGTTGGCACCTCGGAATGTACGACCATATTGCATGCTAGAGAAGTCGAGTCCCAACTACAAATCCACATCCAAATAGACGTTGATTTTGTTCCCGGTAGCAGTCGCCGTAGTAAATATCGCAGTTGTTCATTAACTTAGGCCCGGATGATCCCATCGCATTTCTTGGATGGCGGTAATATCTGCTTTATAGCATTCAGGAGCTTCCGCTAGTTGTTCGCCTCCACGTGGTCTGTTAAGGGACCTAACATTCCAAGTGCAAAACCGAATCTCGTTGCTCTTAAATTGTTTGCGTTGGTCGTCATCTTTAATTCCGTCTGTATGCGAGGCTTGTTGGTGTTTCGGAACCATGTTTTCTTTATGTGGTTGGGCAGTCACCCCAACGCACGATCCCCAACCTGTAGGTCCAGGTCTTTAGTGTAACTCTAAGACAAACAGCCGGCCGAACCGCTCCTTAAAGACCTTGGCTGCGAATATGTTGTTGTAGCCCTATAAAGTGTTCACTCTGTAGTTCATCCTGACTGGAACTGTAGACGCCATCGTTGATTCCATCTTAGGAGTTCTTCCGTTGCCGCCTATTGAAAAGGAGGCAAGCCTTAGTAGACGCATGCCTCCTCCCCCTCTCTCTTTGCTGCTGCCAACAACTTCCCACAGGGATTTTAACCCTATCTTCGGTATTGGGTATACCGAGGAGGTGGATAGCAGGAGTTGATAGATGGAGGTTTCAGTGGACGCTTGTGTCCTCTTGAATGCGCGTGTCTACGTTTTGAACTCCAACATTAACAACTTATTCTTCATAAAATTTGAAATATTTTCTTTGTTGCTTGTTCTAGGCATCTTCTTTTGAAAAATAGTTGCGGATAACGCAATTGATCAATTTTTTTTTTGAAATATCTGCCAAAACTTGCTGAAATTTAGAAAAAGAAAATACTATTAAATGTTGTTAATGCGACCAATAACTGTGACCTCTTAACTTTCAAATGTAAACTGGCAGTCCATAAAGCAATGAACAGAAAAATCGCTTGAATTTAACGTCAAGAATCAAAAAAATAAATCATTGCAATTTGCCTGCTTTCGTGTTGTCTGTATTGGTATTTGGTTCAACAGAAAAAAATAAAGATTGATTCTGCTGAAAAAAGGGTCAAATTAAATAGAACCATGGTAGCGACAAAGTGTGTTTGCATGTTTGTTTGGTTTCCGGAATTGGAGAGTTCTAAATATTAGTTTTGTCTCCAAGAGAATTGCGTTCAGTAAGCAAACGGACTTTTAATCAACTGAATGCAACCATTTAGAAATAATATCCCTAGTTGTGTGTCTCTTAAAAATAACTTTTGGGAGGGAACACGTTGGTGTTTTGACGTTTGACAGATAAGCCTGACATCTGTCTGCTTGTTTCAATATTCAATTTGTTTTACAAAGGTTGATAGATTATTCCAAATTAATTCAATTGTATCTTAATTTTCAGTGTTTTTTTCTTAACTTCATTCTTATAGATTGATGTTCTAACTATCAGCAATGGCTCCAATTTCCTTAAATCCAACAAAAGGTTCTGTATACAAAACACTTTCCAAGAACCTAAAGAATGTGATTACAACCCCCGAAGACTTCTTGAAGTGAGTAAAATCTTTATAAAATATCTACATTCAATTATTAAAACATTCTTCTCAAATTTAAGAACACAAAAGAGTACATCCAACAAACTACGAAAACTTATACAGCAGGTTTACGATTTTACGACTGCAAATGATCAAGTCAACAAAAACAATTCGCAAATCTTGCCAGAACTTGTGGTCACTGATTTGGATCCAGAACAAATATGGCAACTTATAGAATTAAGAAATAATGTTGTCTGGCCGCAATTCCTTGAAGGAACATCAAAAGCCTTAGCTCTCAAAGATGGCGAACTGAAAATTAAATACAAATCGTCGCCTTTGATTATTGATAAAAATGACTACGAAAGTGAAGTCGAGTCCTCCGATGAATCTGATAATTATTCTGATTTAAAAAGTGATGATGAGCTTGATGAGGATGAGGATGCTGAAATTATTGCAAAATCTTCTTCTGCGCAAAAAATCAAGAAAAAAGAAAAGACCTCGATAGTTGATGATAAGTTCTTCAAACTTAGCGAAATGGAAGCGTTTTTAAAGGCTGAAGACGAAAAAGAAATTCAGAAGCAAAAAAAGCAACGCCCCAAAGATGATTTCGACATAAATATGTTCGGGGAAGACGAGGAAAAAGACGATGAAGAGAATATTTGCTACAAAGACTTTTTCAACGAGGAAGATGATAAAATGCGTGAAGATGAATTCGATGATGAAGATGAGGATGAGGGTGAAGGTGAGGATGAAGATGAGAATGATGATGGTTCGGAAGATGAGGATGAGGACGAAAACGAAAATGAAGACGAGAATGAAGATGAAGAAGAGGACGAGAGTGAAGATCAGGAACAGGATGAAGATATGGATGAAAGCGAAAACGATTCTGAAGAAAATAGTTCCAACAGAGCCTATAACATGAAATCGATGCAAATGAAATCGATTAGCAATAGCGATGCGGAGGAGGAAAAAGATGAAGAACCAAAGTCCTCCTTCGAATGTCGCCAAGAGCGCCTCAATCAGCGTATTAAGGACCATGAGGAAGATATTTTGGGCGAGAAGCCTTGGCAACTGAAAGGTGAAATAAATGCCACAAACAGACCGCAAAATTCTTTGTTGGAAGAGTTTCTGGAATTCGAAGCTACAACAAGACCTGCGCCAATGATGACCGAGCAAACAACTCTTAAGCTTGAGGACATCATCCGTCAGAGAATTAAAGATCAAGTTTGGGATGATGTGGAGTTCAAAGTCAAGCCAAAAGGAACAGCTCAAGAATATCGAAAACAATTGGTTTTGGATCAAGAAAAAAGCAAGGAGTCACTAGCTCACATTTATGAAAAACAATATCAACAAGAGCTGGAAAAGCTCGATCCAAATGCTTCAGAATCAAAAGAAGAAGAAGAACCTAAGGCGCACAAAGAAATTAAAGAAATGATGACTTCATTGTTCATTAAGTTGGATGCCCTATCGAACTTCCACTTTACACCCAAACCGGTTGCACCTGAACCGAAGATCTTAACAAATACTCCAGCTGTGAGTATGGAAGAGGTGGCCCCAATAGCTGTAAGCAATGCCAAATTGTTGGCACCTGAAGAAATACGGAACCGAACCAAGGGTGATACCTTAGGCGCCAACGAACGGAGCAAGACCGACAAGAATCGTGAAAGAAGACACAAAAAACTTAAGCAAAAGGCCATACACAAAGCACTGGAAGAGAAGAACATCCAGAAACAGAAGATGGGAATTAAGCTTAATAAGAAGGAGGAAACTGCCAGTACCACCAAGGAATTGATGAAGCGTCGAAATGTCGAAAAGGTGATTTTTCGTATTTCATTAAAAAAAAATTATTTACATTTCGATTTTTTTTTTTTTTTGATTTTCAGATGTCAACTTCCCAAGATGCTGGTTCAATGAAATCTTCGAAGGCATTCTTTTCCAAGCTACACGAGACAACCCTGTTGCCGAAAAAGAATGCCAAGGCCGCACCCAAGTCGGACAAAAACTCGGTTTCCGCAAAAAAACTGAAATTGTAAAATATTTTTTAAGATGATCCATTTTTTGAAATGTTTTGTATAATAAATTAATCTAGTAAATATATTTTTGGATTATTTTTAAATGATATTCTTCACTCGTTGTTGTGATGTGGAATGCCTGTTGGGATCAGGAATATTTGCCACATGAGTAGTGCATTGAAGAGGACACAAGCGTCCACAGAAACCTCTGTCTATCAACTCCTATTCTCCACCTCTCCGTGGTGAACATCGGGTGCCCAGTACCATCAACCCCGGTGGAAAGTTGTTGTCGGCAGCAAAGAGAAAGAGGGGGAGGAGGTATGCGCCCACTAAGGCATGCCTCCTTTTCAACAAGCGGCAGCGGAAGAACTGCCAAGATGGACACAACGGTGGCGTCTACAGGGCCAGTCAGGATGAACTACTTAGTGAACACCTTATAGGGCTACTACGACAAATTCGTAGCCCAGGCTTATAAGAAGCGGTTTGGCCGGCTCTTCTTCTTATAGCGTTTTTTTTGGTCGTCCGGAACTGTTCCGAACGATTCTGAATTCGTTCACTTGGCACAAGATGACAGTTCTTGTTCTGGATAGAACAGAAAAACGATTCCGAATTTGAAGTATAAAAACAAAAACAGAATCACGCATACATGCACACATTTGCACATACGTACTCCCCGCCATGTTTACAAATAAAGAAAATAAAAACAATGTCATGTCATCTGCAACTGTGCATATGATGTTTTACAAATACATAGGCATTCAACCATTAGAAGCAAAAAAATGTGTTTGCATGTTCGTTTGGTATCCGGAATCGGACAGTTCTGTGTACCGATTCCGGATTACCAAAAAAAAAAAAACGCCATTAGAGTTAAACTTAAGACCTGAAGTGCGTTTTTGCGCTGACGATAGTTGACTATAGTTTTTATG
>CAKKXW010000002.1:42963961-42976690 GCA_920937365.1 Sphaerophoria rueppellii
TAGGTTTAAAAGCACATCCAAGACTGCTGTTGTTGTTGAGCGAAGTGCTCCTGTGATCCACATACATAACTGCTGACGGTTTACCATCTTGTCCAGTGCGGTCCACCATACGACAATTCCATAAATGAGTATCGTCTGATTACCGAAGTGTATAACCAGTGGGTTATTTTTGGGGAGAAGCCCCAAAAAGGCCTATGGCCTTTTTCAACTCTTTCATCAATATTTTGCCTTCCGATTTCGTTTTTTGTCTAAAATGAGGCCTAAATATTTGGCTTGGTCGGAAAAGCTTAAGGATATTCCTTTAATCGTGGGTGGGTTAATCTGAGGAATTTTGTACCTTCTTGCCAAGAGCTTATGATGTCTGAATTCGGGATCCCAAAAACAAAATGATCCAACTGTGCCGCATGACGCTAACAATACGCAAATGGGTAACCGCTCATCCGAGTTATTCCAAACATGCGCAGGGCTAAGACAAAATGATGCGTTGTCTTGTGACTTCTTCAACATAATCCTGGAGCAGATAGTGCGCAAGGCAGGTGTGAGCACGGAAAACGCTTTCTTCAACAAGTAAAACTAGTAAACCCAGCTTCTAGGCTATGCGGACGACATAGACATCATCGGTCGATCCAAGAGAGCTGTGTTTGAGGCCTGCACAGCGATTGAAGAACAGGCGAAACTCGTTAGACTTGAAGTAAATGAGGACAAAACAAAGAACATGCTATCAACAAACAAAGCAACATCTGTCCACCGCCTAGGCCAAAACGTCACTGCTGGTAGCAGCAATTTCGAGGTAGTTAAGGAGTTCACCCCACAAACGACACCTTAGTTGAGATCCGAAGAAGAATTACCCTAGCGAATCGCTGCTGCTTCGGTTTGGCAAAACAACTGGGCTCAAAACTCTTCATTCGAAAGACAAAGTGTCTGCTAAAAAAAAAACTTTAATTTGACCCTTCCTACTCTACGGCGCCGAGTGCTGGACGATTAGTAAAAAGGAGAATTGATACTGGGCACTCTCGAAAGAAAAATTCTTCGACGGATTTTCGGTCCTGTATGCGACGATGGCGAATGGAGAAGAAGCTTCAACCGAGAACTGTTTGAACTGTACCAAGATGTGGATGTAGTCCAGAAGGCCAAGAAAATACGACTACATTGGCTCGGCCACATCGAGCGAATGCAAGACAACTCTCCAGCCAAGAAAGTCTTCTCATCCCAGCCCCCAGGTTCGAGACTAGAAGGAAGACCGAACCTACGGTACAAGAACTTAGTGGCTGCGGATGCCAGAGCGACGGGAGAGTGCATGCGAGGGACCGTTCACGATGGAAGGCTGGAGTATCTCAGGCTGAGATCCTTCATGGATTGTGAGCGGTTTAACTTATATCCTATACCTTAATGAAACTTGAACTGTAGAGCTGCTTACTCCGTCAACTCATAAATGTCAGACCAACAATTAAATAAGCAACGATGTTATATGATGCT
Organism: Sphaerophoria rueppellii; assembly: GCA_920937365.1. Lineage (NCBI taxonomy): Eukaryota > Metazoa > Arthropoda > Insecta > Diptera > Syrphidae > Sphaerophoria > Sphaerophoria rueppellii. The sequence continues at coordinate 42,965,438 of CAKKXW010000002.1, forward strand.
GTTTTGTAAAGCATTCTTTTGAATCTTGTTTTTACCGAATTTGAATTCAAAATCAAGTTACCAAGGAAGAATACTCAGCTAATTTTCATACTAAAGTTACAGTTCTTCAAATGAGTTTCGGTTCGTGGTAAAAATTGTTTTGTGAAAATGTTTCTCTCAACTGACATCCTTTAGACTTTTTTTTTAGTCTAGCCACAAGTTACATTTCATTGAAAGTGTTTTCGAACGTCAAGCATAAAATTCAACCAACAACGGCAGAAGAAAATCCTTATTTACCAATGCGCAACTCTCTGCACACAATCTCATTTTCGGAATTATCGGGAAGAAGCTTTTTCTCCGAAATCACCCCTCATTTTTGGTTTTTGTCCGAAAAGTCGTTAGCATAATCATAAGTGAAATCAAAATTCATCAGTCGGTTATTGAAATCGTATAAAACCGACGAACAATTTAAATGTTGTTCAATATATGTTCTGACTGTCGCACGTGGTAGATACTCTGAAAAAACACGGAATTTGTCATGAAAGTGTTCGGTTAAAATAAGTTTTGAGAGTGAAGTAGTTTGTCTAGATTATCTCAAAACTTAGTGGAATAAAATTTTAATAAATTAACTGAGAGAAATTAAAAAGTTTAAGCAATAAATATTAAAAATTATCAAATAATTCAAAACAGTGTTAAGACAGCATCCAAACGGTCTCTAAAAGAAACTTCAACAGGTAAGACAACGCGATTGTTTGACACTAAAGGGACAAAAACAGGATACTCGAGCATTAAATTCTAAAAAAAAGAAAATGAGGTTTAAAAAATTCGGTAACGCAGTCAAAAACAAATTCGTAATCGAAGTTCAACAACCAAGAAAAGCAACAGCAGACATAAAACTAAATTATTATTTCGACTCAATAAGTCCATTAAGCTTTAATAAACATCAACACAACCATTATCGTCATTAAGGTACCTCAGGAAATAATTTTCTTGGCAGCATGACGAACTGCATTTTTGTTCGGTAATTCCAAAGCTGATAAGGTCGAACCGTGGCTATTTAAAAATGTTTTCCGAAATACTTATAAGGTGGAGAGTGGAGTGTTTTCGCAATAATCATTCTGAACAAAGAATGTCTCTTAAGGTTTCATGGACCTAATGCGTCCCATTGCTCTCATTGCCTTAATATCAAATCAAAATCGTTGTTTCAAATAATTTCTGTGTCATAACACAATCTCCGCTTTTCAATAATTAAGTAGTCAGAAACTTTTGAATAAATCTAGTTTTTGGTTCTTGGGAAAGGACTGACACTGACTGACACCTTGTTTATTACAAGCAGTACATTTGAGTTGATTTTGAAGTGTCTTGCATTCTTTTGCGATATGATTATCTCGACAAACACGAAGACGCAGATTTTGAATTCCTATAGTTTTCGGTAATCGATTTTATTTTTAAATTTATTCGCTGACGATTTCGCGAATTATTATAGTTAGACTCTAATTGTTTGGATTTTATGTGTTTAGTTCTCGCAATTTTGAATTTTCGAATTTTTCGACTCTAGTTTTTGAAAATACCTTGCTATCACTTTTCGATGCTTCTAAGGCTATTGCTTTCCTTGTGACCTCGCCAAATTTCACAACATCAGATTGAAGAATTTTTTACGTATTATTTCTCGTGTCAAGCTAATCCAGTTAGAGAAAGAGCTCCGAAGAGAACCGTGTGGCAATACGAGAAAGCCAACTGGAACGGTCTCCACAACTTTTTCCGGATCTTTAACTGGACACTATGCTTCCTCGATAGTGACGTAGACTCCAGCGCAGATATGATTACTAATATGATTATTTTGGGAATGAGAACGTTTATCCCGGATAGGGTTAAAAGCATCAAATCCAAGGAAAAGTCATGGTTTGATTCAAGCTGTAAAGAGGTTATCAGGGAGAAAGAAGTAGAGTTCCGGTGTTTTAGAGCCAACCCAACTGAGGAAAACCGGAACAAGTTTAAACAAGCCTGGAAGGCCTGCAATGCCCATATTCGGCGGATCAAATTTTTACACGACCAAAAATTAAGGTAAAAAAAAGTGCAGTGTCCCGCAGTAAGAATTTTTGGTAATTTGTAAAAAAATATGAAGAATTCGTCTTCTTCCTCGATCCCTACGCTCGTTGAAAATGACACTCTAGTTGCTAGCTCGCTAGCGAAAGCTTACCTTTTTGCTAGGCAGTTCGCCGCCAACTCTTCGCTACCTGAGAGTGTCATGACTCCGCGTGTTCTTGAGCGCGTCAATGCTGTGGCGATAGTCCTCTTAAAGATCTCAACGTACATAAATCCGCTGTTCCGGATGGTATCCCCGCTATTGTTCTGAAGAGGTGTTCTTCCACGTTGGCAAAACCCTTGCGTAAGCTTTTCCATCTATCCTACTCTTCTGGGCTTGTTCCGAGCAGTTGGAAAACAGCAATTGTCCAGCCAATCCCAAAAAAGGGCGAATCGTCTTCTCCCTCCAATTATCGTCCGATTGCACTTATGTCCCTTCTTTCTAAGGTCATGGAAACGCTGATAAATTATCAGCTTAAGAAATATCTCGAAGACCGAAAGCTTCTTAATGATCGGCAGTACGGCTTCGCAGCATCAGGTCCACTGTTGATATAATGGCATATCTCACCGAACAGTGGAACAAGTCTTTACATTGTTCTGGAGAAGATAAGATTGTTGCACTTGATATTTCATAAGCATTTTATAAAGTTTGGCATCTCGCTCTTTTATCGAAAATGTGTGCCTTCGGTATCGATGAGTCCCTTCTTCGTTGGATTAGAAACTTTCTTTCGAATCGCTCAATACAAGTTGTTTTAGACGGATTCAAGTCTGAAACCCACAATATAAATGCTGGTGTCCCCCAGGGCTCCGTTTTCTCTCTGACCCTCTTTCTCATTTTCATTAATGATCTCTTGTCTGTAATTTCTAATCCAATGCATTGTTTCGCTGACGGAATTACCCTAAGCTTCTCATATTCGTTTCCAGACTCACACCCCTCCTCTTCATTAAACTCTGACTTAAGCAGCATTGTACAATGGGGAATCAAAAACAGTGTAGAGTTTAATTCTTCGAAAACTCAATGTATCGTTGAAGCGAGATAATCCCCCCTTGCCACTGTCCATGATTGGCACTTGCATCAACGAGACCGAACATCTCGAGGTTCTCGGAATGTGCATCACTGACCACCTCTTGTGGACCGAGTACATACTCGATGTCGCCAAAAATGCCGCAAGATGTTTGGGTTTCTTAAGACGGTGCAAGAAAATTTCCTCCCCGTCTGATCTGGCTATTATTTAAAGACTTATATCCGTCCAAAGTTTGAGTACAATTCCCATCTTTGAAACAGTAAGAATGATTTGTGACAGAGACATCACTAACTCATTCACTTCTTTGGAACACCGTCGCGTCGTAACGTTTCTTGTCTAGCTCCTTGTTTTATCGTTACATCTACGGTATTTGCTCTAGTGAAATAGCCAGTTGCATACCACCCCGTAAACAATTCTATATACAGGGTGATTCACGAGCGTTGTGCCAAAAAGCTAGAGCGTGGTTGAGTTGAGACAAGAAAAAAATCGTATGGGAGGGGGGGGGGGTTCTATTCCCCCCCGTTTAGCCGGGAGGGGCAATTTTCTGAAAAATTGACTTATTTTATAAAAAAAAAATTAAAAATCAACGGCTTCGTTTACAACACCTGTTGTACCTTTTTGAAAAGCCAGAAATATGTTCTTTTATTTTGTTTTTAAATTAAGTTGTCTTAACGAATAGTTTAAAAATTATTAATTCTCAAACTCAAAATTTTCAAAAAACAAAAAAACAAAAAAATCATTTTTGAACCAAGCTTTTGAAAATTGTATGTAATTAAGTATCTATCTCGACTTTTAGTTTTATTAATTTATGAAACATTAACCTTCCTTTTAATATTTGTTCTGTAATTGGAATTTTATACTCAATCCTTCCAAACCTGACAGAAGTGGTTCTCCTGTTTTCGCCATCAATATGATTGCGTTCGGGTACAGCTCTATTGAACCGAAAGAGCTCTGCTCCTATTTGTGTGAGCTTAAGCTTGTCCACAGCTCTATACCTGACGTGAAACCAGAAATCTGGCGTGTATCAAACCGCGAGCCGTGGCAGTCATTTGAATGAAATTATTTTCCATTATTAACCGGAAGGATTGTACTTTCAGTAGTTTTTTCTTATAGCATTTTCAAAAAACATTAAAAATGTTATTTGACGAACCCTTTATAAATAAATAAGAACTACATAATGCACAACTACAGTTGGATTATTATTATTATTTTTTTTTTTTGTAGTTAAATTTCTTTAGGCGTACTAAAAGAGTTTGTATCTTAGATTCTGTCGGGCGGAAGTGGAAACAGGAAAAAGAAGGTTTTTTTTTTTTTAAATTAAAATGTTAAATGGTTCGAACAAAGGTAAATATGCCTAAAGGTTAAAAAGCTATTTTCTATACTTGTTGTTTACAGAAATAAGTTTTCCTATTTTTTTATTTTGATTTTCGTTTTTTTCTTCGGAGCATTGTTTGATAAGGGTAAAGTCAATTGTATTTTCATAATTTATCAATTAAAAGTTATTTACACTGAAAAAAGTTAGTAGTATAATTGCTACGAATACCATTCGTGCGAGAAAAATTCGTACAACAAATGTTCGTAGATTGTACGAAGCTTTTCTGTAATAAGAAAATTACGAATATAAATGGTTTTCCAAAAAGAGGTGTTATTTTGATATTCAAAGAAAAATGGCATTTTTTGAGATAAATAATCGGATGTTTATTTCCTTATAAAGAAGAAAGTATGCCGTTAATAATGGAACACAACATCAGCCAAATGGTCGCCACGACCACGCTTACAGGGCCATATCCTTTTCATGAAATTTTCCATAACCAAATCGCAAAGTGGCTGCCCTATGTCCTCGATAGCCTCACGAATTCCATCTATGAGGACTTGATTCGACGCTGGGCTGTTGGCGTAGACCTTATCTTTCATGTGGCCTCAAAGGAAGAAGTTGCAAGGTGTTAAATCACAAGATCTCGGTGGCCAATTGTGATCACCTCTCCGAGAAATAACACGGTCCGGAAACTTTTGGCGTTTACGAAATGTCTCTGCCAAATTTTCACAATTTTTATAGTGAATTTTAATAATTTCAATGCGTTGTTGAAGAGTGTATCGTTCCATTTTTATTAGTGGCGTAGTTTCTACTTGTCAAATGTCAAAAAATAACGGCTTCCAAACTGACAGCTAATATTATTCTTAAAACAAAATTATGAGCACATTGTACGAATTTATTCGTGTATTGAACTAACTCATTCGTAAATCATCGTTTACGAATGGTTTCGTAATTTTTCTAAGTTCATTCGTAAGATTTACTCATTCATTTGTTAAATGTACGAAGCAAAACTAATATTCGTATAAAATGTAGTCTCGAAAATTGACCTTACGAATTATTCGTAACATTTACTCATTATAAGTGGAATGCAACTTCTTCATCAGTAAATTCTACGAATTCGTATATCATAACCTCCATTTGTATATTTACGAAACGCATTAGTAGATTTTACTAATACGTCGCGTCGTAGGTACTATTTTTCCTCCATTCTAACACTAAGCGAAACATTAGTACATTATAATTATACTAATGACTTCGTAATATATTTACTTCATTCGTATATTTACCGAGAGTATTAGTTCATTGTACTAATATTTAGTAATATCTAATATGTTTAGCATAAGTTGAAACAAGGTCATATCGACACAAATTGAAAACATATCTTGCGCAACTATTATACAACCATAAATAACAATAGGCAACACAAAGGTCTTGTTTAATTTAAATTTTACGGCTATAGGCAAGTACATTTTTGTACGAGTCAAACCACGAACTATGATATTGATATGATCTTTCCAATTCAGATTCTGATTAAAGTATATACCAAGATTCTTTCCTTTGTCTACGAACTCAATTGGAAAATTGTCTATATTGAGTGAGGAAGGAAAAAACATCATACTTTTGTGTTCTCCATAAAATCAAAGCTTTAGTTTTGGACACGTTCAATTGAATTGCGTTACTCTTATGCCCGATTTCATAAACGATTTTTAAAAATTTAACAAGCTTTTAAACCGTAAAATGAGATTTTTCGGTTTCACCAAGCGGTTTTTAAATAAACAAACCTTTAAACACCCTTTAAAACTAAATGCCCATTTTTGTCTCATTACATTTTAAAAGTGTCATTGAAAATTTTGAAAACTGAACATAACGCTTTCTCATTTTTTCTCACACAATTTTCATAAGGATGTCAATTTTGACAAAAAATTCCCTGAAATTTCCCATTTTAAGTTGGTGAAACTCAAAAGTTTTAAGGGTCTGATATAATTTAAAAATATTTTTGCTAGGAGTACTTTAAGTGTTTGTTTATGAAACTGGGCATTAGACCATCGAAAAATATCATTAAAGTCAGCATTTATTTGTTCCACTGCATAAGCATGGTGAGTTTTATTGAACTTATATATAAGTTTCGCGTCATCAGCGAAAAAATGAAATTCACAATTTTTGATACACATAGAAAGGTCATTTTAATATATCATAAATAAAAGGGGTCTCAAAACGGATCCTTGTGGTACACCGTTAGGCACAATCATTAAGTCTGAAATACTCTACTATCATTGTCAAAAAGTGCTTGAGTTCTATTACCAAGATATAACGTCATGAGATTGCAGATAGAGTTCTCAAAGGCAAATTTACTCCTTAGTTTATGAATTAAAATTGAATGGTTTACTGAGTCTTTGAGAAATCCAGCAGCACCAAGAATGCCATCAAATTGTTATCAAACCCTGAACGAATGTCATCACTTACTTTCCTGTAATGCAACTATGCTTGCATCTGAATCCGTATTGATAATAATCAGTTTTAAGCTTTTGTTCATCCAAAAAGACTTGGTGGCTGATAATTTTTTCAAAAACCTTGCTAAGAAAAGGCAGAATAGCTATTGGTCTATAATTGATGTTGTTAGAGGATTTGGATTTTGGAATTGGTAATATCTTAGCACTTTTCCATTTGTCAGGGAAGACACTTGTTGTTATTACAGTGATGTATATGTGGATAATGTAATCCTGTATAATGGGTAATAATATTTTTATGATGTTCGGTTGAACTCCATCCAATTCAACTGCCTTTTAGTTTATTGAGAGTATAGCCTGGCCAATGCAAAATGCATCTATGCCTATGCATTGTAATAAAAACGACCGTCCACTATACGTATTCAGCATTATGTCTTGAGGCTGTGATACAGAATATGATCCAACAAATTCTTGATTTAATTCATTCAGGTTTATATCAATGTTTTTGTTTTGTTTGTTGGTACTAATACCTGTTTCCCGTATGGCTTTCCAAAAGCCCGAACTGAACATGTTTTCATTAAATTTACTATACTGGAATGTGCTTTTAGCGTAACGAATGAAAGATGTGACCTTTTTTCGAGCTCGTTTAAACTCTTCATACATAAAAGGACAATAATATCTTTTCCATCTATGAAAAAAGAAATCTCGTTGATTGATCTTATCTTTGATATATTGAGTAAACCTAGGTATATCAGAGTTCCTTACATTTTTGGTTTTCAAAGGGATATGTTTATCGAATAAATAATGGATATTTCTATTAAAGATTTCAACTTGTAAATTTATATCAGATGAAGTGTTCAGAGGTGACCAGTCAAGATAAAGACAATCATTGAATAGGAAACACACATTGACAGATGGAAAATGACGGAATTGTACATAAACTTCAGATTTTGGCAACGGAAACACATTTAACACAAGTATTATCATATCATGATGTGACAATCCTGGACAACTGATTTGATCATTATACGATATTAAATCCGTCTTTGGTACCAAGAAGACATCAATGAGAGAAGGAAATTTACTTGGAATGAAGTGAGTGGTATTGGAAGTGTTTACAAACTTTTAACCTAATGATTCAGTTGTATCTGTGAACCGTTTATTTTTGTTGGCTAATATATTCATATGTAGTGTCCGTAGCTTAGTGGTTAGGTGCGTTGGCTGCCAAGCAGAACGTCGTGGGTTCGAATTCTACTCGGGCCCAAAGTTTTATTTCATCTTTCACGGACACTGCCTCTTGCGAAGAACTGACAAAACTTCCAAGAGTATCATCTGTCATGAAAAAGTGCTTCTCAACTTTGCCGTTCGGAATCGGCGTTAAATTGTAGGTCCCCTCAATTCTTCATACGCACCTAGAGAATTGTTGATAAGAGTAAGCCACTTAGGCCTTGGCTCTTCAAGGGCTGTCGCGCCTCTCAATTTATTTATTTAATATATTCATATTTAGGTCACCTTTCACAATATTTTTTGAATAATCGGCACTAATTTCTTCGAGAATACTTCTAATTTCAAAGTGGGATGTTACGTCAGGCGCGGAGTAGATAGTGTCCACCAATAATTTATGAGGAAAATAGCTCATAACCTTCAATTATAAATTACACATCACTCATTTTTGGTTTTGTCCAAGTTTCAGAAACCCCAATTACATCCATGCAACCACTTTAAAACAAAAGACGCATTTCATCTAAATATTTTGTTTACCATGCTTTGAGTACAAAGATGGCAAATAGGTAATCCTATCTTGCTTTTACACACAATGTCGAAAAGAAATTTCCTCCAAATGTATTATCTTGCATTAATAAAATTTTGGTTTGACAATAAAATAAAGAGAGTAAACATGAAGAAGTAAACATCTTGCGAAGAAACGCTAAACCTGCTATTAGATACTCACTTCCCAGATAGCTCCAAATCCGTTAATACAACAAAACGTCCTGGGTCTGGTATTAACTTAAATTTTCCTTATGGTCTTGTTAAAAAAGAAAAATTGACATGGGCTCTGAATAGCTTCGAACCTTATAAATCTCCAGGTCCAGATCAAATCATTCTAGCTGAGCTACAACATACCAGCGATATAACTTTGCCCATCATTGAGATGATCTCAAAAGTTGTCTAGATCTGGTCTATATACCTCAGCGATGGAGAGAAGTAAAGGTAGTGTTCATCCCCAAGTCGAGGAAATGCTCGCATGTCAACCCTAAAGATCAAAGACCTATTAGCCTATCATCATTCATTCTCAAAACTCTGGAACGATTGATCGATATCCATGTATACGTAAGAGCATTGCAAAGGGAAATCAGTAGAAACAGTCTTGCATACTCTGGTAAGAACTATCGAATACTCCCTAGAGCAAATGGAATATACTATGGTTGCCTTTCTGGATATTGAGGGTGCTTTCAACAACGTTGAGGCATCTGCTATATCATTTCTGCTATGACGACCCTAAACGTCGAATACTCACTTTGTGAATTGATTAATCTAATGCTAAAAAGCAGGATCATATATCAAGTCTAAGAAGGGGGATTTTTGTACGAAAGGTCTGCCAGCAGAGGCACTCCGCAAGGTGGTGTTCTGTCCCTTCTCCTGTGGAACATAGGAAGGCTACAGAGCGATTGCGTATGCCGTGACAGGGAGACATCATAATACCCTGAGAGACCTCCTCCAAAACGCACTTAATATGCTCACTAGATGGGCTGATCATTGTGGACTTAATATTAATTCTCAAAAACCAGACCTCGTCCTTTTTACACGGAAATACAAAATCCCAGTAATTGTACTTCCTTCAATAAAAGGTGTTCCACTTATTTTTAGCAATGAAGCCAAATATCTTGGTCTGATATTAAACAAAAAATTAAGTTGTAAACCTAATATTCAGGAAAGAGTTAAGAAAGCTACAGAAGCTCTTTTCTTTTGCAAGAAAGGCATAGGAAGCAAATGGGGTTTTCAACCTCGTATATAACCTATTGGCAATATACATCGGTCATCTGACCAATACTGTATATTGGTGGACTGCACTGGAAAAAGTCACTTACTGCGACAAATTCAGCAGAGTCCAATGTACTGCATGTCTCTGCATAAGCGGGGCATTGAGAACCACACCCTCAGTAGCGTTAGACACTCTCCTCCATCTGACACACCTCGACATCTTCAGCAAACAAGTGGCAGCGACTCAAGACTCAACGCCTCATCTTAATGGACCAACATTAATGTGGGATATTAAATCATTTTGAACTTCTTCGGTTCTAAACCAAAGTACATAGACTACACCATTCCAAAACCCCAATTTGGGAAAAACTTACAGGTATCCATTCCTTCCAGAGATGAATGGGAAGACAAAAAACTCTCGGATGACAAAAGCATCCATTTGTAAACAGATGGACAAGTTTATTCTAAGCCTTATCATTCCGCCTCAATTTAATATCCACCTCTGTCTGTTGGCTGCCGACGAACTGAAAAGGAAAAGATAGGTATACCGATAGCTACATGCAAAATTTTGCTTAAAGGAACAGCCTTAACGATATCAAGGTCTAGATGGTACAATTAACCAACGTGCGCACTGCGCAGCCACAAAGCTCATATGGCCGTCACTTTACCTGAAGCGCTTAAGGACTTGTTATCTCAAAGCAGATTTCATATAAGCTCACTAATAGGTGTCCTTACGGGACACTGTCTTATAAACAGGCACGCAACTCGACTTGGTATAGCCTCAAATGACTTCTGTAGGAGCTGTATGGACGAGGAAGAAGAGGAAACAATATCTCACCTTCTCTGCACATGCCCTGCTCTTTCACTTAGACTTCATCTGGGGAATGCTTTTATGATAATCCCAGTGAAATAGCTAACAAGGTTATCAAATATCTTCTTCGCTTTATAAAAAGCTCAATATGGTTCTACTAGTAAGAAGTAATTTTCTAGATTCATGTGGTATCACAATGAGGCTTTTCTTTTGGCCTAAGTGTTTGGATTCTTTAACGTAACCTAACCTTTACATCAAGTGTACCACACAATAATATACAAAAACAGAACGAATAAATAAGAACTTGGTTTAATGACAAACACAACAATGACTTTACAAAATGAGTACTGCAAGAGATATGAATGATTAAAAGAAGAAATTAATTTGTAAACATGTGAACTACATTTCCAATCCAATGCAATTTCTTAGGTTTGTGAATCCGGTTTTCTTTTCGGAGTAACACTATGGTGTACTTAGATCTTTTAATGAAGAATGATCATCTTGGTATAACTCGAAAAATATTTCGCTTCTTCTATAAACTATTGGAACAATCGATAAAGTGACCCTAATAGTATTTTCGTAAGGGGTCTACTTCAGATTCACTTTCTC
>CAKKXW010000002.1:42989204-43007610 GCA_920937365.1 Sphaerophoria rueppellii
TGATTTGTGACTATCACCGATCACAAATCACCTTACATGATTCCACCCCAGTTTAGAGAATGATAAAGCTGAATCAATGGCTTTAATAGCTGCCTTACTGTCTGTTAGTTTAGCTACATTTTGTTTCTGTCAGATATTTTTAAGGGCTATACAAGCTTCCTTTATCGCTAACACTTCTGATTGGAATACAATGACAAAATCTGGAAGTCTATAGGATTTTGAAAACTTAAGAAAATCACAACAGACACCTGCACCAACACCGCATTCCATCTTTGAACCATCCGTGAAAATAGTTTTGTCGAAGTCTTTCGTCACACCGCTTTCCTCCCAGTCGATTCTTGAGGGCAGCAAGACTCTAAAATTCTTTGAGGTGTTTAGGGAAGGGATGCAGTAATGGGTGGTTGTGTATAAGATGTCTGATGGTATTAGGCTTGTTTGGTTGTAGTGATCGTAGGATATGGTTTTCCAGCAGCCTATTTCTTTGAGTCTCAAGATACTCCAGGAAACCTGATATTTAATAAAGATGTCAATCGGAAGAAGGTTCAGAATGACGTTAAGTGCACCCGTTGGACAGGACCTGATTTCCTCTGATATCCCTACGGAAGCATTTCTCTGCACCTTTGTAAGCTTGTTTACTATGTAAGCTTTGCTGAGAGCAGGCCACCATACAATGGAACCATAAACAAGTATCGGTCTTACAGCCGCTGTGTATGCCCATTTTATAATTTTTGACTGGAGGCCCCACTTTTTGCCGAAGGCGACACACACCTTCTTCACCCGTTCTTCGATGTTGAGCTTACAGGTTAATTTGTTGTCTAGTATTACACCCAGATATTTGGCACTGGAAGACAGTGCTAATGAAATGATTGACCGTTTAACCGAAGTAGAGTGAAGGGTGGTACACTTTGATTTTGGTGGTGAAAAGCATCAACTCGGTTTTGTTGTTGTTAACACCTAGTCCAAAGCTCGTAGCCCAGGTGCTTACTTTTTTCAAAGCCGTATTAGTGATTTAGCTAACCACGTCAACAGTAGAAGCATAATCTTTCAAAATGTATTGCTTACTTATGATGTTAACATTGACACACTCTATTAACGTACATATAACCATTATTCAGTACATGAAAATAGTGAGTCTATAGAAGGAGGCCAAGTCGATGCAGTCAAGCAATCTTATAAGAGAAGGACATCTATCATAAACGCCTTGGAACAAATGTCAGCAAAGACAGCTTTAACTTCTAGGTAGTTAAGAACTTTGTGCAGGTACCTAGGATTCGTTATAGCTGTGGAAGAATTATTACTTTTGCCAATTGTTCCCTTTTTGATGTGTTTTGATGAACCACATGCACCAGGTCATCAACATAGCGTGGGAGGAAAAATGCTAACACACCATCTTTTCATCGTCTTCGAATTTGCTTATGATAGCATCCACCGTCAAGAGCTTATGACGTCTATATCTGAATTCGGGATACCGAACAAACTGATCCCGCATGACACTAAGCAATACGCAGTGCAGTGTGTAAATGATTTGTTTCAAACATGCTTAGGGTTTAGACAAGGAGTTGCTCCGTCATGTGATTTCCTCAACACAGTCCCGAAGTAGATAGTGCGCAAGGCAGGTGTGAACACTAACTTCAGCAAATCCACCCAGCTCCCAGGCTATGCGGACGACATATATAGACTTCATCTCTTCAAAGGGATGAATAACAGGCGAAGCTTGTTGGTTTTAAAGTGAACGAGCAAAAAACATGCATGCCATCAACAAACAAAAGAACATCTGTCGACCACTGAGTCCAAAACGTCACTGTTGGTAGCAGCAATTTCGAGGAAGTTAAGAAATTCACCTATCTTGGAGCAAACATCAATCCCACAAACGACACCTTTGTGGTGATGTATATGGAAACAGTTTCAGAAAGAACCCAACGAAACCCTCTCTTCCGAACTGCCAAGTGCACAAGTAACACATACTGCACGGATGTATACGGGGGTATCTTTCAAAACATATTTTGGTTTCGAATTTTGTTGGCCATACAATGACTTCGCAATTAGAAGAAATGATTACTTAAAATCGACGACAAATCGACTTTCTCTTCAGAAAAATTAAAAAATCCAGCAGCGGTCAAATTTTTGTCCGTAAAAATCGAAAGAGAGCCCAATTTACGTCCGTAAGCGATACTGATCGCGAATTGACGAAACGGAGCAACCTGGCATTTAGGGCACAATATATGAATTTCTTGTTCTCGCTCAGTTACGGAAGGCTTGGTCCGCGCCACCGCAGTTCCGTTCATTATAGTTCTGGCCTCACCCTACCGAAGCGCTAATACTTCGGTTTGGCCAAACAACTGAGTTCAAAACTCCTCATTCGAAAAACAAAGTGTTTTTTATACAAGACTTTGATTTTACCAGGCTTACTCTACGGCGCGGCGCCCGCCGAGTGTTAAACGATAAATAAAAAAAAGGAGAAATGCTGGTGGGCATTTTCGAAAGAAAACTTCTTCCACGGATTTTGAAGAAGGTTCAACCGCGAACTGTAGTCCGGAACGAAAGCCAAGAAAAGCTGACTACATTGGCCCGGCCACATCGAGCGAATGGACAACAACGCTAGAGCCAAGAAAGTCTTCTAATCGCAGCCTCCAGGTTCGATACGACAAGGAAGACCGAACCTACGGTACAAGAGGGCTTAGTTTTGGTGACTGCAGAGTGTATAGTAGGGACTGATGATCCCGATAGGAGGCTGCAATTTCTTCAACGGAACCTTGACGAACATCTGATGAATTGGCTTGAGGTTTCTTTAAAAGTAAAATTGTTAGCGTGATTGTTGGTGTTGTCTACATAAATGGAGAATTGAGACAAGGATTCAACTAAGAACTATACGGGCTGTCAGTTTTTCAAATGTTTTACAAAAATCTTTATTCAAATATCTTCACCTTCCACAGTTCAAAGTTATCTTACTTACTTACTTTACTTACTTATGGTGGCGCTACAGTCCAGGTCGGTCCAGGGCCTCATCCAACAAACGTCTCTAGCCAGCTCCGTACGCAGTAAGCTGTCTCCAGTTTCGCACGCCAAATTGGTTCAGGTCCTCTACCATCTGTGTGCTCCACCTGAGTCGAGGTCTTCCTCTTCTGCGACGTCCTTCGGGTTGGATTCTCGAAGACTCTACGAGCCGAAGCATTGTTTTCTATTCGCTCTACATGTCCCAACCATCTAAGTCGTTGGACCTTAACTTTTCTGGTTAGGCCAGTGTCGCTGTACAGCTTGTACATTTCTTGGTTGAATCTTCGTCTCCATTAATGCAGACAGGACCAAAAACCACTCGAAGAAGTTTCCTCTCAAAGCAGCCCAAAGCGTTTTCATCGGATGTTGTCATAGTCCATGTCTCTGCACCATACATTAGGACCGGGATGATTAGGGTTTTGTACAGCATCACTTTAGTTGCTTAGGAGAGGACTTTACAACTTTACTACTTATTTGTCTTCTAAGTCCAAAGAATCAGCGATTGGCAAGAGTGATTCTTCGATTCATTTCAGCGCTGGTGTTGTTGTCTGAGTTAATAGCGAATCTTAGGTAGACGAAGATTGTGCCTCTGGTGTTGACGTTGAACCTTTGCACAATCTTTTCAAGAATGATGTTGAAGAAATCGCATGACAACGCATCGCCTTGTCTAAAACCTGTCTTGACATCAAAAGTGTCTGTTAGGTTTTTTCCAAGTATGATGGGACAGCGTTTTTTCCATTGGTATCTATAGACGCTGTCATACGCGGCCTTGAAATCGACGAAAAGATGGTAGGTATTGATTTGAAGTTCCTGGGTCTTCTCCAAGATCTGCCGTAGGGTAAATACTTGATCGATGGTGGACTTTCCGGATCTGAAGTCACTCTGATAAGGACCTATCAGGTTGTTGACGAATGGCTTCGGTGAAAAGATCTTGTAGCCGATATAATTGGTGCGGTTCAGAGGATCTCCTTTGATAATTGGGCATACGATGCTGAGGTGTCGTTCGTCAGGCATGAGTTGGTGCATACTAGCATACTCCTAAGCAAATCATCTCCAGCTGCTTTGTACAGTTCGGCGGCTAGTCCGTATGCTCCAGCGGCTTTTTCGACATAAGTTTAGATATCGCTATCTTCACTTCGTCAAGGTCAGGTCGGTGGAATTATTGGCCTGCCTCACCCAAATTGAATGGTTCTGTATTGCTGGCAAAGTTTTGCTCGTCATCGTTACTATACAGCTTGGAAAAGTGGTCTTTCATATCCTCAGCACTGACTGTGTTTTCACTACGATTTTCCCATGATGGTCTCTACAAGCTTCGATTCGGGGTGTATAAGCCCTGGTGGTTTGTTTTACCTTTTTGTAAAACTGTCGAACCTCGTTTCTGTTGTGACATCCCTTTATCTCTTCGATTGCGTGCTTCTCATGCTCCCTTTTTTCTTTCTGAGAAGTTTGTGCCCTCTTTCCTTTTCTGCTCGTATAGCTCATGAGCTGCTCGTGTCATTTTTTGCAACGCCGGTTTGTGTGCCTCTTGTTTAGCTGCATGTGCTCGCCGACACTCATCATCAAACCAGGGATTTCGTTGTGGTGGCCGTGTAAATCCTAACACTTCAGAGGCTGCATCTCTGTATAGCTAAACTGTTCCTCACTGAAATTATTCTAATATTGAAAACTATGTATTAGATCTTTTATTTTCACCTCAAACGGGTCTAAAAATTAATTTAATCCTTTGCTGCATGGCATATACACACGTTTATCACACCAACACCATCTCTACCCTTTATTCTCAACGCAGCGTTCACTAATTCGATTATGAAATCCTTTAAGAATAAAATGCTTTGCAGTTGACTGCAATAAGTTCACAACCATCGTCCATATAACGAAGGCTAAAGTGTGATAAAAAATGAAAAATTATGATTAAAACCTGACTGAACTGCCCCCTTGAGCAATTTACAAAGGGAAAAAACAAATTAAAACTGGAACTCACATAATTGAACATGACAGATGGTTGGTTAGATAATTCTTGTTTAGTTGATTTATATTGAAAATGTTGTCGTTAAGGATATTTAAGGGATCTCTATGAAAATGGACTTATAAATAAAAAAAGAAAGTGCTATTAATTTTTATATAGCATAAACAGTTTTTGTATTCGATGCGTATCAAAAGGGTACTACATCAAGTTAAAGGTCCTTGTCAACTTTTTGGTATCATGATTGAAGACGATTTTGTTGCCTCGCGGATGAAACTTCTTTTTCAACATCCCAAACATTTATATTTTTAAACTGTTTATGAGTCAATGCATAATCGCTCTCTAAAGTTACATCAAAACACACAGTTTTCAAACAAATTAAGCTATTTAAAAATAACTCAACAAAACTACAAGCTGATCACTCATACAAAATGATTATACTCGACGGACACTTGGTCCTCACCAAAGGCGGTAAGAAATGTCCCAAACATACATTTATCAGCTGGTCCTAAAAGTAGGTAGATCCAAGCTTGTTGTATATGGTCTTTGGTATAACCATATCAGGTTTTTTTACACTATCAGAATTGGTCGAAGAGAGCTTATAGCAAGCATAGTCTTACCACCAATGGTTTGCCAACATAGTAGACTATGTTTTACCACCGGCTCATCACTTACTGCAGTGTTAGTTGTTAGTAAGCAAACATTACATTAAAAACACTCACATTGATGAAAGAATGATGCCAAACAAGAGAAAATATAGACTGGGCTATTAAAACTTTCTCGCCATAAAAATCTCCAGGCCCAGATGGAATACTGCTGCAGAATTAGCTTGAACTAGTAGTACCAAGACTTGAGAGTATTTTTAAAGGTTGCCTCTTACTATACCATGTCCTTTGTCTTGAAAACAGGTAAGAGTGGTTTTCTTATCAAAAATTGGCAAAAGAGGGCATGAATCTGCCAAAGATTACAAACCAATAAGCCTCAATTCCTTTCTTCTTAAAACCCTGGAGAGAATCGTAGAATCTCACATAAGCAGTATTCTGAGTAGTTGTCCCCTATCTAACTCGCAACAGGTCCTCATGAGGGGTAGATTTACAGAGACTGCCCTTCATGAGTTAGTGAGAACTGTGGGAAACGGAATTTAAAATAACTGGGTTTCTAAGAATTACAAAGAAAAATAGTACGTATACGCCGTACGTGCATGTTTGTTTAAAGAAGGAAAATAGGTAGTTTTAGACGTAAAATAGGTGGATTTAATTTAAACATTTGGGTTGTAACGGTAAGTGATCGACTCACTATACATTGCTTTGGGATTGCAAGTGTGGATGCTATTGGTGAAATGTGGTTCTGTTGAAGATTGAGAGATTATATGTCAGCGTTTTTTTTATAAGAGCAGACAACGAATTCAGCTTCTTGGCATAAGAGGAGTGATTAACGCTCTAACACACCTATTTTTTTTCCCGCCATCATTTCAAGATGGACGAATTTCCCCAACGTTTATCTCGAGGGATTTTAATCAAAACATTGATTTAACATTACACCTATTCATTAAAAAGTCCAAAATGATTTTTAATATCCTAGGAAAAGATTTTAAGTTAAAATTTTTCAAGGAATAGGCGTTTGCGGAAGCACCTCAGAAACCATTAATTCAATCTCTCTCTCATTTTCGAAATTCGAAATTGATGACGCGGCTTTGGTTGGCTTCGAGCTATAAATAGGCCCGTTCGTTGTTGAGCTTGGACTCTTAAAAAAATATTTTCTGCAAAAATTGGTTGTGCGGTGAATTTGCGGACGGTTTTCTCAAGTGGTTACAAGCGTGCATTTTTGCAAAGTAACATTTTCGAAACTATAATTTTTAATATAGTAAAGCAACACAATTTCGCGAAACGAAAACCCAATAAGAATTAAATTAGAACCAAAAAAACAAAAATATCCAACGAAAACAAATGCTATTAAATTTACATTAAATAAAACAAAAAAATTGGAACAATTAATTAAAGTTGAAGCAATCAAGTCATTTTGTTGTTGCTGAAAGTTAAACAAAATTGTAAATCTTTATGAGATTTAAATTAAAGATATTAAAACATATTCATACGAATAAACTTTCTACTATTTTGTTTGATACTGTAAACAATTTGATTTAAGAATGTTTTGTATTTTTGGACATTTCCTTGGTTATCATTCGTATTATTAGGATCTTTTGTTTTACATTAAATTTAGTAGTAATTTTTTTTAAATAAAAGACAATGTTAATTGCATATTATACAGTAATCTAAGATGTATTTATTTTGGATGGAAACTCTCCTTTGGTCAATGGTACGTACCATGTTTGAAGACTAAGATAGAGAAGAGGAGCGAGGAGGCAATGGAAATGAATTAGGGTAAGGGTAAAACAATGCAAGTATTGATTAGGGGCTGATACAATTGGAGGTCTATTCAGCCAAGGATGTATGTTTATAAACATATGAGGGTGGGATTAAATCCTCCGTGGGACATTCCATCTCGTTCCCACCACCTCACTGCACATTAACTTATTCAACTTAGGACGAACTCGGGTTCTACATATTTGAACCAAAATTTTACTTCGAACAAAATAATTTCGGCATGATAAAACGTAGCGAAATGTTCATGGCTATGATAGTAAGAACACCACCCCACGACGAGCTAGGTCGAGCTTAGTGCAAGCATGCCGCGCTATCAAATCATGAACGCCCTTTTCCTTTAGGTTGCTAGCAATAGCCTATACATCCTGTAAGTAATGGGATTTATTAGACGCTGAAACAAGGGAAGGGGTTATCTACCAACAAAATGGTTCGTTACAGAATGATAGAAAACACGATCCATTTCACCTTCTTAGACGGGGAAGGTGCTTTAAATAACGTCCCAAGGGAATCCATCGCAAAATCACTTGCAGACTTTGGTGTTGAGAACAACATCAAAAGGTGGATAATATCAATGCTAAGTAACAGGATGATTCAATCAAAGTTAGGATATTCAACGTGTACCAAATATGACAGCAGAGGAACACCCCAAGGAGGTGTACTGTCTCTTCTTTTATGACTTTTGGTCATGAACAACATTCTTGTGAAACTCGAGAGTAGTGGAGTGAAAGCAGTAACGTACGCCGATGATTTAGTCATTCTAGTTTCAGAAGAATTTCCAAGCGTGATTAGCGAAATCACTAATAAGGCTTTGAAGAAAGTAAGCACCTGAGCCGTGGACCTGTGGACTATGTGTTAACAACAACAAAACCGAGTTGATGCTTTTCACCACCAAAATCAAAGTACCACCCTTCACTCTACCTCGGTTAAACGGTCAAACGGTCCAGTGCCAAATATCTCGGCGTAATACTAGAAACCAAATTAAACTGGAACCGTAAAATTGAAGAACGGATGAGGAAGGCGTGTGTCGCCTTCTACGCCTGCAACAAAACCGTCGGCAAAAAGTGGGAGCTCCAGTCAAAAATGATAAGATACACATACACAGCGATTATAAGACCGATACTTGTTTATGGTTCCATTGTTTAGTGGCCTACTCTCAGCAAATCTTACAAGTAAATAAGCTTACAAAGGTGCAGAGAAATGTTTGTGTAGGGATATCAGGGCAATCAGGTTCTGCCCAACAAATGCACTTAACGTCATCCTGGACCTTCTTGCGATTGAGCTCTTTATTAAATATCAGGTTTCCTGCAGTATCTTGAGACTCATAGAAATAAGCTGCTGGAAAACTAGATCCTACGGGTACTGCAACCAAACCAGTCTAATACCATCAGACATCCTTAGTCTTCCCGATTTTGCCAGTGTATTCCAGGCAGAATTGTTAGTGATAAGGGAAGCTTGTATAGCCCTTTAAAATATCCAACAGAACCAAAATTTAGCTACACTAACAGACAATCAGGCATCTTTTAAGGCCATTGATTCAGCTTTATCATCCTCTAAACTGGTCCAGCAATGCAAAGAAGCCCTCAAGGAAATTGATTTGAGCGTCAGTTTAATCTGGATACGGGGCCATAGGGGCTATGAGGGGTATGGTTTGTTTCGCCTCAAATATCTCGTTTTTGATTATTTCGTCAAAGTCGCTTCAGCATTTACTTGTTTCGTATTTTTGTTGTTTCGTTTTTTATTTGTTTCGTTCTCGTTTATTTCGCCCAATATATACTTCGCTTCATCATATTGTTGTTTTTGGTTTATTTTGTTTTTGTTCACTTCGTATTTATATTATTTTGCCTTTTTATTAATTGGTCTTAAGTTCACTTGGCCTTTCATTATTTCGTTTTTGTTCACTTCGATTTTAATTATTTCGCCCATCGTTTATTTCGTTCTTTTTTTTGTGGAGGTTAAGAGCCTAAGGGCGTTAAAATTCGCGCAAACGAAATATATTCACACGAATTTTGACGCCCTGGGGTTCTTATCGAGAAATTTGGAGATATTTCTCTACAAATTCTTATCATCGATCCCAATTAGACTGACAAAACAACCTTGAATCAAATTAAATAAAAGGCGAAACAACCGTTATCGAGATAAACTAAAACCAAATAACTCAGAGCACTTGTAACGGAAATGCGAAACAACTAAAAAACAAAAGAAACAAATGCGAAGTAATCGTGGGGCGAAGTCATCGAAAAACTAAGTAAAGAAATAACAAAAAAATAGATTGGCATATTAAACAAAAGTTGTAGTGTGAAAAACGAAGTGACTGGGGGCCAAGTAAAAAAAGCGAAACAATAGGCACCCGGGCTATGAGGGAAATGAGAAGGCAGAAGAGCTAGCTAGGCAAGGATCAGCCATTCACAACTCATTGCAGTGAGAGTATATGCTCCTCTTGGAGTTGTGAAGGGCTTTATCCTGACCAAATACACATCAGAAGCAAATCATAGGTGGGATTGTTTAACGAGTTGCAATATATATAGGAAAATCTGGCCCGCCTATAACAAACCAAAATCAATCAATTAAATTTCCAAACTAAGGCATGACATATAGCAACGATTGTCGCTACCTGCTCAGGGCAAAATTGGGTATACCACATAACTCCTTCTGCCGTAGCTCTTAGAACCAGAGAAAAGAAACAGTCCCACACTTCCTATGCCATTGCTTGGCCTTGGCTAGGAAAAAAGCTTTCTACTTAGGTGAAGAATTCGTCAACAGTATTGAAGAACACGCAGAATTCAAGATCAAAGCCATGATCTCATACCTCAATAACATTAACTGGCCTTAGGCCCCCCTTCTCTTCTAAGCTAGATGGCACTATGAGACGATAAGCCGTGGTGTACGGAGATTAATACTATGTATAGGATTGAACGTGCGAAATATCTATTTTATATATATAAAAGAACAGCCTAATTTTTGTGTTCGTTCACTAACCGGGCACACTGGTTGACCGATTTTCCTAATTTTTTCTCTAAATGCAAGAGGTTTTAGGGACGAAGGTTTAGCAAAAATAAAATGTAAACTTTTCAAATCACAAATGGTTCAGTTGTTAAAAAATGTTAAAAATTTTGTATTACGCACTAAAAAAAAAAACTGATCAATATACGAACACTCAATTTAGTTTGAAAATTTTGCCAAAATATTTGACAAATATAATTTTTCTTCGATAAAAAAAATGTCAGTGAACCTAGGAAATTATATTTAAACTATAGCTGACCCGGCAAACGTTGTTTTGATATATGAAATTTCTAGAGTATGAAAATATGTACGTATATCTTATTTATTTTTAGTGGGTACGTATTTGTTAATTATATTGTTATTTTTTATTTATACGTTTTGAATGTTGATGGAATGTGTCATTAATAAAATTTAATCAACATTAACGAAATGGAGGTATTCCACGCATAATTATTGTCTGAATGAAAAACATGGTGTGCTCAAATTTAAGCCACAAACAGACATTTTTTAGCTTTGAGTCAATAGTCATTGCAAATGCCAATCTGACGGGGAATTGAATGCTTTCAAATTGAAATTTGCTAGTTGCTAACGAAAAAACCGTTTTGCGAATAAAGCATTGCCACAATTGAATTGGTTGCTCGACAACAACAACAATACGTTAAGGACAATAATAAAATTGCATTGGATTCAGAATATTTGCGCAGGTGTGATCTGAAATTAAAAAAAGAGTTTGCGCTTTGTTCTTCTGGAGTTGTGAGTACATTATTAGACAAAAAACTGACATTACAATATTCCAAAATGGCCGAATATTTCTGTGGGTTGAGAGCACAATGGCGCACAAAAATTTACTTGAAGCCTTTAACCGCAACTTGAAGAATTTGGAGCTCTGAATATTTTTGTTGCTGAGGACAAACTTTGTCAATTATACCACGGTCAACTGCTGCAGACGAATGGAGTCGTTTAAACACTTCTTTTTCAGGAAACTTGCATTGGCCATTTATTGGACATTAAAGAGAGAGTGGCACAACAGATCTTGAAGAGCCAAGGCCTTTGTGGCTTACTCTCATCAATAATTCTCTGGGTGCGTGTGAAAAATTGAGGGGACCTACAATTTAACGCCCATTCCGAACGGCTAAGTTGAGATGCACTTTTTCATGACAGATGATTCTCTTGGAAGTTTTGTCAGTTCTTCGCAAAAGGCAATGTGCGAGAAAGATGAAATAAAAAACTTTGGGAATGAGTAGGTCTCGCACCCACGACGTTCTGCTTAGCAGCCAACGCACCTAACTGCTAAGCCACGGACACTATTGGACATTGGAAATGGAATAATTTCACTTGATTCTGAAGGCCGAATTTCACTTACAAACAATTTTTATTGTAATGCAAATCCACGGAATGAGTTGATTCAAGATGTCTTTCCAAGCATTGAAGTATTGAGTTGAATTGCAATAATAGCTGGTACAGATTACAGTATTTCTAAAATCGATGCAACAATTTATTTTGAACTAGACAAATAAATGCATAATTTTTTTGCCCACAAGTCGTTTGAGTGGTTTGACACAATTACTAATGAAAACGATGTAGTAAATTTTCCGACGAGACGGAGTTTCTGAATTTTTTGCATTTATGCATTTATGTACCAGGACTGTCTCCACATTTTTAACCTCTGATGGTATGATTGGTATGTTTCGGGACATCAATTAACTTAAACTTTTCACTTTTTCAGTACTACAATACTAGCCGTAAAGAAGTCAATGGCATACGTCTTTAGTTTCCTGTTCGACTTGAATTCCCTGAAAAATAAATAAGACGAGAAATGTCTGTTTTTCCTCATGGTCAACTATACAGGGTATCCTGTAATTTGTCTGCCATATACTTTGGGATGTGATTCGTGGTCATTTTCTTAGAAAATAATACTTTTTCATCACTTTTTGACGATTAAAAAAAGGCTAACTTTGTATTTAAGTGGTGTTCAATTTTGCTTGCCCGAGCAAAGTGTTGACTTTAAGATATTTTTTTTTTTTTAAATAATGCGTAAAGAACATAAAGTTTTCTTATTTTTATGAACAAAAAAATTAGCAAATAAAATCTCATTGATAAACAAAAACCCATACATTTTATAATACTTGGGAAAATCTAAAACATGCTTAGAACATCGAATTTAGGTTTTTTTTGTCAATATTTTTATTGCAGCACTTTATAATATCCCAATAATTGTTAGTTTTAAGAAAATGTATAACATTGTGCAATCCTGAAGAGGGTTAAAAGCATACTTATGCCTACACCTGGCTTGCTGTCAAAATCCTAATTACCTTATCTTTTCTCAGGGAGCTAAATTTGGGGAAAATATGTTTAATGGGTAAATTAACTAAAAGAATTGAAAAACGAATAGATTATTCATCAAATTAGCAAATACAGACATGATTTTTCTAAGAATATTGTTCATTTCTGCTTATCCATCGATTACCGTATTGTTCATCCTGCCAATCTCTAATTTCCGAACCGTTGTGGGCCGAAGCCCTGCGAAGCGGGCAGGGATTTTGCTAGTTGTTTATAAAGGGCGCTCAACGAGCGTTGTGCTCGAGTGTTTAGGTTGCATTAAGGCAAAAAAAAAAATCATATAAAAGAGGGGTCTATTGCCCTCTGTCTAGCCGTGAGGGGCGATTTATTTTATTTTTTAAAACAATATTCAAAATCAACTGTTTTTCCAGAATGTCGTGTTATAACTTCTTGCAAAGCTATAAAGGAATAGTTTCAAGGAATAGTTTTCGAAAAATTCATCTTCAAAGTCAAAATTTTGAAATTTTTAACTTTGTTTATGAATTTCGAACTATTTTTTTTTGGAAATATAATCTGATTAAGTAAAGTACTAATTTTTTTCACTCACAATTAAATACTGTCATAAGTTCTCAGTGAGATCCAGAAAACGGCATGCTAAAATGTCTTCTTGTTTTCGAGACTACACACTCCACCCCCAAATTAAATGTTTCTGATTTCAAACAGTATAAAAACAGAAACTTTAAAAAAAAAGAAATCATCCAATTCCAAGCTGTTTCTGAGGACTTTCTGAAAATGCCTTTTTGTTAAGCTTCATTGACTCCACTAAAAACGTAAGCAAGCAATATTAAAATTTTGGTTGAACAAAAACATGACGTGATTAAAAAAAAAAAAAAACAAAAAAAAAACAACAAATTTTGAATGAACAAAAAATTGTAGCTGGTATCGAGGATAAGCACCTCAGATTGTGCATACATCTGGGCATCGAAGGAATTACCATCTCTACCTTATTCTACCTTCCCACGTACGCATTCCAAATCTAAACGATTGATAACGTTCAGACAGGCCAAAGAGGGAGGACATACTACCTTAGAAAAATTAATCGTTGTCAAGTCTGAGAATCGAACCTACAACATTCATTTCGTTTGGAGCAGAAGTTGGTGTCGCTACTCATCAGACCAACGTCGAGTTAGAATTCCGGTGTTTAATGTCGTATTTGTTTGCAGTTGTTGTGATGGAAAATGTAGTATACTTTTATGCGACGTTTCCTCTTGCTTTTTTGGAATTCATGAAATAGAAAACATTGCATATTTTACGGAGTTACAAATTATTTGAATTTATAAATTTGTTGCTTCTTTAAAAACGGAAATTACGACAATTATCGAATGTATTTCCGAAGGTATGAGAGTTGAGAGTACGTCCGCGGCTATCTTGTGCTGCCTATCCAATGACGTGTATTAGATCATGATGCTAAGGAGCCTAACAACAGACCCAAAACATCAACGATCTATGAATAAAATAGAGTGGCGTGACAGCTCTTGAAGAGCCAAGGCCTAAGCGTCTTACTCTCATCAACAATTCTCCGGGTGCGTGTAAAGAATTGGGGGGACCTTCAATTTAACACCGATTCCGAACGGCAAAGTTGAGACGCATTTTTTCATGACAGATTGATACTCTTGGAAGTTTTGTCAGTTCTTCGCAAGAGACAGTGCCCGTGAAAGATGAAATAAAAACTTAATGGACACAAGTAGGACTTGAACCCACGACGTTCTGCTAAGCAGCCAACGCAACTAACCTCTAAGCTACGGACACTACTTTAACGAGACAACGACCTATGGCCTTGGAATAATTTATGTACTTGGAAAGTACATTTAAGATGATACTCAAAAACTTGGCAGACATTTACGCCTGCAGAATATCGGCTTAGATTGGGTGTCATCGTTTTGAAGGCGATTTCGGTTGTGTACAGCACGATACTCGAACGAGAAACGACGGGTAAAAGTTCAACACAAGTTTCTCCACAGGTAGGAATCATAACCTTGACATCATATAAGAAGAAGTAATCAACCGAAGTTTGACAATAAGTGCTTTAAGCTGAAAAGGGAAATTGAAAAAGTACCAATACAAATGCTGCTAAGGAAAACAAGAGCAGGGTAGGTATACTTATTATCAACTATAAGCTTTTTATATGGAATTTATAGTAGTCGTGAATCGACGACAGCGACGTCCGGGACGCGATACGGAACTAAAATCTTGTATATAGAAAAACTGACAGCGCCAATACGGGACGACTGTCCAACCAAAAATTCTCGAGGGTGAAAACACTATAAATTCCATATACAAAGCTATAAGTCTGTTCAATGAGTCTGTGCTGGACTGTATTGGGCAGAAAAGTACAACATTTTCCTGTTCAATGACACTTTTTCTGTGCTAGAGTGTTCTAGAACAGTCTAGTTTACTGTTCAATGACTTTTTGTAGAACAGTTTAGCGTAAGTTAGCGTAAAAAAGAACATGATTTTCTGTACTTGGTTTTGAGGAAGAGTAACCTAGAACAGAATCATGACAACTGTCAAAATGTAGTTTTTTTGTCTTTGTTATTGTTTTATGTTTTGAGGTTCAGTGAATTAATTCACTTAAGGCAATAATGAAAGATTCTTTGGTTTTGCTTCTAAAATAGTAAGTATTTATTTGTTTGATTTTGAAAATGTAATTTATTTAAGGAATTAAAATTCCTTAAATAAATTACATTTTCAAGCATGTGTTGATGAAAACAATGCAGGAAGTTTTTTTTCTGATTTTAGTTTTCACAGATGACGTTTCGTTGACAGTTCTAACTTGTCTGACATTTCTGTGCTGATCTGTTCTACCCTACACTTTGCTGTACTGTTCTAACCTACACTTTTTCTTATTGAACAAACTTTATACCAATTGCAAGATTCGTGAATGTCAATCGATTTACGGTTATTCATATCACCATGCACCTATTAACCTAAGCTTGGACATTTATGCTGTCTTAAATATGCAAGATTCCGAAGTTCCAACATCGACTCGGACCACTACCCTGTTTTGGCCGAGGTAAGAATGCGAATATCCCGATCAAGGCCAACACGCGACAATGCTAGGAGGAAACTCGACGTCAAGCACAAAATATAGAGACCCAGTGGCAACACTGCTAAGCAGGCATCACAGATGCCACTTCTGATGTGCTAGGGCTTACACGGCAAACGAGCAGCAAAGGAGAGAGGAGCATAAACTTCTCAGAAAGAGAAAAAGGGAGCATGAGAATCGCGCGATCGACAACAGGAACGAGTTTCGAAAGTTCTACAAAAAGGTGAAACAAACCTTCAGGGCTTATGCACCCTGAACTGAAGCGTGTAGAGATCATCATGGGTACATCGTAGTGGAACCGCATTCAGTGCTGAGGATATGGAAAGACCAGTTTTCCAAGCTGTATAATGGCGATAACTAGAAAAACTCTGCCAGCAATACAGAACCAATCAATTTGGGTGCAGAAGGACAACAACTTCACCCACCTGACATGGAGGAAGTGAAGATAACGATATCTAAACTTAAGTCGAACAAAGCCGCTGGACCAACTACAGAGGTATAAGTCTCCTTAACATCGTCTATACGATCTTGTCTGCCTTGTTGTGTGAACGTTTGAAGCCCTTCGTCAACAACCTCATAGCACAGATAATAAATTTATACAGATGTCTCACCCTTATGGCGAGAAATGATATATGAAACTGAAAGCTACCAAAAAAAAAAACTTTTTCCAAAAGCTTTAACACATTCACTTAGTGCATACAAAATCTATTTTGGCTCATCTCGTCTCCTATAAATGAATACTTAGGCAAAGAAAAAAGCTCCTGAAAGCTCCTTGTCTGTTAAGGCTTTGTCTGTTAAGGACAAAAAATGACTCATTTTTTTCTGCAGGGATGAGACATCTGTATAAGTTAATTATCTGTGCTCATAGGTCCTTATCACCCTACGGCAGATCACCTTTTCACCGATTTCAAGGCTGCGTATGACAGCGTCTGTTGAGACCAACTGTATTAAGCTATGTCTTGTTTTGGCATCGCAGAAAAATACTCGTACGTCGGTGAAAGATGACAATGGAAAACTCACGCTGTTCCATCATGGTCGGAAAAAACCTAGGGAACGCTTTTGATGTCAAAAAAGGTTTTAGACAAGGCGATGCGTTGTCATGCGATTTCTTTCAACATCATTCTTGAAAAGATTGTGCAAAGCTCCAACGTCACCACCAGAGGCACAATCTTTCAAAAGTCCGTCCAGCTACTAGGATACGCAGAGGACATTCACATGATTGGAAGAACACAGCGTGATGTCAGTGGAGCGTTGTGAGTCTTGAGACGGAGGGCAGGAAGATGGGTCTAGCGGTTGACGAGGGCAAGAACAAGTGATTGCTATCGGCAAGAAAGGATTACCAACATCGAAGTCTTGGACCAAACGTCAACATAGACAGATTTAACTTCGAGGTAGTAAGGGACTTTGTCTACCTCGGATCCGCTATCAATTCAGACAACAACAACAGCGCTGAACTCAAACGATGAATCACTCTTGCCAATCACTGCTTCTTTGGACTAAGAAGGCAATTGAGTAGTAAAGTCCTCTCCCGAGCAACTTAAGTGACACTACAAAACCCTCATTATCCCGGTCCTCATGTATCGTGCAGAGGCATGGACCATTACAACATCTGATGAAAACGCTTTGGGCTGCTTTGAGAGGAAAAATCTTCTAGTAATTTTTGGTCCAGTCTGCATTAATGGAGAATGGAGACGAAAATCCAACCCAGAACTGTACGAGCTGTACAGCGACACTGACCTAGCCAGAAAAGTTAAGGTCAAACGACTTAGATGCTTGGGTCATGTTGAGCGAATGGAAAATAATGCTCCGGCTCGTAGAGTCTTCGAATCCGACCCGGAAGGACGTCGCAAAAGAGAAACACCGCGACTCAGGTGGAACACATAGGTGATAGAGGAACTGAACCATCTTGGCGTGCGAAACTGGAGTTAACTAGCTAGAGACAGAGCTGGCTGGAGAAGTTTGTTGGGTGAGGTCTTGGTCCGATCTGGACTGTACCGCCACCATAATTAAGTAAATAAAATTTAGACAATGATTTCAATACTTACTTAAGACTGTTAACGTAGTATCCAGTGACGAGAATTTGGTTGACCACTACATCCACAGGGATGTAGTCCATAATTAAAGACGGATCCAGAGGCAAACGCCTGATGACACCTTTTGAAGCTCCCATAAAGAAACCTTGTGGTCCATTTTTCGAGATTGTCCAACCTGGAATTGGTTGTTTCCATGCAGCCGTTACTAAAATTAAAAATGATTTAAAGATTAAAATGAAACAAAACTCTTATCCAGAGGAAATCTTACTCATGCTAGGTCGAACAATGCCACAAGGGAATAAAGTAGCACACTTGTCAACTTCATGCTCCGCTAGATGTTTAGTAAAAGTATAGGTGTTTGGGTGATCCTTCAAAAGCCTTTAAAGATTCACACGATGAAATAAGGGAACACCGTAACAAGCTGGATCGTACTCATTTTAAAGGAGACCTATTCTCAAAACAAAGTAAAATAAGAAATTTAGTAAAAATTAAAATCATTGCCGACGTACCTTTGTTGGTTAAGGTCCAACCTGTTAGAGCTTTTTACCTGGTGTTCCAAAGAAATACCCTCGAAGTTTTCCACAGTAGTCCGCAAACGGAGACCTAGGCAGAAATTAATACCTGATGTAGGGACACCTACATCACC
>CAKKXW010000002.1:43040431-43051868 GCA_920937365.1 Sphaerophoria rueppellii
ATCGACTCAGCTTCAATTCACGTCCAGACAGATCTTTGAAGTGCGGTGAAATCATGGATGGAGGAAGAATCACTTGGAGGGTAAAGGTATTATGTACTTTTTAAGGACGATTTCTCAAAGTTTCGTTTTGTTTATTTTCTCAAAAATAAATCTGAGGCGTTTGAAAAGTTTAAAGTAGTCATGAAGATAGCTGAAAAGCAATGTGGTCATCCAATCATGATTGTTCAAACGGGCAATGGTCTGGAGTTCGTCCAATTTCAAAAAGTTGTTGGTAGAAAATGGGATTCACCATCGTGCGTCGTTCTGTTGCCTACAATCCTGAACAAAATGGGTGTATCGAACGTGAGAATCGAACTATCATAGAATCGGCTCGGTCGATGATTTATGCAAAAACACTTAGTCCTGAGCTTTGGGCAGAGGCAGTACAAACAGATGTATTTGTTTTGAATCGAACAGGAACCAGCACCGTGAAAAACAAGACGCCTTTCGTACTCTGGTACAACAAGCGGGCACTGTTTGAACATTTGCGTATTTTTGGTCCGGAGCCTTATGTTCATATCTCACAGCAAAAAGGAAGGAAGCTAGACCCAAAGTCAACAAAATGTATTTTCGTTGGGTACGATGAAAGCCAAAAAGGAATTCACGTGGAGAGGTGTTCTTAAGAGTGATTTTTAATGAGCAGTGATCACTGTGAGCAGTTTACAATAAGAGCAGTTTAAAGTAGCAGCTATTTGATCACTCTTAAATGAGCAGTTTATGTTGAAAAAGGACCGACATATGTACATATTCTTACAAAAATTTGTTTACACTATCAGATATACCTACCTGCACACATTTTGTCATTATTTAAGGAAAATTATGGCAAAATTATAATGGTACTGCGAAAGCCCCCAAGCTCAAGTGCTCACTGGTAACTGCCTCTTGCGAAAGGCTTTCTGCTCATTTATCATTGCTTATTTTCTTACAGCTTTTCTACTCTTGTAAATGAGCAGTGAATAGATGAGCAGAAAATCATTGAGCAGGGTGGCAGTGCGCCGTTGAGTAATGAAATAATATAGGTACACATTCGGTATTGGTTTTAAGTGAAGGGAAAAGTGAAGATTTTCTCAACAGCAAAAAAAAAAACACACAATTCAGAGAATATGGATCATTCAATAAAGCATTGAGGTATTATTCCAGTAATCTATTGCTCACTGCCATCCTGCTGCTATTCCGGTCACTGCTTTTTTGCTCACTGCTATTCTGCTCGCTGCAAATCTGCTCACTGCTTTAATCACTGAGCAGTTTAAAGAGCAGTGAGCAGTATAGCAGTAGCATTGAAGAGCAATCGCAGAGTGATTAATAGCAGCTATCGTAATAGCTGCCTCACCACTGTTCATGTCACCTTGTGGGGCACATGAAGTTTTATTCGCTTCCACAAAAAGATCTTCTTTCGAGTTATTTAAGCTTCACAATCACAAAGTCATGATAATTTCTTTGTAATTAATACCTCCAAAGCATCTTCTTACGGCATACAACTTTAGCTTCTGCAACTGTCAATCTTCAAATACTCGTAGGAATGTTTTTCCCAACCTGATTTTTTTTTATAATAAGCACACACTCAAGGGGTTTTTATACCCTTATTATGGCATAGACTCAGTGATTGCTTTAGGAGAGAAGAAAGGGTTTGGAAAGGAGGTGCCGGTGTATACATTGGTCTTAAATTCCTGAACACTGAAATGATTGCGAAAAACAGAGTGTGGAAGAGAGTTCTACATTCTCGTAGTACGGCTAAAGAACGATTCTCTATACTTGAGCGTACGACGAAGTTGGGCTCGCGGGTAAACTGATGGGCATTCCTGGAAGCGCGGGTATTACGGTTGAATTGTTTAAGGAGTGTAATGCAACTGGCTATTTCACTAGAGCAATTACCGTAGAAGTAACGGTAAAACAAGGAGAGATACGAAACGTTACGACGGTGTTCCAATGAATTGAATGAGTTAGTGATCTCTCTATCACCAATCATTATTACTGCTTTTTTTGTATACCATCCAAGAGGCTTAAGTATGTAGCTGGAGCACCAGCCCAAAAATGGGAATTGTACTCAAGCTTTGGACGGATATGAGTCTTGTAGATAATAGCCACATCAGACGGGGAGAAAAATTTCTTGCACCGTCGTAAGAAACCCAAACATCTTGCGGCATTTTTGGCAACATCGCGTATGTGCTCGGTCCACAAGAGGTGGTCAGATATGCACATACCGAGAATCTCGAGATGTTCGGTCTCATTGATACAAGTGCCACTCATGGACAGTGGCAAGGGTGGTATATCTCACTTCAACTATTCAAAACAGCATTGAGCTAAGGGTCAGCGAAACAATTTATTGGATTAGAAGTAACAGACAAGAGTTCATTAATGAAAATGTGAAAGAGGGTCGGAGACATAACAGAGCCCTGGGGGGCACCATCCCCCATATTTTGATTCTTTTTAAAAGTGTTCTGGGCTGAAACTGAAAACTCTTACTGCTTAAAGCGCCACCCAACTGCAGACGACAAATTTTTAAATAAATGCATCTTACTGAGAGAGAGAATCACCTTCCTATGAGAATCGTGACTTCCGCCAGCCGTTACTGATTTGAATTTTCAATTAAGGCAGATTTTGCCTGAAGAGTTAAAAAAAAAAAAAAAAATATCACATCATAAGAAAAATAGCTCATGAAAAATACAAATTTTATTCATAGTTTTTTAATTCTTTTTTGTTTAAAAAGTTAGGTTTTTCTATAATTGTTGTACAGTTTTAATGTCGAATTTTATCCTCATTAAGAAATGTTAGCGAAAATTGTTTTTATTTTGATGGAATTCTCTTTGAAAAAGTACGATTTTTGGCCATTTTGGAGTTCTTGGGCCTCTACTACGAGTAACGAAGAACTTAATTGAAATTGTGCTCCATTAGTTTTTTAGAAACAGTTTTTGTCTACACAATGACACCTTAATCATTTCAATACGACATTTAATCGCTTAACAATACCATTTGAAAAAAACGCGCAGTTTTGGTCCGAAACACTCTTAAGCAAGTTTGCGCGACCAACACAGGAGTACGATTTTTTTAAGAAGAGTTTAAATTGCTAAAGGCCAGCTCGCTTGTCTTAAGATAATTTAAATTTTTGTTCATTTAAAGTTTCCAGCCCTAAGATATGTGCAAATTAATTTATTATATCGCTCAAACTGTTTTGTTCCTGTAAAGTTTGCTAAGCAAACATCACTTTCAAGTTATGTACAACAGCAAAAAATTACTCCCTTAATTTGCTGTTTGCTTTTTTTAAGTTTCACAAGGATCCATCGCCTGTGGCCTCGCAAGGGCTAGGACATTCAAACAGTGAAGTGGTGAAGTTGTGAGGGATATCATTGTTTGAATTTGACATAAAATCGCTCGTTCCTTATCATCCTGCATCAACCCCCATTTTGGTTTAGTGTCATGTTTTTCTCCATTTGTTATGGCCAGTACACATGCTCTCATTTAATGATGTTGTTCATAAAATTGTTTGTCAAACATTCAGTGGCGGATTTAACGTTTAAGGCGCCATAGGCAAGCATCTCATCGGCACCCGTATTTTAGAAATAACTCGTATTATAGTTTAACCGAAAACGCTGTAACGCGCTATAGAAAACGCGTTAAAATGGGGGCCAGGGAAAAAGAGAAAAACTTTACATGAGATCAATAGATACTGTTCCAAACGTCTTACGATTTCGGTTAAAAATATTTTAATTCTTGATGTGCCGAACGTAAATTTTGTAAGCCAAATTTACTCGAGTTGGTTTTTATGCAAACCAAGTTGCAACTCGTTTCGCCAAATCCAAATCGGATACCCCGGGTGTCTGTCTGGAAGGTATACTACTTTGTTTTACCGCCAGCTTAATTCAAAATTTGGTTTCTATATCTTTGTGCAGTTAGGACAAAACAACTTTGAACATTCCAGTTTGATCCATTTAGGACTTCGATAGTTTCATTTTGGTTAAGAACGCTTTTCCCCCAATGCGCATAGCAAATTGATGACAATACAGGGCAAATCCCTGTAGTGGAGTAGGTACGTTTTCCACCATTCTGTGGTTGCAAAGAGTTCTTCAGGGCCATATGGTCGGTAGTTTAACCGTATCAGCTTTCCTCTAGTTTTAAAGATTGTTGAAATGGTCTTCAACGGATATTGGCCATGTAAAAAGTTGTTTTCACCAAGGTTGTGCTGCAATGCCTTATACAAATTACGAGATTCACTGCCTTCAGCTCTTTCTGTAAAGTTCTCGAACATTTTGACATCAATTCTGTCCAACAACAACATCCAGTCCCAGTTTCTCCAATCACTTTCCAATAGCGGAACATTATGTAGCAACTCGAAACGAGACCACTCTAAGAAAAACTGTGACTTCTCTCAGAGCAGCTGCCTCACAATGGCATTTGGTTATCGTGAGAATATATGTAGTTGCGGGACTCCGGTATCTAAGTGCAGCAAATGCGTAGGGATATCTCAGGAAGCCAGAATAACTTTTTGAGGAAATATCTTAAAAGCTTTTCAATCTCCTCATACTGTAGAAATCCCCAAACTTGACCAGCATAGCATCAGATCAACCTCATCACCGCTTCGAAAAGCTTAAATTTTGCACTTGGTGCCACATTGATGCAATTGATGGCTTGTTTTGATTCGACTAGTTTTGCCAGCAAGTGCTTCTTAAATGAAAGATTTGGGGTAATTATAACTCCAAGGTACTTATACTCCGGGCCGGAGTCTCTGGACCTCCCTATTTCAGGATCGGACAAACAATGCTGACCTTATCTTACAGATGATTTGGTGCATGCTCCTATCTAGCTCGTCGCCTGCTGCTTCGAACAACTCAGCAGCTAGTCCATCTGCTCCAGCGGCTTTGTTGGATTTCAGCCATGATATTGCGGTTTTCACTTCTTCTAGGTCGGGTTCACGAAATTGTTGGCTATCATTGTGTCCGATGAAAGGCTCCTGTCTGACCGCGGTGTTTTGTTCGTCGTCGCCGTTATACAATCTACAGAAGTGATATCCAAATCCCCAGCATTGACTACAATTCTACTATGTTCCTTTGTTTAACTCTGCAGGCATCGGTTCTTGCTCTGCTTGGCTGCATGGGCCTGTCTGCATTCTTTGTCAAACCAGGGGTTTCGTTTTGGTGGCTGTGTGGAACCCAGCACATTAGAGGCGGCATCTCTAACTGCTTTCTGGCAATGTTGCCATTGGTCTTCGATACTTGATGTTGGCGGCATAGGACTCTTTAAGAGGTTACTTGCCACTCGATCAGAGAAGGATCTGGCGATCTCTTGCGATTGTAGCCGTCCGACATCGAATTTTCTTGCAGCATTTCCTTGTTTTGGCTGTTGGCACTTCCTTGGCTACGACGACGAGGTAGGGGTCCGAGTCGGTGTTAGCTCCTCGGAAAGTTAGAACATCTAAAATGCTGGACAAGTGCCTTCCGTCGATCGCAATGTGATCAATCTGGTTGACGGTTGTTTGATCAGGAGATCTCCATGTACCTTTATGGATGTTGAGATGAGGGAACCAGGTGCTTGCTACCACAACATTTCGCCCCGCAGCAAAATCGATCAGCCTGAATCCGTTATCGGAGGACAATTATTAAAATCATAGCTAGGACATTGCTCGTACGTTCTGTCAAGGAGCGCTAGTAGAACTCGTCTTTGGTGTCATCCTTTTTCACTTCTGTGGGGGCAGGCATGCATGTTGCCGAATTATACCTTGATTCGGATTGTGGTGATGCGTTCGCTTACACATTTGAAACTCAAGACTTTTTGCCTGAGTCTGCTTCCCACGACGAATCCGCATCCAAAGAGTCGCTGTTGTTGTTCTCGGTAACAATCACCATAGTGTCCATAGTTGATGTCGCAGTTTCTCATCCTCCTTTTGCCCGGTCCATCCCATCGCATTTCCTGGATAGCGGTAATATCTTCTTTGTAGCAGTTGAGGGTCTCCGCTAATTGTTCGGCAGCATGCGGTCTATTATGGGACCTAACATTCCACGTGCATATCCGAAATTCGTTGTTCTCTTTACATTTGCTTGGGTCGTCATCAGTGTATCCGTCCGTTTCTAAGTTATTTTCTACGTGGTCGGGAAGTCACCCCGACGCACAATCCCCAACCTGGAGTACCAGGCACTTGATGTGGCTCCAAGTGCGCTTTAAATAAGTCGAAGTAGCCCGTAAAGGTGTTCACCAAGTAGTTCGGCCTACATGGAACTGGAGACACCACGTTTGATTCCAAAGAAGAAATTCATTCGCTGCCGTCCCTCGGTGGGAGTGCCTTGATGGGAACACTCCTTCGTTGTGGGGTAATTAGTAGTAACAGCCTACTCCGCTTCGACCTGTTGACCACGGGTGGCCCTTCTGCGAAGACAAGTTTCGCGCTCGCATAGCTCTAAGCTTCATAGTAGTAGTTACCGTAAGCCGCTGCGCCACGTCAAGACTTATCCTGTGGAGGAGTCCGAAGTCGGAATCAAAAACAGTATCACGCATACATGCACACACTCGCACATACTTACTCGCCACCATGTTTACAAATATAGAAAATTAAAGCAATGTCATAGTTATCTGCAATTTTGCATAAATGAGGTTTCACAAATACAAAGGCATTCAACCATTTAGAAGCAAGAAAATGTATTTGCAGTAACAATTCCGGATTACCAACAAAAAACGCTTTTATTTTTACGTAAGTTTACGTAAGAGGTTCCAGTTCATAAACTTACTTCTTTAACTACCACATATGTATGAACTCACTCCAACAACGCGCCTTTTGTTGCCTCGCGCCCTTGGGCACATGCTAAGTTTGCCTTTAGGTTAATACGCCACTGCGAACATTAATTTCCAAATCCAATGCAGCAAATTCTCCTGTAACCAATTCATTACCCCATAATCAGCTGCCATCATTCGCATACAAAAAGGCATAAATTGAATAAACAAAACGCTCTGACTTTGCAATGAAAAAAATCAAACTTTATTCACTCAATAATATTGCATTAGTTTTATTCATAGAAATACTTAAAAGTTCGTTCTAGGAGGAGTCTACAAAAACAAAACATTGTTGGTGGGGAAATACTGACATTCTTACATTAATTTTAAATTCTGTCTTTAAACATTGGCACTGGAGCAATCTAATCTTACGTTTATTCCTTTTCACCACCAAAAGGAAAACAAACTAAATACGAAAATCCATTTGTAACGGTAATTACAATCGAATAAGAAGAGTGTACACGAAGCTCAACAGCGGAAAATACAAAAACATACTGCGTTGCATGATATGAGAAAAAAATATGAATTAAATTTTAAAATAAATTATTTACAGTCTTACGAAATTTGTTTGTCATTCAAAGCGAGCGCACATAATAATGTGGTTCAATGAATATAATCCTTAAGCTTAATCTATAATTTCACACAGGAGCCGGCACCAGCACCGGCACCGGCAGTAGCATTTTTCACAAGCTCCATATATTGAAAGGGAACGTGGAAGCTCTGACCATTGTGTTCAACAATTAAATGACCACGACAAGAAGATGCACCAACAACGGTCACAGTGTCTCCTTTTTTGAGCTGCTCAGATGGGGGATTAGTGACTGAGTCCTCGGGGAAATTCATTTTCATCAATCTATTCTGTGGATAGCCAAGCTTTGAATTTCCCGTTACGGTGTATGGACGTGATGGTGGCACTGGAGGTGGCCGTTCCTATGGGGAAACCATAATATTGCAAGATATTTAAGGATAATAAAAAAAAAGTATCTTACTAAATCTAATCCAAAGAGACTGCATGTTTGCTGTATAATCTTCGAGTCATATTTCTCGTTTGGATCGGGTGGTGGGGTGCCAGCTATTGGCTGGGGTCGTGGTCGTGTTGTCGTCGTTTGCAGATTTGTGTTCCCTTTAGATGAAACCCGTTGTGCTAGAAACGAATTAATCGCTAAAGAAAGTGATAAAATCGCAAACACAATTTAAGCTGAGC
Organism: Sphaerophoria rueppellii; assembly: GCA_920937365.1. NCBI lineage: Eukaryota > Metazoa > Arthropoda > Insecta > Diptera > Syrphidae > Sphaerophoria > Sphaerophoria rueppellii. The sequence continues at coordinate 43,048,431 of CAKKXW010000002.1, forward strand.
TTTTCATTCTTACTTACCACCAGTTGAGCCCTTAAGGTTTTTTGTAGTATACATAAGCATGTCCCTGGGTTTCTTAATGCTTCCGATTTTCTTGCGAAACTGCCAGCCCCGCCAAATACTTTGAATCATGGTCGCACTCTTTGTGCGAATTTCGGATCTCAAATTCTCCAAATGTTGGCGAATGCCTTCGCTGAGAAAGATGTGCCTTTTGCCAGGAGCCCAGGACAGCGTGACTGAGCCATCTACTTCGGGTGGATTTTCCATGGCATATTGAAGTATAAGATTGCAGTCCTCCAGTACTTTCTCTTCACAACGCCTAAGCAAACGGAACGGTGCCAGCATGCGATATCTTGCATTGAACTGCTTGAAACGCATTCGATGTGGAAAACCAGAAGCCATTAAGTTGACAGTTTCAAGAACTTGCAGTGCTCGAACTTGCTTAACGATCACCAATTTTTCAAAACGTCCAGCTGCTTCCGAGGAATTGCTGCGGATACAGCGAACAAAATGTGGTCGAGCGTGCACAAGGGTTCGCAACAAGTTGTCAAGACGTGTATGAAAGTCTTGTGTCAATGTAGAGACAGGCTCATCGCCGTTAAGAAGATCAGTGTGAGAGGTCGGCGATATACGAAAGCTAAGGCCTCGAGGAACACTTTGCAAAGCATACAATGCCTTAAGTTCGGATCCAAAGAGATGTGTGGCGAAACCAAAATTGCACGAATGTTTATAAAACACTGCCACTAAATCGTCGGGAACAACGTCCCGATTGGTGTCCAAAAATTCAGTTGCATCATACTCGACTTTACCAGCAAAATGACGAATTGTAAACAAGCGTGGATCATGTGGTTCGGCATGCTTGGTTTCAAGACGCGTAGAGTTTCGATGTTGTACTTTAATTTTTGCAACATAACTTTCAGCTGTCCCACGAACCGAGCACTCTGCATCCAGCATACTCAGAAGACCTGTCCTCAGCGAGGATATTAAGTCGATACATGGAACATTATCAACGTAGTCTACAATTGTATCGCATACGATTCCTTCATCGCGACAAGATTCGACGGACGATTTGAATATGTGGGTGTTGTAAAAATGTTGCATAGTTTCGGCACACAGGTTGATGCACAGATGTTCCAATTGGGCATGTGGCGATGGTTCTTCAAATCCAAACATATCGAGAATTCCAATGAATCCATCGGTGGCATGTCGAACTGCATTGTTAAGAGCAGTCATTGACTTGGATCCAGAGTTTCCGCCGATTGTTGAAGTGTGCTGACTTGCGACATCAGCTTGATTGTGCACGGATTCATTTGAATCCGAACTAAGTGTTCCTAGTGTCGAACCCAAGCGTTTAAGGCTGTTTGCTCTTCGGACAATTGTTGCTACTGTTCGACAATAAAGAGCCTTTGCTAAACAATCTCGAGTCATGTTGGACATATTTGCATCGCATACAGATTTAACGAGTTGTCCCCTGGCGTTGTGTGTTCGTGTCGTGAGACCTCGGAACAGGGCAGCTGGCGGAACGCCAAGTAAGTTGGCAACTGAATTCAGTTCGGATTCCCCCTTGACATCTACTTCGAGTCCCTGAAACAAAAAAAAAAACGATTTTCTGTATTTGAAATTGTAAGACTTCTTCCCTACAAATAACGATTAAGTTTCTTCTTCTTAAAACATGTATCATGGTGGTTCGATCATAAAATCAGCTGAAAACCTGAGCCCGACATCACAACGAATGATATTAGCAAAAATGTAAGAAGAAAAAAGAAAAACCGAAGAATCTTGCGAAGAACTGACAAAACTTCCAAGAGTATCAATCTGTCTTGCTTGAGAATTGAGATTATATAAGCGTTCTATAACCCAAGCCAAAAACAAGGTTGGCAAGAGTACTGTCAGTCCATTGAAGATATCAGAGATTCGGCCAGGCTCAGCAGAGTTCTATCGAAGGAACATTCGAACCCCTCCTTTCTTAAAAAAAGAAACAGATGGGAGCTGGACAACATCTCCAAAGGAGACATTAGAGCAGAGTATTTCTAATAATGAGTAGGGACACTCTCCACGTGGTTCATATCCGGCGGCCAATGGTCTGTGTATGAATTAGTTCTTCAAGTAGGAGAGAATAGTGCAAAAGTATTAGGTTTAGAAAAATTCGAAAGAAAGAAAGAGTTCACAACAAAGAATACGAGCCCTAACACATTCGTTTTCTTGTGTACGATACATAAAATCCATAATGCTTTTTTAATGGAGCGGCCAATGGTCGTGTATGTATTAGTGTTATAGCTTCTTTTTTCTGACAATCTGAAAAGGAGTAGAGTGACCACACTAGTCTATTATAAGATCACTTTATGTTTCATTTCAAGCAATTGTTTTTTTTTTACTAACAAAGCCATGTAAAGAATGCAAAACATAAATATTTCACTCTAGAATATATGTTAACTGACTTATGAGCTGTTATGACTTCGTAAGATGTAATATATTACGATTTAAACTTCAATTATCAACCCTTCTAACATGTTTTATATGAATGAACGTGGTCACACTAATTGAGGGTTGAAATGAAGAAGTTTTTTGCTGCTTTGTTTTATCTCCTTCTTGCTATAACACTTTATTTCGCCGTCTATTTCTCGTGTAAGTGAGACCTAACGGGATCCAAAGATGTAAACAAAAATGAACCACGTGGAGAGTTTCCCTACCAGAGATTAAAATGAGTCAAGTATTGTTTGTAAGTTTCGGGTATTTACTCAAAAAAGAAAACGAGTTTGATCAAAGTGAGTCAACCATCAAACAAGTAATTTCGAGTTTTTTTATTCATGAGTAAAATTATTTACAAGTCAACCCTTATTTCAAATGAGTTCAAACGAGTTTACTGACTGAAAGTAGAATCCAGTGATCACTTTATAACAAGATTGGAAACCTACCTACGTCTTACCCTCCAAATACCGCAAAAGTTATTTTTTTTCATACACACATACTCTTGCAGCAAACTTGCTTTATTATGTAGGCAATTGTATCATTATTACAATAAAACGCATACTCTTACAGCTAACCTGTGTCTTTAAGTTTGTATTACACGCATACTCTTACAGCTAACCTGCTCCCCTAGCTTGTAGGCAAATGTCATTTTGACAGCAAGGTTTCCAATTTTGGTATAAGTGATCAGTGGTAGAATCGCTTACAATCACCACTCCATTATTCATGGCGCTTGTAAGTAAATCGAGAAATATTGTTTGGTTTGTTTGAGATTTGTGTGCTGAGTGGAAATGTAGGTAATTTATGGTCAGGAGGATTATTTTCATCGTTGATTTTTTTCATTCTCGAATATTTATACCAGTGTATAATTTTTCGAATAAAATAGAAACGAATAGAAATGAAAAAATCCACATATTTTGATTCTTTTGATTTTTTGTGTTCAAAAAACCATTGTAGAATAACAACAGGACCTTG
>CAKKXW010000002.1:43052368-43073579 GCA_920937365.1 Sphaerophoria rueppellii
GCCGGACCCACTTTTTTCGACTTCTCTATCATCGTAATGTCATATCTCATCCTCATCTCAAATTTTTTTTTTTGTACGAATTCAATACTTGCCATATATTCTATATGTCGCAAGTAAAAATTCAACTATATAGCTATCAGAGATTAAAATGAGTCAAGTATTGCTTGTAAGTTTCGGGTATTTACTCAAAAAAAACGAGTTTACAATCACCACTCCATTATTCATGGCGCTTGTAAGTAAATCGAGAAATATTGTTTGGTTTGTTTGAGATTTGTGTGCTGAGTGGAAATGTAGGTAATTTATGGTCAGGAGGTTTATTTTCAGCGAATGAACATCAATGCTCCGGCCCGGAAAGCCTTCGACACTATTCCCGAGGGACGTAGGAGGAGAGGAAGACCGCGACTCAGGTGGCGCACTCAAGTGGAAGAGGACCTCAATCAACTTGGAGTGCAAAACTGGAGACGACTAGCTAAGGATCGAGCTAGCTGGCGGAGCCTGTTGATTGAGGCCCAAGTCCACAACGGACTGTAGCGCCACCTTAAGTAAGTAAGTAAGTACGTTTATTTTCATCGTTGAATTTTTTCATTCTCGAGTTTTTATTATACCAGTGTATAATTTTTTGAATAAAATAGAAATGAATAGAAATAAATAAGTCCGCATATTTTTTGATTTTTTGTGTTCAAAACACCATTGTAGAATATTAACAGGACCTTGTGTATGAGTTTCAATTTACATTTTGATTTCATGAGCAAATTAGTCCGCGTTTTCAGTTGAATTTTCTCCAGCAAAATCGGCGTACATATCACATTCCCTTGAAGAAACGTACGGTTGCATATCCAAAGAGTTCGTATTAGGTTCAATGGCTGGAGCTAGGGACTTTATAAAATCGTACTTTTTAGTCTTCTCTGCTGCTTGCAATAATCTTATGTTGTTGCATGGCGGATATTAGAACGTAGCGGTCTTGAATTTTATCTTGATCTCAGGGTAAAATAAAGTCATAAGATAATGTTTCACTTTTTCTTTGAATTCAGTTAAATTGAATGAATCCGTTTCACCCAGGGCACAGGTCGTCTCCTTAAATTGAGTCAAGAATATAACAATTTCATTCAATAAATTATTGTTGATCTCTTGAATTCGTTGCAGCTGTTGTTTCTGCTGTAGAACATGCACAATATCTGTCATATTTTCTTGAATCGATTTGCACATCTCATACCTTACGTTCTATATCTTTATGATTTCATTTGACTCTTAATATTTAAAAATGTACTCATTGAAACAAAAAAATCTTATTTTATAAAAAAAAAATGCGGAAAACCAAATATTATTACTGAAACTAATTCATTCATAGCTTGACTTCTTCTTTCATACCTCAATTTTTGACCACCCTAGAAAGGGATTACAATATATTATCCAGAAAGTAGTAGATAGCTTGGTAATAGGTAGAAGTTCAGATATGTCATACAAAGATTAACAATATTTAAAATGTCCTTACAGAATTGCATTCTATACCAACCGGTAGCAGGTACTGCCACGACATAATCTTCGTCAATCACTACTTTCTATTTAGGTACCTATACAAACATACCTAGCCTATACATTTAATGCATGCATTCATTAATAAATCCTTTCTTTAATTGATGTGAAAAATAATGTTTCCAGTGCGGATTATAATATTTATGACTGAAAATCCGGCCACCTAACTCTTTTATAAATATTTTTATTCATTAAATTATAACCCATACAAAGCCTACATCTTTCTTTTTTTTTCTACGTAGAGAACCAAAAATTGAAACATCCAATCAATTTTGCCCCGAAAACTCGAACATGATTGAGTATGTACAAGCAAATAAATTGCTTGTGAATCAATTTGACTTGAAATGATCGAAACCGAAAAATATTTACGAGTTTCCTCTGCTTGCTTGGTTTGACTTACAAGCCTTTTTACTTATGAATCAATTTATTCATAAATAAGGGTTGCAAACGAACGAGTATGAACAAGCACACAAGAAAAAGTTGGACGTGTTCGAACTGTTCAAACATACTCATTTTAATCTCTGGTCCCTACTCATTATTAGATATACTCTGCATTAGAGTTACTAATGAATGCACACTTTCCAGGTTGCGAAGAAGGACCACCCGAATTCGATATGAACTTCAACGTGTCAACCTCCATAGAACAACGTGTCAACCTCCATAGAATCTCCAGGCCTTGATGGAATACTGCCTATATAATGCTGCAAGTTCAGCTTGAATTAGTAGTACCACGGCTTGGGAGTATCTTTAAAGGTTGCCCCTTACTAAACCATGTCCCTTAGTCTCAGAGACAGGTAAGAGTGGCTGCTTTCTTACCAAAAATTGGTAAAAGAGGGCATGAATCTGCCAAAGATCACCAACCTATAAGCCTTACTTACATTCTTCTTATAACCCTGGAGAGAATCTTAGAATCTCACATAAGGATTATTCTGAGAAGTTGTCACCTAACTAACTTATACCAAGCCTACATGAGGGGTAGATCTACAGAGACTGCTTTCCATGAGGTAGTGAGAACGATAGAAAACACGATTCATTTCAAGGAATATACTCTAGCTACTGAATCCATCGCAGAATCAGTTGCAGACTTCGGTGTTGAGGGCTACATCAAAAGGTGAATAATATATAATAATAATAATATGAATGCTAAGTAACAGGAAAATTCAATCAAAGTTAGGATATTCAATGTGTAACGATTTCCATAATTATTTATGCTTTGCTTCCAATAAATAACGTTTGAGCACACTTTGAATAGTAGAATCGAGAATTTATAGTTATATGTAGAAAGAAAACTCAAATATCTTCAACAGCAGAAAGCTACTCAACTTACACCGAAACCTACAATTTCTTTCATCTACTAAACTAGGGTACTTAACCCTACGAACTATTATCTCCCTTGAATGACCTAAACATGTTACAGGTCGTTAAGACCTTCAAGACAGAGTTCGAAAGGGGTGTCCGATTTCTTTATTCCTTATAACTATTAGGCCTGCTAGTCTACGCTCATCCTAGCTCGTCGGAAGGGTGGGATCTTGTTATTAGAAAAGGGACGGTGTTACATTTTTTTCAGGCCTAGTATCGAAGATGTTATTCGATTTAAAAATGTTTACAATTTTGGAGCCCGAATTCAAGTTCCCTTGATCGAATTTTCTTAAGTCCAGCCAGTAAAGAACATAGGTGGTAGTGTTCTTCTGAGCGAATAACCCTTCCTCTTGCGTCTCAAACGAAGAGATAATGCAATTACAAAGAAAGATTTCTCTTAGTCCCGAAACGCTCCTTGGTCATCGTCTCGTGCTCGTTACTCTACGATAACCCCTTTTATACTTAAAAATAATGAAAAAAGGTGAATAAACTCTCGATTTATTCAAAATCCCATCTTGTTAGTTTTTTTCCCTATTACTTTCTCTCTCTCTCTCACACAAATGTGTACCAAATATGCCAGCAGAGGAACACCCCAAGGAGGTGTACTGTCTCCTCTTTTATGGTCATGAACAATATTCTTGGGAAACTCGAGAGTATTGGAGTGAAAGCGGTTGCATTCGCCAATGATTTGGTCATTCTGTGTGCTGTGGACTAGAGGCGTGTGTCGCCTTCTACGCCTGCAACAAAACCTTCGGCAAAAAGTGGGGCCTCCAGTCAAAAATAATAAAATGGGCATACACAGCGGTTGTAAAACCGATAGTTGTTTATGGTTCCATTGCTAGGTGGCCGGCTCTCAGCAAAGCTTACATAGTAAACAAGGTTGCAAAGGTGCAGAGAAATGGTTACGTAGGGATTTCGGGGGCAATCAGGTCCTGTCCAACGGATGCATTTAACGTCATCCTGGCCCTTCTTCCGATTGACCTCTTTATTAAAATCAGGTATCCTGCAGTATTTTGAGACTCGAAAAAATAGGCTGCTGGAAAACTAGATCCTACGGGCACTGCAACCAAATAAGTCTGATTCCATCAGACATCCTATCCACACCCACCGATTACTGCATCCCTTCCCTAAACACCTCAAAGAAGTTTTGAGCCTTGCTCCCATCAAGAATCGACTGGGAGGAAAGCGATGTGACGAAAGGTTTCGAAACAAATATCTTCACGGATGGTTCGAAGATGGAATGCGGTGTTGGTGCAGGTGTCTTGTGTGAATCTCTTAAGATTTCAAAATCCTATAGACTTGCCGATTTTGCTAGTGTATTTCAGACAGAATTGTTAGCGATAAGGGAAGCTTATATAGCCCTTAAAAATATCCGACAGAACCAAAATGTAGCTACACTAACGGACAATCAGAAAGCTATTAAGGCCATTGATTCAGCTTTATCATCCTCTAAACTGGTCCAGAACTTGATATGAGCGTCTCTCTAATCTGGATACCGGGCCATAGGGGCTATAAGGGAAATGAGAAAACAGATGAGCTAGCTAGGCAAGGATCAGTCCTTCACAACTCACTTGCAGTGAGAGTATATATGCTCCTCTTGGAGTTGTGAAGGGCTTTATCCTGACCAAATACACAGTACAGAAGCAAATCATAGGTGGAATAATTTAACGAGTTGCGTTATATCTAGGAAAATCTGGCCCGCCTAAAACAAACCAAAATCAATAAATTTAATATCCAAACTAAGAAAGGACATAGCCAGGACCGCCACTACCTGCACAGGTCATTGGCCTGTAGGGGAGCATGCGGCAAAATTGGGTACACCACATAAATCTTACTGCCGTAGCTGTGGGAACCAGGATGAAAAACAAACAGTTCCACATTTTCTATGCCATTTTCCGACCTTGGCTAGGAAAAGAGCACTCCAAATCAGAAAATAACGGCGTCGAAATAATAATTATAGCAACGTCAGATTCGAATGTCAAATACATTCAATCCTGCGTGTATAACCCAAACAGAACTTCTTCTCTGACTCCATTTTTTGAAGCTCTAGAACCTTTTACAGCATTATACGAACACATCATTGTTCTTAGGGACTAGAATGTTGAAATTCTCAAAACATCGGGTGCCCAGTACCTTCAACCGAATATTGGGTTCCAACCCCAGTGGGAAGTTGTTGGAGGCAGCAAGGAGAAAGAGGGGGAGAAGGTATGCGTCTACTAAGGCATACTTCCTTTTCAACAGGAGGCGACAGCGGAAGAACTCCCAAAATGGAATCATCGGTCGCGTCTACAGTTCCAGTCAGGATGAACTACTTGGTGAACACCTTATAGGGCTACTACGACATATTCTTAGTCCAGTCCTATAAGGAGCGGTTTGGCCGGCTCTTTGTCTTAGGGTTAAACTTAATACCTGGCCCTCCAGGTTGGGGGTCATGCGTCGGGGTGACTTCGCGTCCACATAAAGAAGACATGGTTCCGAAACACCAAGAAGACTCGGATACGGGCGGAATAAATGATGGCAACCCACGCAAACGATGTAAAGACAACGAATTTCGGTTGCTCTTGGAATCTTAGGTCCTTAACAGACCACGTTCAGCCGAACAACTAGTGGAAGCCCTTGACTGTTATAAGGCAGATAACTGCCATCCCAGAAATGCGATGGGATGGTCCGGGCCTTAATAAAATGAACAACTGTGATATCTATTGTGGCGACTGCTACCGGGAATAAAATCAGCTTCTATTTGGATGTGGACTCAGGAGAAAGGTCTTCACTTTCAACTCAGTGAATGACCGCATCACGACAATCCGTATCAACGCTAAATTCACCAACATCAGCCTCATCTGCACTCACACTCTCACTGAGGTTCGAAAGTTTTACAAAAAGGTAAAACAAACCTCCAGGGCTTATACACCCCGAACCCGAAGCCTGCATAGATCATCATGAGAACATCATTGTAGAACAACAGTCAGCGCTGAGGATATGAAAAGACTACTTTTCCAAGCTGTATAACGGCGATGACGAGCAAACCACCGCCAGCACCACCATTCAATTTGGGTGCAGAAGGCCAACAATTCCACTCACCCGACCTTGACGAAATGAAGATAGCGATATCTAAACTTAAGTCGAACAAAGCCGATGGAGCAGATGGGCTAGCCGCCGAACTTAACAAAGCAGCTGGTAATGATTTGGTTAAGAGCATGTACCAGCTTATCTGCAAAATTTGATCGGAGGAAAGCATGCCCGATAAATGGAATCTCAGCATCGTATTCCCGATCTTCAGGAAAGGAGATCCCCTGAACTGCACAAATTACAGAGGTCTAAGTCTCCTCAACATCGCCTACAAGATCTTGTCTGCCTTGCTGTGTGAACGTTTGAAGCCCTTCGTCAACCACGTGATAGGTGGCTTCAGACCCGGAAAGTCTACCATCGATCAAATATTTATCCTACGACAGATCTTGGAGAAGACCCAGGAACGATTTCAAGGCCGCGTATGACAGCGTCTATAGAGACCAACTATATAGAGCAACGTCTAGTTTTGGCATCCCAGAAAAACACATCCGTCTGTGTAAGATGACAATGGAAAATTCACGCTGTTCCATCATGGTTGGAATAAACCTAACAAATGCTTTTGATGTCAAAAAAGCTTTTAGACAAGGCGATGCGTTGTCATGCGATTTCTTCAACATCATTCTTGAAAAGATTGTGCAAAGCTACAATGTCAACACCAGAGGCACAATGTTTCAAAAGTCCGTCCAGCTACTAGGATACGCACACGACATTGATATAGTTTGAAGAACACAGCGTGATTTCAGTGGAGCGTTTGTGAGTCTTGAGACTGAGGCCCGGAAGATAGGTCTAGTGGTTAACGAGGGCAAGACCAAGTTAATGCTGTCGACCAGAAAGGACTGCCAACATCGACGTCTTGGAGCAAACGTCAACATAGACAGATTTAACTTCGAAGTAGTAAAGGACTTTGTCTACCTGGGATCCACTATCAACTCAGACAACTCGCCAATCGCTGCTTCTTCTGAGTAGTAAAGTCCTCTCCCGAGCAACTAAAGTGACAATCTACAAAACCCGAATCATTCCGGTCCTTATGTATTGTGGAAAGACATGGACCATGACAACATCTGATGAAAACACTTTCTGCTGCTTTGAGAGAAAAATTCCTCGAGTGGTTTTTAGTCCTGTCTGCATAAATGGAGACTGGAGACTGGAGACGAAGATTCAACCAACAGCGACACTGGCCTAACCAGAAAAGTTAAGGTCCAACGACTTAGATGGTTGGGTCATGTTGAGCGAATGGAAAACAATGCTCCGGCTAGAGTCTTCGAATCCAACCCGGAAGGACGTCGCAGAAGAAGAAGACCGCGACTCTGGTGGGGCACACAGGTGGTAGAGGACCTGAAACAACTTGGCGTGTGAAACTGGAGACAGTTAGCTAGGGACCGAACTGGCTCGAGAAGTTTGTTGGGTGAGGCCCTTGTTCGACCTGGACTGTAGCGACCATAAGTAAGTAAGTAAATTATTGTAACCTTTTATAAAATACTTAAAAAAAACTCTGTCTTACTGCATTGTTTCCTTATAATAAATTGAACTCAATTGAATTGGAAAAAAAATTGCTCGAATAGATTTTTGCTTACAAATTTCTGAATACAGAAAGTACTTAAATAATTCATCACGTTTCTTACCTGACCATCGATGAACTGCACATTTCCGAGAAGCAATACCGCAGCCAACACTCTCACAACGTCTAGAAAAGGAATTCCCAAGATCCCCAAGCATGCCTTCCAAGCTTGAAACCTGCTTGCATCTTCCTGTTCTCTCTGTGTTATGTCACCATGCTGTAGATATCTTAGATTTGCCAATGAATACCCTTCAAGATTTAACTTAGATCTTTCATCTCGATTGAGTCCAGCTAACATCTGATAAAATATGTGATAATTTTTCTCGTTTTTCAACGGTCTTATAACTCGTGTTTGATCCAAAAAGTAACAATGTATTTTCGTCCTATAGAGAGCCCCATCCGTTACTTGCACCTCAATAAATTGACCGATTCGACTTGATTCAGAGTTTGTTGTAGTTTTAGCAGAACCTAGTGACCGAAGAACAGTGAAGGCAGCTGCCAAATGTTTAAATGCATCTGTTTCTGGACCTCCACCGGCCACTGCAAAAAGTTGTCGCAATAGAAGCATAGAACAATGTGTTTTGCCAGCGCCTGATGTTCCGGAAAGTATTATTGCTTGCGGATATCCAGTTTCTGCTTGTTGCCGGACTGCTTCTTGAACAATCTTCTTAAGCTGTGTCGCTAATGGCAGTGATCGAGTTGACGACAAGGTTAGCGGATTTCCAACATCGAGATATGGATTGATCGAAAGCAAAATTGGTCCAACATTAGTCTGTCAAAAGATGGCACATACATGAGGAATCCAATCTCTGAGTTTTTAAAATACTTACAAAATATAGATTTTCATTGAATCTAGCTTGGAGTGTTCTCATGACCGCATCTTCTGTGAGCGGGCCAGCCAAATGAATAAGGTCTTTCATTTCGGTCGGATCCTTTTGTTGCCCATTTCTGGTAGCGGAAGAATTTTGAATGTTCTTGTTTAAGCCATTGCAAGGATTAATGTCTTTCTGGACGACAGGGATAAACGGCGCGTTGAAGTGACCGGTTGCTGCCGGTCGTGATGGCTGTGGCTCATTAAATGTTTGATTTGCTAAAAGATTAATGTAAATTCATAATCGTTGTCTCTAAATTTGAAATGGACTTACATGTTAATTGTTCATTTATGTGTTGCGGAAGTGGATGGGGAATTGATGTGTTTCGTGCTACTACTCCTGTAGATTGTTGGAAGCCAGTGCTAGTGTTATTTTGATTCTGTTTAATTAGATGAAAAAAGAGGACATTAGTTTTATCACAGCTACGGTACACAAACTACAACCATTTAAGGCAATCAGCTTGGGATCTTGTTTCAAAGTTTAAAAATGGATATACATACAGCAACAGAAAGAAGTCGGAATAAATAGGGAAATACCTACATATTGGTAGGCTGATGGTCACCCTATCAACCACATTCACAAGGCGAAATCCCACAAACCAAAAGTGCAAAGTGTAGTCTTGTCTCTGTTAAAGCGTCAAAGTATGCAAGAACTCGGTGTGAACTGATAGCGCAATCAAGCCAAATCAAGTGAGTTAACAGTATTTACAAAGAACGGGCATTTTATAGTGATGGGTCAACTTGAGTCAACTCGAGTGAGTCCTTACTCGAGTGAACTCGGTTTTTTTTCAACTCGAATTAGCTAACTCGGTTTGCCAACTCGAGTTGAACGTTCCAACTCGGTCTGCCAACTCGGTTCGCCAACTCGATTTGGCAACTAGGTTTGCCAACTCTGTTCGCCAAATCGGTTTGCCAACTCAATTCTCAAACTAGGTTTAGCAACCCGGTTTGCCAACTCGGCAAATTAATTAAGAAAAAACTAGTTAACTTGCTTCTAATTTTGTAAGTGTTTTTTGACAATTGATTACCTAGTGGTAGATATCATTATCAGCGGATGGCAATGATTAAAACCTAATTATTCCATTTTTTATGTGTTTTCTAGACCGATTTTTGGGGCAATCCGGTATTATTCTGAACGATATACATATAAAGCGACCTAGATTCGTACCTTATCTCTCAATTGAGCCATTAACATTTCATCAGCGGATGGCAGAGATTTTGACGGATTTAAATTCTAATACATTCGGTATTTCATAAGTGTTTTCGATTTGGTAAACCAAGTTAGCGAACCGACTTGGTGAATCGTATTGCCAAACCTGGCAAACCGAGTTGGCGAACGGAGTAAGGAAACCGAATTGGAAAACCGAGTTGCCGAACCGAGTTGACGAACTGAGTTGGCAAACCGAGTTTGCAAACTGAGTTGGCAAACCGAGTTGGAAAACCGAGTTCGAGGCTAGCACGATAGCCAACAAGATAGGGGCTTTTGCACCCGATTTCTGTAGAAGCTGTCCGGATGCGGAGGAAATAGAAACCATTAAGCACATGCTCTGTGACTGTCCGAACCTTCAAAGTTCAAACTAATCGACTCCGTCATTTCGGTAACAGGTTTTTTGGGGAACTGGATGATCTAGCACAGGTCTCAATGGCAAACATGAGGAAACTTATAGATAGCACAGACTGGTTTATTAACGAGCCATTCTACGTTAATCGGCAACTTTGAAGACCATCAATGCTAACTTTTATTTTTAACAGAGATCAGAATGGACCAGTAGGCCCCCATGTTTGCAACAGTTCACGCTGTGCAAACCCCTTACCACCTAACCTAACCCCATTCCCATTGAGTCCCCCTTCCAGTATACAAAGATACAAACCCGATTTTAACGTGATTTTTCTTGTATCAAAATCAAAAGTGCTCATATAGCAGAAGCTGAACAAATTTCACTTGCACACGTTTATTTGAAGTAGCGAGTACTCAACAAACTTATGTCCAATAATTTTCGTTTATTTTCCTTCCCGCTTTAAGGCACAACCCGTTTATTTGAGCAAATATTTTTCTTATTTTGTTTCAAATTAAATTGCTCACAAATTAACCCTCTTAAATGCCTCCCGGATATTTTCCCAACCCGATTAATTCTCCCTCAACACGTTCATCCAAGAAACACCAACTGTTTTCGGATAACTACCTTACCTACTTTTAAAAATTGATTTTTTTTTCAATTAATTGCACAAAAAGGAAAGCAAAACCTATGGGATCAAAGTACCAAAAAGAACTCACACCGTAAATGTAAGTTGCCACTAGGATACAGTAATATCCCGGTGCATTCTTTTATTTGTCTTTGACACTGAAGCTTATTGGATGAAAAAAATTAATTTAAATTCAAGAGGTACTCTACAATATTTGAAGCCAAAAACTCTTCACCTTAGTCAAAATATCTTGCATTCCTCTACACTCTTGTGTGAACACTGCACATCACTTCTCTGTTATGCAATAAATTTTGTACTGCCAACTATATTGTGAAGATTTTGAGTTGTTAGGTCTTACCATTTTGGTCTCAAATCGGCAACATTTTAGATAGGTTCGATGGGAAATGTTGCATCTCCACTTCTAGTACGAGTGTATGTACATACAGGTCGAAGGATTTTGTGTGGTGCTTCTATATAAGAATGTTCGAAGGGTGGACACGTGCATTCAAGAAGACACAAGCGTCCTCTGCAACCTCTGTCTATCAACTCTTACTCTCCACCTCCCCGCGGGTGCCCAGTCCCTCAACCGAAGATTGGGATCCAACCCCAGTGGGAAGTTGTTGGCTGCAGCAAAGAGAGATAGGCGGAAAAGATATACGCCCACTAAGGCATGCCTCCTTTTCAACAGGCGGCAGCGGAAGAACTCCCAAGATGGAATCAACGGTGGCGTCTACACTTCCAGTCAGGATAAACTACTAAGTGAACACCTTATAGGGCTACTACGACATTAAAATTGTCCTTGGAGATTTCAATACTAGGCTGGATAGAGAAGAAATCTTTGTTTGGAATAATCGATAATAATCGACTACACGACACCACCTCCGATAACAGATTTAGACTAATCGACTTCACTGCGGGGCGAGACGTAATAGTTACGCGCTTCTCACATCTGGATATCCATAAAGGGACATGGAAATCTTCTAACCAATCAACCGTCAACCAGATTGCGATCGACACACGACACTTCTCTAGCATGCGACTCGGACCACTACCTTGTTGTAGCCAAGGTACGAAAGCCTATATCCCGATCAAGGCCAACGCGTGAAAATGCTAGGAGAAAATTCGACTTCAAACGGCTACAATCGCAAGAGATTACTAGATCCTTTTCCGAACGTGTATCCGAAAATCTCCTCAGAAGTCCCTTGCTGCCAGCACAAAATGTAGAGAACCAGTGGAAACACTGCCAAGCAGCCATCAAAGATGCCGCCGGCCACAACAACGAAACCCCTGGTGTGACGATGAGTGCCGGCGAGCACATGCAGATAAACAAGAGGCATACAAAGCGGCGTTGCAAACAAGAAAACGAGCAGCTCATGAGCTCTACGAGCAGAAAAGGAGAGAGGAGCACAAACTTCTCAGAAAGAAAAAAAGGGAGCATGAGAAGCGCGAGTTATGGAGCTAAGCGAGGTCATCGTCAAACCAAAAGTTAACGATGACACCGCAGAGCTCCAATTCACCAAAACCAGCCGATTCTGAATTTTCCATTTCATGGGAACGGAAATTGCATGAATCAACTTACATTCAATTTCCATTCCCACGAAAACTGATTATTATGTATAAAGTATAATTAAGAATTTTCTATGAATGCAATAAAGGAGGTGATTAGTTGTTTGACCACCGAAGTATTCAGTTGTTTTATTTCGGGGACCGAAAACTTTTCGTCACTCGCGCGATCGAGGAGATAGAGGGATGTCACAATAGGAACGAGGTTCGTTAGTTCTATAAAAAGGTGAAACAAACCTCGAGGGCTTATACATCCCGAATTGAAGCTTGTAGAGACCACCGTGGGAACATCGTAATGGAACCGCAGTCAGTGTTGAGGATATGGAAAGACCACTTTTCCTAGCTGTATAATGGTGACGAGGAACAGAACTACGCCAGCAATACAGAACCATTCAATTTGGGTGCAGAAGGCCGACAATTCCACCCACCCGACCTTGGCGAAGTGAAGATATCTTAACTTAAGTCGCACAAAGCTCCTGGAGCAGACGGGCTAGCCGCCAAACTATACAAAACGGCTGGAGATGATTAGGAGCAAGCAATAGCTCATCTCCAAAATTCGGCATGCTCTATGAATGGAACCGCAGCATCGTTTGCCCGATCCTCAAGAAAGGAGAGGTATAAGTCTCCTTAACATCACCTACAAGATCTTGTCTGCCGTGCTGTGTGTACGTTTGAAGCACTTCGTCAACAACCTGATAGGTCCTTAACAGTGTGGCTTCTGACTCGGAAAGGCACAATATTTCTAAAGTCCGTCCAGCTACTAGGATACGCAGACGAACATTGACATAATTAGAATTGTCACAGCGGAGCGTTCGTGAGCCTTGAGACAGAAGCCAGGAAGATGGGTTTAGCGGTAAACGAGGGCAAGATCAAGTTAATGCTCTCGACAAGAAAGGACTACCAACATCGACGTCTTGGAGCAAACGTCAACAAGGGCAGATTTAACTTCGAGGTAGTTAAGGACCTCAGACAACAACACCAGTGCTGAAATCAAACGAAGAACCACTCTTGACAATCGCTGCTTCCTTGGACTTAGAAGGCAATTGAGTAGTAAAGTCCTCTCCCGAGCAACTAAAGTGACACTCTACAAAACCCTCATCATCCCGGTCCTCATGTATGGTGCAGAGACATCGACCATGACAGCATCTGATAAAAACGCTTTGGAGCTGCTTTAAGAGAAAATTTCTTCGAGTGATTTTTGGTCCTGTCTGCATTAATGGAGAATGGAGACGAAGATTCAACCAAGAACTGTACGAGTTGTACAGCGACTCTGACCTAGCCAAAAAATTTAAGGTCCAACGACTTAGATGGTTGGGTCATTTTGAGCGAATGGAAAATAATGCTCCGGCTAGAGTCTTCGAATCCAACCCGGAAGGACGTCGAAGAAGAGGAAGACCGCAACTGAGGTGGAGCACACAGGTGGTAGAGCACCTGAACCTAGCAGGCGCAGCTAGGGACCGAGCTGGCTGGAGAATTTTGTTGAATGAGGCCATAGTCCGACCTGGACTAAGTAAGTAAGTAAGCTACATAAGCCAAACAACCACCCAAGGTTTCTTCCAACCATGAAGATGTACATAGATATCGCTAACAAATTAGAGTAATTTTTTTTAGCTTTTAATAGAAGTAGAAATACGGTGGTTGATCATTTCCTAAAGAAGTTCAAAGAATTCTTTGGCTTTATTCGTATCATGTTGAAATGCAAGCAGATTTTCAGAAATATTTGAATCGTGAAAATAATTTTAACGCATCTGAAAAAAAGGTTAACACGCAAACATTTGGACCACATAGTGACAAGAAATTTAAAAATTGTAATTTCCCTCGAAATAGGTTATCAACTTACCTTAGTGTTTGTCAGCTTCGGAGGAGTATTATTCGGCAATGAACGTTGTAGATTTCCCCCTTGTATAATTCCACTTTGTACTGAAGATTGCGCATTGATGATATTTGCCGGCTGACTAGATTTCAAGCATTTGTGATTGTTATTAACGGCTACCACAGTATTGTCTGCATTCGGATTAGGCACATTTACTGTACCATTTGCAACGGAAGTCTGAGTTTGTCCAACATGCAAACGATTGCGAAGTGTTACCAATTCTGTGCTAAGACACTTTAAACGTTGTTGCAAGTGGACCGCTTCGTTTGAAGATGATGCATCTTGAATAAAATAATAATAATTAATATAGACATATCCATTTGGCATTCATTGATTTTATTCAAGAAACTATAAAAGATTATTGTTTGCTTCAACTTGCTTACAATTAAAGCAGAGAATGGGAAGGGACAATTGGCATCTTTAAAAATGTCAAACAAAATTTCAGAAAAAAGTGTTAATAGACAATGATTTATAAACATCAATTATTTTAATAAAAATAAGAGAACTTCCAGTCTCAATTATCCTTATAATTGGCAACACTTGAATTATCTAATAAATTTTGTTGAAATAAAAATGTATGAACTACTTGTTGCACGACACCACTTCCGATAACGGATTCAGGCTGATCGATTTTGCTGCGGGCGGAATGCTGTGGTAGCAAGCATCTGGTTTCCACATCTCAAGCAATCAACCTCCTGATCAATCAACCTTCAACCAGATTGATCACATTGCGATCGACGGAATCCTTACATCGAGATCGACTCAGACCACTACCTCGTCGTAGCCAAGGTAGTGCTACGAATATCCCGACAATGGACGGTACAAGGAAATGCTGAGAGAAAATTCGACGTCGGCCGGCTACAATCGCAAGAGATCGCCAGATCCTTCTCTGGTGGAGTGTCAAGTTACCTCTTAAGGAGTCCTATGTCGCCAACATCAAGTATCGAAGACAAGTGGCAACATTGCCAGAAAGCAGTTAGAGATTCCGCCTCTAATGTGCTAGGTTTCACACAGGCACTAAAACAGGCCCCTGGTTTGACGAAGAATGCAGGTAGGCCCATGCAGCCAAGCAGGAGGCATACACAGCGGCACTGCAAAGAAGGACAAGAGCTGCTCGTGAGCTCTACGAGCAAAAGAGGAGGGAGAAAGGAACGCCGGCTTCTCAGGAGAAAAAAGAGAGAGAGTCAGATCGAGGATGTTAGAGAGCCAACAGCAGGAATAAAGTTCGGAGGTTTTATAAGAAGGTTAAACAGCTGGCTCAAGGTCATCGAGCAAGAACCGATGCCTGCAGAGATAAACAAGGGAACATCATAGGAGAATCGCAGTCAATGCTGGGGATTTGGAAAAACCACTTCTGTAGATTGTATAACAGCGACGACGAACAAAACACCGCCGTCAGACAGGAGCCTTTCATCCGATGATAGCCAACAATTCCGTGAACCCGACCTAAAAGAAGTGAAAACCGCAATATCACGGCTGAAATCCAACAAAGCCGCTGGAGTAGATGGACTAGCTGTTGAGTTGTTCAAAGCAGCAGGCAACGAGCTAGATAGGAGCATGCACCAAATCATCTGTAAGATATGGTCAGAGGAATGCATGCATGATAAATGCAACCTCAGCATTGTTTGCCCGATCCTGAAAAAGGGAGATCCTCTAAACTGCACCAACTTCAGAGGAATCAGTCTATTTAACATCGCCTACAAGATCCCCTCTGCCGTAATATGTGAACGTCTGAAGCCTTTCGTCAACAATCTGATTGGTCCTTATCAATGTGGTTTCAGGCCAGGAAAGTCAACAATCGACCAAATTTTCACGTTGCGGCAGATCCTGGAAAAGACCTATGAACTTCAAATCGATACCCACCACCTTTTCATCGATTTTTAAGCCGCGTATGACAGCATCTACAGAGACGAACTGTATAAAGCTATGTCTTGTTTTGGCATCCCTGCCAAGCTCGTTCGATTGTGCAAAATGACGATGTAGAACTCACACTCCTCCATCAATGTTGGCAAGGAGCTTACGGAATCTTTCGACGTCAGAAAAAGTTTCAGACAAGATGATGCACTGTCGTGCGATTTCTTTAACATCGTTCTTGAGAAGAACTCAACCGTCAACACCAGAGGCACTATCTTCTAAAAATCTGTTCAACTTCTTGCGTATGCCGATGCTACTGATATAATGGGATGAACACAGCGTGATGTCAATGGCGCCTCAGACGAAGAATAACTCATGCTAATCGCTGTTTCTTTGGGCCAAGAAAGCAGTTGATTAGAAAAGCTCTCTCTCGAGCAACTAAGGCAAAATATGGTTCTTGAGAGGAATATTGGACCGACATCATACCAGGAAAAATATCCCCACACCATAATATTGTCATCTCAGTGTTTGATTTTTTTTTTTTATTCTCTCTCTTATGGACGTTTTAAATTACGCCAGGAGTTGGGAAAAAAAGAAATTCATTTTAGTCTCCTCCTTCCGCAGGATATTACTCCATTTTTTTTGCTCCTTCAGGTCCATTTCAGTTTGCGTATCTAAGAGCAGATTCCTTTCGCGCCCTTGTGTTGTTAGCTCTAAGCAAAAGAACTTTCTTGGTGACTCTACCAGAGAGATTAAAGGCTGAATCACAAAGACACTTCAGCTTCAGCTTCATCTGCGTTCATATGCATCCGCTTTGCGTTTGCTTTGAATGACAGCTCTGCCTCCATGCCATCATCATCCCTCCAAAACAGCTTTGCCACCTCACTTTTTTCGAAAAAGATCTATTTCCGATTTTTGAAAAACTTTGAAAATCTACGAACTACTTCGCACCATCAAGAATTTCCTAAAAATCTACTTCAATTTTATAAAAAAAAAAACTTAGCGTGGTTTCCGCCCACTATCTTAAAATTTGAAATTTGGAATTCTTGTAAGGTTTTGGCTGAATGACATCAACAAAATTGAGAAAAAATTCTATTTCCATTTAGGGGTGTGGTATCCCATTTTATCGAAATGGTAGAAAACGTTTTAGAGAAAAAATAAGTGGTTGCCGCCCACTTTTTAAAAATGGTCGTAAGATGTTGAATTCTGGTTTGTTTAATTTCATAACACTCCCATGAGTAACTTTCTTTAGTAGTTTCACAATGGACCCTTGGGGTCTAACCTACAAATCCTCATTCAAAAACTCCAAGTGGATGCCGGGCGGGCAATGATCACCATAGTAGTCTTGTGTGTTTTTAGCGCAGGATGGAGATCAGCTAAGTTTAAGCTGGGTTTAATCATATTTTAGAGGTTCCTTATTTCATTGTAGTGTGAGCGAACTTTGTTCTAAAGCCGTGCCTAAGAATGAAAGGCCATTACCGAGCTCTTTCGGACGGCGCCGCGCCGTGGTATGGTCCGTCATATTTCAGCTTTACCCCGGCAAGCGGCTCTGCCGGGGTTATCAGCTTGCAAATTTTTAGCTTGGTGGCCAATTGTGATCACTGATCACCTCTTCGAGAGATAACACGGCCCGAAAACTTTTCCCGTAAAAGACCGATGGTTTAATTGCTTGTGTGGCACGTAGCGCGCTCCGTCTTGTTGAAAGTAAACGTTGTCCAGATCAATACCATTCAATTCCGGCCATAAGAAATCATTAATTATCTCTTGATAGAGCAGACCGTAACTGCTGCTCCAGCCTCATTTTCGAAAAAGTAAGGTCCAAAGACCCCGCTGGACCATAAACCGCACCAAACAGTCACGCGTTGAGGATGGAGAGGCTTTTCAACAATAACTCTTGGGTTTTCCGAGGCTCAGATGCAACAGGTTTGCTTGTTGACGTAGCCTCCGAGGTGGAAATGGGCCTCATCAGTCAAGGTGATTTTTCGATGAAATTCCGGATCATTTGCATGCATTTTAAGGTCTCAATCAGCAAAGACACGACGTTGTTGATTATCAGCCGGCTTGAATGCCTTATTCCAAAGAACGACGAGGAATGGACAAACCTGGGTTTTCTTCAACACTTTGGGCTACAACAGCAATATTCTCAGTTGTTCTTGAGCGACGTGCACGGGTTTTATTCTTCACATCACTTACTTGTCCCAACAGCTCGAATTTATCCACCAATTTCTGTATTGCGGTCCGACAAGGTGCTTCACGACGACCCAAAAATGTTTTAGTTTTACGAACTGTCTCTGCCAAATTTTCACCATTTTTATAGTAAATTTTAATAATTTCAATGCGTTGTTGAAGCGTGTATCGTTCCATTTTTATTAATTTGTGTAGTTTTTACTTTTTAAATGTCAAAAAATGACAGCTTCAAAAGTGACAGCTACCGAAATAGCGGGCTATTCAAAATAACACCTCTTATTGGAAAACCCTTTATTATCTTATATTATTTAAAATGTTCAGTGTAACACTTTTACTTGCTAAGAACTTGGTGTTCTTGTAGATTTCATTACTTTTGGTGGCTGACTTTTTATACAGTGTTTTTCGCTCATAAGAGAACTTGGCTCTTTTTTTACATTTTATGTTTTTGTTCTGATATAAGTTACAGCATTGAATTTCACAAAAAAAAATAAAAAATTTCTTTACTAACCAAATCAACTAACTTACGTATATTATGCTAGAATCTCCATTTAATAAGCCGGTCTCGGGAACCATCTGGGAATTCGTTGCTATTTTGTACCGAAAGAATTGATTTTGTACCTCTCTTAGTTTACGAGAAACGGCTGAGGAGCTGACGTAATATTACGCTACAATCTCCCTCTAGACAAAGAAAGCACCAATAGATTTGAATCCTACACTATATTTTGTTGCTAATTTGTTGCTGAGAAATAGGCTAGCTACATTTGTCGGAATCGTTACCCTTCGCGGGGGGGACCACCCCTAATCCTATAAATACGAGAGTGTATCTCGTAAACCAGTTCAGCTAGCAACACGAGACCGGTGTATTTTGTTGCTGAAAAATAGACCATTTACATTTATTGAAATCGTAACCCTTAACTGGAGTGGACGACCCCACGTGATGCTAGCTGTTTTGGTTTAGGATATACGCTCTATCTCCTATTTACATGGTTAGGGGTGGTCCACCCCCGCAAAGGGTTACGATTCCGACAAATGTAGCTAGCCTATTTCTCAGCAACAAATTAGCAACAAAATATAGGGTTGGGTTCAAATCGATTGGTGCTTTCTTTGGTTTGTGTACGCTACAAAAACTCAAAAAGTTTTGTACCGATTGAGCTATAACTTTAACATGATATTAAATCCGTATCAAGGATTTTTTTTATTTATTTTTTGCAGCAGTCACTAATCACAAACAGTGCCAATGTTAAAAAGTAATGCTTTTCCCACTTCAACAAAATTGAAACAAAACTGATCAATTTACACAAATACTCAATTTCAATTTATAAATTGTCAAACATATTTTTTTCATTGTGAGAACAAATACGTGTGTCAAGTCAGCAAGAAAATACATACGATATCACGATTGATCTCACCAGCATTGTCTTCTTAAGAAGACAATATTGGAGATATCATACATTCCTAACCTAAACCCACTTCTAGCGTACGTGGTGCATACGATGAGAAGTGCTTGGAAATCTCTTATACTTAAAGGGTAAAAATGTTAATGCTATCAGTCGAATTTCATTATGTAACTATATATATTTAACCCTGCTACCCGTAGTTTGTTTAATAAAACGGTAAGCTATTTTGGGGATTGTATAACGGCGACGACGAACAAAACACCGCCGTCAGACAGGAGTCTTTCATCGGACAAGATGATAGCCAACAATTCCGTGAATCCGACCTAGAAGATGTGAAAACCGCAATATCACGGCTGAAATCCAACAAAGCCGCTGGAGCAGATGGACTAGCTGCTGAGTTGTTCAAAGCAGCAGGTAACGAGCTAGATAGGAGCATGCACCAAATCATCTGTAAGATATGGTCAGAGGAATGCTCACTTCCTTACTTAAGGTGGCGCTACAGCCCGTTGTGGACTTGGGCCTCAATCAACAGTCTCCGCCAGCTAGCTCGGTCCTTAGCTAGTTGTCTCCAGTTTTGCACTCCAAGTTGATTGAGGTCCTCTTCCACTTGAGTGCGCCACCTGAATCGCGGTCTTCCTCTCCTCCTACGTCCCTCGGGAATAGCGTCGAAGGCTTTCCGAGCCGGAGCATTGGTGTCCATCCGCAGTAAATGACAAGCCATCTGAGTCTCTGGACCCTGACATTTCTGGCTAGGTCCATGTTGTTGTACAACCCGTAAAGTTCGCTGTTGTATCTTCTTCGCTATTCCCCTTCAATGCACACGGGGCAAAAGATGACCCGTAGAATTTTCCTCTCAAAACAGCCTTAGGCACTTTCATCCGATCTTGTCAAAATCCAAGCTTCTGCACCGTACAGCAGGACTGGGATGATGAGTGTGTTTTACAGTTTTACCTTAGTTGTTCTTAGCCCAAAGAAACAGCGATTAGCAAGAGTTATTCTTCGTCTGATCTCGGCGCTCGCTGGTGTTATTGCCCGTGTTTATAGCGGAGCTTAGGTAGACAAACTCCTCTACTACCTCGAAGTTATATGTGTCTATTGTGACATTCTGCCCGAGCCGTCGGTGTTGGCTGTCGAAGATAGCATTTACTCCGTTTTTCCCTCATTTACCGCGCCATTGACATCACGCTGTGTTCTTCCCATTATATCATTGCGTTGTCTAAATTGTTTTTTGACGTCAAAAGATTCCGTTAGCTCGTTGCCAACCTTGATGGAGCAGCGTGAGTTCTCCATCGTCATTTTGCACAAGCGAACGAGCTTGGCAGGGACGCCAAAACTAGACATAGCTTTGTACAGTTCGTCTCTGTAGATGCTGTCATACGCGGCTTAAAAATCGATGAAAAGGTGGTGGGTATCGATTTGGAGTTCATAGGTCTTTTCCAGGATCTGCCGCAACGTGAAAATTTGGTCGATTGTTGACTTCCCTGGCCTGAAACCACATTGATAAGGACCAATCAGATTGTTGACGAAAGGCTTCAGACGTTCACATATTACGGCAGAGGGGATCTTGTAGGCGATGTTAAATAGACTGATTCCTCTGAAGTTGCCCTTCAGTTGTTAGCTGGTTTAAAAGTGCAACGCCGTCTAGGACCTTTTCTGGATACTTGAGGTTTAGCTATGGGTGGTGGAAAAGTAGCTAAAAATTCGGCGCATACTGTCGTAGATGTCTCTGCTTGACATGTTTCGATACAGATCAAAACCGCAGG
>CAKKXW010000002.1:43093810-43108238 GCA_920937365.1 Sphaerophoria rueppellii
GGTCGTCCGGAACTGTTCCGAACGATTCTGAAATCGTTCACTTGGCACAAGATGACAGTTCTTGTTCTGGATAGAACAGAAAAACGATTCCGAATTTGAAGTCGGAATCAAAAACAGAATCACGCATACATGCACACATTTGCACATACGTCCTCGCCGCCATGTTTACAAATAAAGAAAATAAAAACAATGTCATGTCATCTGCAATTCTGCATATCATGTTTTACAAATACATAGACATTCAACCATTAGAAGCAAAAAAATGTGTTTGCATGTTCGTTTGGTATCCGGAATCGGACAGTTCTGTGTACCAATTCCGGATTACCAAAAAAAAACGCTATGAGACAAATCAAAAACGACGCATCACTCTTAGCGTGAAACAGATTAAACCAGCAACAGCACCAGCGCCGTCAACAGCAAACAGCACGCTGGCCAGCAAATATTTTCCAAACACATTACCACCAGCGACGTCTAAGAATAATAACCAATCAATGACAGTCATTTCTGATTTTCGTACATGGAAAGTTGTTAGCAATGGACCAGCAACAGCAAATTTAGGACTTTGACCAAACGACGCTGTTGACGTTGCTGGTGCTGGTTTAATCTGTGTCGAAAGATTTAAATACATGGGCTCTAAAACAATGGCCGCTGCTGTTGCTGGCGCTGTTGCTGTTGCTGGTTCAATCTGTTTCTCGCTTTATATGCTGATTCCACTGACGCTAATCACTAGATTTAGCGAAGTAGATTTAGAGAAAATCTCGACTTTTCTGGAATTTAGCGTAGTTAAAACGTAGTATTATACTAAACGTACTATTATTCTACGTTTTGGTCGACGAATATGTACCCTTACAGGCCGGCTCCACTGAACATTAACGATGCTCTGTTCATGAACATGTCTTGAAAAAATCCAATGGAGGCAGAAAAATCCATGTCCACACAGACATTTTGTCGAAGAATCTTGTTTTTTGAACATGACATAAGTGTGGTTCAAATCATGGGCATGAATTTTGACTTTTCGTGTACGTGTAAGGTTTTCATTTGAATGTATATGTTAATGGAGTGATGAGTTTGTTTGGTGTTTGTCATTCGTCACGTTTTACAGTTTTAAATTATTTTCGTTTGTTCTGTTTCGTTTGTTGTGTGACTTTTAATATTGTTTTTTCTGCCTCTGTGTTTTAAGATAAAATGAGATGACATGACATAATTTGCCCAACGAAAAAAAATGTTCTGTTTGTGGATTGGTTTGCGGTTGTGATGTTGGGCAGCTGTATGCTCAGTGGAGACGCTGTATTAATCCCATAAAAGTAGAGATTTGTTCTTAATCTACTTTGCTAAATCTCGTGACTAGCGTCAGTGGAAACAGCATATTAGGCCAACTGCTCTATTCTTATGAAAAGCAATCGTCTGTCAGCGAATCTAACGAAAATTATGTTCCCATTTTTGAAAAACTTCCAGAACATATTGAGCAACAAAAACTCGTAGGTAATTTTAAGCTTTTCAAATCTCCGAATCCAAAACCAAAAATCTAATAAATTTGTTCTATTTAGTACTTACTTAAAGTGGCGCTACAGTCCGGTGTGGACTTGGGCCTCAATCTAAAGTCTCCGCCAAGCAGCTCGGTCACTAGCTAGCTGTCTCTAGTTTGGCACTCCAAGTTGATTGAGGTCCTCTTCCACTTGTGTGTGCCAACTGAGTCGGGGCCTTCCTCTTCTTCTACGTCCCTCGGAAATAGTTTCGTAGGCTTTCCGGCCGGGGAGTTGGTGTCAATCCACTCTAAATGACCGAGCCATCTGAGTCTCTGAGCCTTGACCCTTCTAGGTCCTAGGTCCATGTTGTTGTACAACCCGTAAAGTTCGTTATTATATCTTCTTCACCACTCCCCTCCAATGCACACGGGGTGAAAGATGACCCGAAGAACTATCCTGAATGATGAATTTTTAACCACTACTGTCATATTTTAACCTGCTCTGCAGCTAGTCTAATTCTTAACACAATTTATTCAATGCGAAGTATCAAAATTTAATCAAACGTCAAGTTTTAACCCATTTTTAACCCAATCCGCACACGACCTCAATTCTAAAAAAAAAAACAAGTGAAGTTTTCTTCGCTCAGCTTTCTGCTCTATTTGCTCGGTCATATTATCATAGAGGACATATATTATAATATATTATGTCCTCTATGCATATTATCCTGAGCAAATATATTTAACTCAGAGCACAGTGGAGGTATACCTAGAGTCGCAACTCAAGGCATTTTGCTCTCTTTCGACCTAAAAAATTATAGTTATTTGTTAAAGTATCCACATCAATGCGAATGTGTAGGTTTCTCAATGCATTTCAAATGGGGTGAACCAATACATTGATATGGAGTTACACTCCATATGGCTCAGAACATGAAAATTTTGAGCTCCGATATATCTGAGCTAAAAAAGAAACACAGATTTTTTTTTTGACAGCTTATTGATCTGCTTTGAGGTAAAAAAGAAAAACGCCAGATATGACTTTTGCACTGTCAAAATTATGTTGGATTTTTAAAATCTGAACTGAACAAGATAAGATAATTTTCCCGGTCGTTCACTCTCTTCACTTCGTGGTCGTTCACGTTGTTGTTTCGGTTTCTGCACTTTATTTTGGTCATGAAGGTAAACTTCAAACTTTTCAACAAATAGCTTCTAGTCTGTATTATTTGTCATAATTTATTTTGTTGAAACTTTTAATTTTGTTACAAGAAAATAGAAATATTAAAACTATGCACAAAGTACGACATAGCAAAATATCGAACAGAAGAAAATTACCTACATATTCTAATTGAATAATTCTTTACAGAGTGTCTTCATTATATTATGTGCTTGCTTCTTGGATTGTATTCAGGGCTTCTATGTCCCTGGAGTTGCTCCTGTCGAATTCGTAAAGGGACAGAAAATCGATGTCAAAGCTGTGAAAATGACCAGTAGTCGTACCCAATTACCCTACCAATACTATTCACTTCAGTTTTGTCTTCCAAAAAATGGTACTCTCATATACAAATCGGAAAATCTTGGCGAAGTTCTTCGTGGAGATCGAATTGTCAATACAGCTTATGAAGTTCGTATGGCTGAGAATGTTAATTGCAAACTTCTCTGTAATAAAAAAGATCAACCGATGAATTGGGATAAGTACCAGTCAGCGAAGGTGGCGGAGAGAATACAACATGAATATTTTGTGCATTTGTATGACACACCACACTGTTAACTGTTTTTCGCTTATATTCGTATATTTATAGACTGGTAGACAATTTGCCTGTGGCAACGAGAATTGTTAATCCTACTACAGGAGATGTCACCTTTGAGCACGGTTATCGTCTTGGTTTGGTCGAAGGAAACAACATTTACATCAACAATCACCTGAAGTTCATTCTGTCATACCATATGCATACTAAGTAAACATGACGCCTTGTTACGGTTTCGAGTTTTGTTATTTTGATGCTCGCTTGTATACTTTCAGAAATAAATACCGAGTTGTTGGATTTGAAGTTGAGACGACCTCGCTCTCGTACAAGGACGTTAAATTTGAAGGAGATACATGCAATTTCCCCGATTCGCGGCGCCAACAGCAAGTAAGTTCAACTAATGCCACTTTGCGTTACTGAGATATGAGAACAAATCTTTTATTTTGAATTCTGAGAGTTCCTCAATATCGTTGAAGATTTCTTTACCTAAGTGGAGTGCTCTTTTCCTAGCCAAGGCCCGGCAATGACAGAGAAAGTGTGGGACCGTTTCTTTTTCATTCTGGTCCTCACAGCTACGGCAGACGGAGTTATGTGGTATACCTAATTTTGCCGCATGCTCCCCTAAAGGCCAATGCCCTCTGCAGGTAGCGACGATTATGGATATGTCATGCCTTGGTTTGGAAATTAAATTGATTGATTTGGGTTTGTTATAGGCGGGCCAGACCTATGATTTGCTTCTGATGTGTATTTGGTTACGATATTGCCCTTTACAACTCCAAGAGGGCATATACTCTCACTGTCAGTGAGTTGTGGAAGGCTGATCCTTTGCCTCCTCATTTCCCTTATAGCCCTTATTGCCCGGTATTCAGATTAGAGTGACGCTCATATCAAGTTCCTTGAGGGCCTCTATGCATTGCTGGACCAGTTTAGAGGATGACAAAGCTGAATCAATGGCTTTAATAGCTGCTTGACTGTATAGCTACATTTTAGTTCTGTCTATTTAAGGGTTATACAAACATCCCTTATCGCTAACAATTCTGCCTGGAATATGCACTGGCGAAATCGGGAAGTCTATAGGATTTTGAAATCCTAAGAGATTCACAGAAGACACCTGCAACAACACCGCATTCCATCTTCGAACCATCCGTGCAGATAGTTGTGTCGAAGTCTTCCGTCACATCACCTTCCTCCCAGTCGATTCTTGACGGGAACAAGACTCTTAACTTCTTTGAGGTGTTTAGGGTAGGGATGCAGTAATCGGTAGTTGTGGATAGGATGTTTGATGGTATCAGGCTAGTTTGGTTGCAATGGCCGTAGGATCTGGTTTTCCAGCAGCCTATTTCTTTGAGTCTCAAGATACTGCAGGACCTGATTGCCCCTGAAATCTGTCCGCAAGCATTTCTCTGCTTAAGTTTAATTTGTAGAGTGAAAGGTAGTACCTTTGTTTTGGTGATGAAAAGCATAAACTTTGTTTTGTTACTGTTAACACCTAGTCCACAGCTCGCAGCCCAGGTGCTTACTTTCTTCTTCGTCCCTCGGGAATAGTGTCTTAGGCTTTCCGGGCCGGTGCATTGGTGTCCATCCGCTGCTGTTATTGCCCGTGCTTATAGCGGAGCCTAGGTAGACAAACTCCTCTACTACCTCGAAGTTAAATGCGTCTATTGTGACGTTCTGTCCGAGCCGTCGGTGTTGAGTGTCCTTCCTCGAAGACAGCATATACTTCGTTTTTCCCTCATTTACCGCTAAACAAATTTTTGCCGCTTCTGTCTCAATTCTCACAAAGTCGCCATTGACATCACGCTATGTTCTTCCCATTATGACGTATATCAATGTCATCGGCGTACGCGAGAAGTTGAACAGATTTTTGGAAGATAGTGCCTCTGGTGTTGACGTTGGAGTTCTACACTATCTTCTCAAGAACGATGTTAAAGAAATCGCACGACAGTGCATTGCGTTGTCTGATTCCGTTGAAAGATTCCGTTAGCTCGTTGCCAACTTTGATGGAGCAGCGTGAGTTCTCCATCGTCATTTTGCACAAGCCAAAACTAGACATAGCTTTGTACAGTTCGTCTGTGTAGATGCTGTCATACGCGGCCTTATAATCGATGAAAAGGTGGTGGGTATCGATTTGGCGTTCATAGGTCTTTTCCAGGATCTGCCGCAACGTGAACATTTGGTCGATGGTTGACTTTCCTGGCCTGAAGCCACATTGATAAGGACCAATCATATTGTTGACGAAAGGCTTCAGACGTTCACATATTTAGGCAGAGAGAATCTTGTAGGCGATGTTTAGTAGATTTTCATGAGGTTCCATTCATCGGGCATGCATTCCTCTGACCATATCTTACAGATGATTTGGTGCATGCTCCTATCTACCTCTTCGCCTGCTGCTTTGAACAGCTCAGCAGGTAGTCCATTGCTCCAGCGGCTTTGTTGGATTTCAGTCGTGATATTGCGGTTTTCACTTCTTCTAGATCGGGTTCACGGAATTGTTGCCTATCATCGTGTCCGATGAAAGGCTCCTGTCTGACGGCGGTGTTTTGTTCGTCGTCGCCTTTATAGAATCTACAGAAGTGGTCTTTCCAAATCCCCAGCATTGACTGCGATTCTACTATGATGTTCTCTTGTTTATCTCTGTAGGCAACGGTTCTTGCTCGATGTCCTTGAGCCAGCTGTTTAACCTTTCGATAAAACCTCCGAACTTCATTCCTGCTGTTGGCTCTCTCAACATCCTTGATCTGACGCTTCTCATTCTCTCTCTTTTTTTCTCCTGAGAAGCCGGCGTTCTTCTCTCCTCTTTCGCTCGTAGAGCTCACGAGCAGCTCTTGTCCTTCTATGCAGCGCCGCTTTGTATGCCTCCTGCTTGGCTGCATGGGTCTGCCTGCATTCTTCGTCAAACCAGGGGTTTCGTTTTGGTGGCTGTGTGACACCCAGCACATTAGAGGCGGCATCTCTAACTGTTTTTTAGCAATGTTGCCACTGGTCTTCGATACTTGATGTTGGAGGCATAGGACTCCTTAAGAGGTTACTTGACACTCGATCAGAGAATGATCTGGCGATCTCTTGCGATTGTAGCCGTCCGACGTCGAATTTTCTTGCAGCATTTCCTTGTTTTGGCCGTTGTCGGGATATTCGAAGCACATACCTTGGCTACGACGAGGTAGTGGTCCGAGTCGATGTTAGCTCCTCGAAAAGTTCGAACATCAAAAATGCTGGACAAGTGCATTCCGTCGTTTGCAATGTGATCAATCTGGTTGTGGGTTGATTGATCAGGAGATCTCCATGTACCTTTATGGATGTTGAGATGTGGAAACCAGGTGATTGCTACCACAGCATTTCGCCCCGCAGCAAAATCGATCAGCCTGAATCCGTTATCGGATGTGGTGTCGTGCAGGCTGTGCTTCCGACTGTTCCACCAAAGATGTCCTCTTTTCCCAACTTTGCGTTAAAATCGCCAAGGACAATTTTAATGTTATAGCTAGAACATTGCTCGTACGTTTTGTCCAGGAGCTCGTAGAACTCGTCTTTGGTGTCGTCCTTTTTCTCTTCTGTGGGGGCATGCGCGCATATTACCGAATTTAGCCTTGGTTCGGAATGTCGTGATGCGTTCGCTTAAACATTTGAAGCTCAAGACTTTTTGCCTGAGTCTGCTTTCCACTACGAATCTGCATCCAAAGAGTCGATGTTGTTGCTCTCGATAACAATCACCATAGTAAATGTTGCAGTTTCTCATCCTCCTTTTGCCCGGTCCATCCCGTAAGGTGTTCACCAAGTAGTTCGGCCTAACTGGAAATGAAGACGCCACCGTTGATTCCAAAAAAGATTTTCATTCGCTGCAATCCCTCGATGAAAGTGCCTTGGTGGGAACACTCCTTCGTTGTGTGGAAATAAGTAGTAACAGCCTGCTCCGCTTCGTCCTGTCGACCATGGAAGGCCCTTCTGCGATAACAAGTTTCGCGATCGCATAGCTAAGCTTCATTGGAGTAGTTACCGTAAGCCGTTCCGTTTACCCCATGGATGCCAAAACTAGACATGGCTTTATACAATTCGTCTCTGTGCAGTCCTAGCTTTCTATTTAGAAGACAACAAAATAAAACTTTAATAACAGAATAGATTTTCATTTGATTTTCACCCTCAAAGGTTTTTCCAAACACAAACACCCAACTGTACTTTACATACTCTGTCGAATGGAAAGAATCAGCAGTCAGTTGGGCGTCGCGTTGGGATATCTACTTAGGAATGAATGATGTGCAAATTCATTGGTTCAGCATTATCAATTCTTTGGTTGTTGTATTTTTCCTTTCGGGTAAAACCAAAATGACGACCAAAAAATGTTGAATTGATTAATTTAAGCACTTTCTTCTGCTGTCCGTAGGTATTCTAACAATGATCATGATTCGAACACTACGACGCGACATTGCGCGATACAATACTGATGATAATATTGAGGATACACTTGAAGAAACCGGATGGAAACTTGTCCATGGAGATGTGTTTCGGCCTCCGCGGAATAGTCGTTTCTTCTCGGCCGTCATTGGAAGTGGCATACAAATTTTCTTTATGGCGCTTATAACGATTTGTAAGTGTTAAAAGAATAGTTGTACCTTCTTCGAGCTAAGTCTTTTTCTTTTCAGTCTTTGCCATGCTTGGTATGCTCTCGCCATCCTCACGAGGAGCTCTGATGACATCAGGAATCTTTATGTACGTTTTTATGGGAACAATAGCTGGCTACTTTTCGGCTAGACTTTACAAGACAATGAAAGGCCGCGAATGGAAAAAGTCCGCATTTCTCACAGCTACTCTGTATCCGGGCATTGTTTTTGGGTAAGAGATAATCGACCCAATTGAGGTAACAGTCGGAGTGGAATTCTCTCCGATTTCCTGCGAATCGGAGACATTTTTCCTGTCGGAGAACTAGTTCTAGGAAGAAATCGGAGAAAATTCCGCTCCGACTGTTACCTCGATTGGGCCGAATCACACACATAAAGAGTACAACATCCAATGTTTTTTTTTTTCATTTTTAAGAACTGGATTCGTTTTGAACTTCTTCATTTGGGATAAACAATCAAGTGGTGCCGTCCCATTTACTACCATGGTTTCTCTGTTATTGCTTTGGTTCGGTATTTCTGTGCCGCTCACATATCTAGGATATTACTTTGGATACAGGAAGCAGGCCTATCAACATCCTGTGAGAACAAATATGATTCCTAGACAGGTACCGTCACAGCAATGGTATATGAACATCGTTCTAAGGTAAGGTTGAAATTTTTTCTTGACAACCTGAACACTCATCATTCTCTTTTCAGCACTCTAATGGCTGGTGTCCTACCTTTTGGTGCTGTTTTCATAGAACTCTTCTTTGTGTTCACAGCAATATGGCAAAATCAGTTCTACTATCTTTTCGGATTTCTATTTCTAGTGTTTTGCATTTTGGTAGTCAGCTGTGGTCAAATCTCAATCGTGATGACCTACTTCCAACTCTGCGGAGAGGTTCTTACCCTTTAATCATTCCATTGTAATGCAAGATACTAATTTTTGTCTGTGTTGTTTTGCTCCTCAGGATTACAGATGGTGGTGGAGAAGCTTCATTGTGTCTGGTGGATCCGCAGCGTATGTTCTCTTCTATAGCATATTTTATTTCTTTACGAAACTGGAAATAACCGAATTCATTCCCACTCTCTTGTATTTGGGTTACACAAGTGAGTAAACTTATTCAACATGAAAACAAGTGACTGTTTATTTTTTTTTGGGGGGTTATAGGTCTCATGGTTTTAACATTTTGGTTACTTACTGGAACAATTGGTTTCTTCGCAGCGTACAGTTTCATAAGGAAAATCTATGGTGCGGTCAAGATTGACTAATACTTAAGTACTTCGTTTATCTCAACAAAAATAATTGAATATATTCTTCTCATTGTAACTTAACTCTTAGTAAATATTATGCTGTAAAAATTTATAATAATTTTTGATTTAATTGACTGTAAAAAATGCTAGTAATTTAAATTAGTGTTTAGTTGTGTTTTTGTTAGTCCTTTTTCGAACAGCGCGCTGTTGCATTCGAATCGATACGTTCTTCAATTCACAAAATAAACTATAAGATAAGAATTATAATTTATTTTAAAATTTTTATCATGAAATAATAGATATAAACGGTAATAAATTTAACTGTTGTGGTTTTTTAATTGGAATCAAACATTAAAATTGTCCTCGGCGATTTTAACGCAAAGCTGGAAAAAGAGGACATCTTTGGTGGAACAGTCGGAAAGCACAGCCTGCACGACACGACTTCCGACAACGGATTCAGGCTGATCGATTTAGCTGCGTGGTGAAATGTTGTGGTAGCAAGCACCTGGTTTCCACATCCCAACATCCATAAAGGTACATGGAGATCTCCTGATCGGTCAACCGTCAACCAGATTGATCACATTGCGATTGATGGAAGGCACTTGTCCAGCATTTCAGATGTTCGAACTTTCCGAGGAAGCAATATCGACTCGGACCACTACCTCGTCGTAGCCGACAACGGCCAAAACTGTAAGAAACAACTGGAAATGCTGTAAGAAAATTCGACGTTGGACGGCTACAATCGCCAGATCTTTCTCTGATCGAGTGTCAAGTAACCTCTTAAGGAGTCCTATGGCGCCAACATCAAGTATCGCAGACCAGTGGCAACATTGCCTGAGAGCAGTTAGAAATGCCGCTTCTTATGTGCTGGGTTTCACACAGCCACCAAAAGGAAACCCCTGGTTTGACTAAGAATGCAGGTATGGCCATGCAGACAAGAAGAAGGCATACAAAGCGGAGGCTTTGCATAGAAGAACAAGAGGGAAAGAGGAGAGAGGAACGCCGGCTTCTAAGGAGCAAAAAGAGAGAGCATGAGAAGCGTCAGAGGATGTTTAGAGAGCCAAAAGCAAGAATGGTTTTCGAAGGTTTCAAGGTTATCCAGAAAGAACCAATGCCTGCAGCGATAAACATCATAGTAGATTCGCAGTCAATGCTGGGGATTTGGAAAGACCACTTCTGTAGACTATATAACGGCGACGACGAACAAAACACCGCCGTCACACAGGAGTCTTTCATCGGACACGATGTGGGTCAACAATACCGTGAACCCGACCTAGAAGAAGTATAAACGGCAATATCACATCTGAAATCCGACAATGTCGCTGGAGCAGATGGACTAGCTGCTGAGTTGTTCAAAGCAGCAGGC
The DNA here is from genome assembly GCA_920937365.1 of Sphaerophoria rueppellii. NCBI lineage: Eukaryota > Metazoa > Arthropoda > Insecta > Diptera > Syrphidae > Sphaerophoria > Sphaerophoria rueppellii. The sequence continues at coordinate 43,104,227 of CAKKXW010000002.1, forward strand.
GACGAGCTAGATAGGAGCATGCACCAAATCATCTGTAAGACATGTTCAGATGAATGCATGCCCGATGAATGGAACCTCACCATTGTTTGCCCGATCCTGAAAAAGAGATCCTTTAAACTGCGCCAACTACAGAGGTATAAGTCTACTTAACATCGCCTACAAGATCCTCTCTGTTGTAATATGTGAACGTATGAAGCCTTTCGTCAACAACGTTTCGTGTCTCTCCTTGTTTTATCGTTACTTCTACGGTAACTGCTCTAGTGAAATAGCCAGTTGCATTCCACCCCTTAAACAATTCAACCGTAATACCCGCGCTTCCAGGAATGCCCATCAGTTTACCCTCGAGCCCAACTTCGGTCGTACGCTCAAGTATAGAGAATAGTTCTTTAGCCGTACTACGCGAATGTGGAACTAACTTCCACACTCTGTCTTTCAAGAATTTAAAAACAATGTACACCGGCACCTCCTCTCCAACCCCTTCCCGCTTTCCTAAAGCACTCACTTTGTCTATGGCATAATAAGGGTACAGAAACCCCTTGAGTGTGTGCAGATTATAAAAAAAAAAAAAATCTGATTGGTCTTTATCAATGTGGCTTCAAGCCAGGAAAGTCAACAATCGACCAAATTTTCACGTTGCGGCAGATCCTGGAAAAGACCTATGAACTCCACCTTTTCATCGATTTTAAGGCAGCGTATGACAGCATCTACAGAGACGAACTGTATAAAGCTATGTCTAGTTTTGACATTCCTTCCAAGCTCGTTCGCTTGTGCAAAATGACGATGGAGAACTCACGCTGCTCCATCAAGGTTGGCAACGAGCGTACGGAATCTTTCGACGGCAAAAAAGGATTCAGACAAGGCGATGCACTGTCGTGCGATTTCTTTAACATCGTTCTTGAGAACATAGTGCAGAACTCCACCGTCAACACCAGAGGCACAATTTCCAAAAATCTGTTTAACTTCTTGCGTACGCCGATGACATTGATATACATAATGGGAAGAACACAGCGTGATGTCAATGGCGCCTTTGAGAATTGAGACAAAAGCGGCAAAAATGGCGGTAAATGAGGGAAAAACAAAGTATATGCGAAGTATATTCTTCGAGGAAGAACACCCAACACCGACGGCTCGGACAGAACGTCACAATAGACGCATACAACTTCGAGGTAGTAGAGGAGTTTGTCTACCTAGGCTCCGCTATAAACACGGGCAATAACACCAGCGCCGAGATCAGACGAAGAATAACTCTTGCTAATCGCTGTTTCTTTGGGCTTAGAAAGCAATTGAGTGGAAAAGCCCTCTCTCGAGCAACTAAGGTAAAACTGTACAACACACTCATCACCCAGTCTCGCTGTTTGGTGCAGAAGCATGGACCTTGACAAAATCGGATGAAAGTGCCTTAGGCTGTTTCGAGAGGAAAATTCTTTGGTTCATCTTTGGCCCGGTGTGCATTGATGGGGAATTGCGAAGAAGACATGGACCCAGCCAGAAGGGTCAAGGTCCAGAGACTCAGATGGCTCGGTCCATGACCAATAAGTCCATAAGATACGGTTTAGCTTACACTTACGTTTGTCTTTTTTCCTATACAGAATGAATGAATTTTTGTTTACAAAATGAATAACAAGTGTAGTGCGTCAACGTACTGCTTTGCTTTGCTTAGACTCAACGTCGACCTACCTGACATGCGCATGAATCTTCAGATACATACAAATTCATCGATGAAAATCGGTGAACATCGGGTTATTTCTATGCTTGAGAAAGCGTTGGTTGAATAAAGAGGCACATGCGTAGCGAGAAGTAGAAGCGGAAACGGGAAAGAAAACAAATTTGTTCTATTCAGCGAAAAAACAATAACCCGGCTTACTTTAAAAGAAGAAAATACGACATGTTGATTGAATTTTAAAGTAATGTCGTAAGCGGTGCTGTTGTATGATTTGCTTATATACATGTTGCATGAAGTTTGTTTGTTGATATTGAGATTTACAAAAGGTAAGTCGATAGGAATAGACTTATATGGTGCCTTCGCGTCATCAGCCAACATTTCCAGCATCCAATTAACAAACGCCCGACGCTTATCATGGTTTTCTGGCTTCAGTGTTTGCGTCAACACAATCTTATACGGATGTAGGCCCAAGTCTGAACGCAAAATTCGATGTGTGGTCATCCTGGACAAGCCAAATTGAGCTGAACGTCGTCGAACCGACTCATTTGGATCTTCTTCAACACTGGCTGCTACGGCGGCAATATTTTCTTCATTTCGACCAGTTCGCATTCTTATTGGTTTATTACAGCCATATTAATAAAAAACGCCTAGTTCACTCTTAATCCACAGTCTAACTGGTCCATAGACTAAGCGTTAGTCCATAGCCTAAAATTTCTCATTAATAAAAATAATTTGATCCCAGAATAGTAAGGCGATGTTTACCAAAAATTCCCCCTTGGGAATTTTCGTTTTTGTTGATATTTGACAACCAATTTGAAACTTAAAAAATATATTTTATTTTGAAATTTCAATAATTGTTGTCTTAATTGTGCATGAGTCTTGAAAACAGAGAATTCTTTGTGTTAATATGAAGTCACTCGACTAAGCGGCTGGAGCTGTATGTGCAGAAGCAGGCAAACAGATAAACGGAATGAATCGCTGGAACCTGCTTTCATCAACTTCATATCTTCTTAATGCCATATTCAAATTTTAAGAAATACATAGATGGAATTTTTATTGCAAATAAGACCTTTTAATGGATATTAATGGAACCTCTAAGCCCGTTCCAAAAAGCCTAAAATTGGTATCATACATATGTATTTATATGTAAATATTCCCATTCTCATTGCATTTTAAAATTACAAACTCTCACACCCAAAAAAAGGACTACATTTGTCGTCTTTAGGTCCTGAAATACAGAAAGGGGCCACTGGCCATTCTATTTGCCATCTTGTTGTTTTCCTTTGCGCACATAGAAGAGATTTTTGGTTTCATTAATGACTCCAAATCGAGCTATTTCAATAATTAAAGTTCTATTAGATTTGACACAACTTATTTTCACAGGGACATTTGTTATTGTTTCTTTTTTTTTGACGATTGACATATTTCTTGTTTAGTCCTTTGCTAGTCCACCTCTCAAGCTGGACTAAGTTAGTAAACGTCACTTAAGAGGAATTTTATTTTATAAATAGCATTTTTCACTAGTCCACAGACTAAGAGTTAGTCCTTCGATAGTCCAAGTTTATTAATTTGGCTGTTAAGGTCCAAAAGAGTGTACTCACGTTCAAACTTTTCGACCGTGAGTTGAATTGCCTGTCTACTATAGCCATGATGTATGCCAAGTTCACGAGTAAATTAACGTTGCGTACTTACATTTCGACCAGTTCGCATTCTTATTGGTTTCTTAAGGTCCAAAAGAGTGTACTCACGTTCAAACTTTTCGACCGTGAGTTGAATTGCCTGTCTACTATGTATAGCCATGGTGTATGCCAAGTTCACGAGTAAATTAACGTTGCGTACTTACAACCGAACCGGAATTTCGGTAATACTTTTTAATTATTTCTAAACGTTGGGGAAGCGCAAAACGATGCATGGTGAAACTTCAAATAATACTGAATATTTTGACACCTAAATGTCATTGGTAGCCACGACAGTTGCCAAGATATCCCTATCGGAAAATGCATCATTACTAATGGGACACCCTTTATATTGCGTTCACGGCTTACATTCACAGTTTATTTGTCTGTCATTAATAGATAGTTTTGTGGGTTTTATGAGTGGTAAGGGACCTTATGCTACTTGGGATGCGAAACTGGATTGCAGCACCACCTTTAGTTAGTGTTGTTTGAAGAAAGAAAAAAACTTATTCCGACCAATATATAACATGACTTTTTTTTAAATATTTTTATTGAAGAATTGACAATATTATTTTGTTGTTAAAGTTTATCGTATACATTTCTTGGAATAAAAATCATTAATTTGTATTTTCTTTCATGTTAAGTATACTGCAGATCCTTAAATTAGCTAAAA
>CAKKXW010000002.1:43108738-43119141 GCA_920937365.1 Sphaerophoria rueppellii
CAGGATTTGACTAGCTTCAAATGCGGTCCCGGGTAGGAGAATCACCGGAGATGTAACGTGTCCCGATTCTACACACAACATATTGGGATATTCATCGTCTCCAAAATCAGCAATTTCTCGAGCTTTATCCATCCAGGGATTCCAAATAACTGTCAAGGAAATAAAATAAAAAAAAATATACTGTTAATGTTAAAAAAGTAAAAAGGAATATCCTGGGGCCCTAGTCTGTAATTCGTTTCGAAAGGAAATATTTTCGAAAACAAATATTTTGTACTCTCTATTCCTAATGCGGATTAGAAGTCTAGTACTTACGGAATGAAAAATCCGCATTCGATTTCGATACGTTTCCGAATGTCATTAGCGTTCGAAAACGGAAATTTTGTTTCTACACCAAGAAAGGTAACGGATTGCAATTCGAAGGTCGTATTGAAAGGACACAACAGGAGAAATTGTTTTGTGTTGTGTGAAATACATAAAATTTAAGGAAAGAAATAACAATTTTCATCAAAATTTAAGCCAATACATTTTACTACAAGGAATCATCAGGCAAAAAAGTGCATACAAAACAAAAGCAATTTGAAATTCATGAGTGCTCATCCCAATTTGGCCAAGGGGCGTTTGAACAAATCGGACGCCAGAAACACTTCCAAAAATTTGTGGGACAGCCTGGGTTTACCTTCTATGACTTACTTACTTATGGTGGCGCTACAGTCCAGGTCGGGCCAGGGCCTCACCCAATAAACTTCTCCAGCCAGCTCGGTCCCTGGCTAACTGTCTCCAGTTTCGCACGCCAAGTTGGTTCAGGTCCTCTACCACCTGTGTGCTCCACCGGAGTCGCGGCCTTCCTCTTTTGCGACGTCCTTCCGGGCTGGATTCGAAGACTCTACGAGCATTATTTTTCATTCCCTCAACCATCTAAGTCATTGGACCTTAACTTTTATGGCTAGGTCAGTGTCGCTGTACAGCTCGTACAGTTCTTGGTTGAATTTTCGTCTCCATTCTCCATTAATGCAGACAGGACCAAAAATCACTCGAAAAATTTTTCTCTCAAAGCAGCCCAAAGCGTTTTCATCAGATGTTGTCATAGTCCATGTCTCTGCACCATACACGAGGACCAGGATGATGAGGGTTTTATAGAATGTCACTTTAGTTGCACGGGAGAGGACTTTATTACTCAATTGCCTTCTAAGTCCAAGAAGCAGCGATTGGCAAGAGTGATTCTTCGTTTGATTTCAGCGCTGGTGTTGTTCTGAGTTGATAGCGGATCCCAGGTAGACAAAGTCCTTAACTACCTCGAAGTTAAATCTGTCTATGTTGCCGTTTGCTCCAAGACGTCAATGTTGGTTATCCTTTCTTGTCGACAGCATTAACTTGGTCTTGCCCTCGTTAACCGCTAGACCCATCTTCCTGGCCTCCGTCTCAAGGCTCACAAACGCTCCACTGAGTCGTCTGCGTATCCTAGTAGCTGGACGGACTTTTGAAAGATTGTGCCTCTGGTGCTGACGTTGAAGCTTTGCACCGTCATTTCAAGAATGATGTTCATGTTGACAACGCATTGCCTTGTCTAAAACCTTTTTTGACATCAAAACCGTCCGTTAAGTTTTCCCGAACATGATGGAACAGCATGAATTTTCCATTATCACCTTACACAGACGGACGAGTTTTTCTGGGATGCCAAAACAAGACATTGCTCTCTATAGTTAGTCTCTATGGACGCTGTCATACGCGGCCTTGAAATCGATGAAAAGGTGGTAGGTATCGATTTGAAGTTCCTCGGTCTTCTCCAAGATCTGCCGTAGGGTGAATATTTGATCGATGGTGGACTTTCCGGATCTGAAGCCACACTGATAAGGACCTACCAGGTTGTTGACGAAGGGCTTCAAACGTTCACACAGCACGGTAGACAAGATCTTAGAGGCGATTTTAAGGAGCCTTATACCTCTGTAGTAACTGCAGTTCAGGTTATCTCCTTTTTTGAGGATCGGGCATGTGATGCTGAGGTTCCATTCATCGGGCATGCTTTCCTCCGACCAAATTTTGCAGATGCTCTTAACCAAATCATCTCTAACTGCTTTGTACAGTTTAGCGGCTAGCCCGTCTGCTTTAGCGGCTTTGTTCGACTTAAGTTTAGATATCGCTATCTTCACTTTGTCCATGTCGGGTGGGTCGAATTGTTGGCCTTCTGCAACCAAATTGAATGGTTGTTTATTGCTGACGAAGTTTTGGTCGTCATCGCCATTAAACAGCTTGGAAAAGTGGTCTTTCCATATTCTCAGCACTGACTGCGGTTCTACTACGATGTTCCCATGATGGTTTCTGCAGGCTTCAGTTCGGGGTGTATAAGCCCTGGAGGTTTGTTTCACCTTTTTGTAGAACTTTCGAACCTCGTTCCTGTTGTGACATCCCTCTATCTTCTCGATCGCGCGCTTCTCATGCCCCCTTTTTTTCTTTCTGAGAAGTTTATGCTCCTCTCTCCTTTTCTGCTCGTAGAGCTCACGAGCTGCTCGTATACTTCTTTGCAGCACCGCTTTGTATGCCTCTTGTTTAGCTGCATGTGCTCGCCGCACTCATCGTCAAACCAGGGATTTGTGGTGACCGTGTACGCATTAGCATCTCAGATGCGGCATCTTTGATGGCTGCTTGGCAGTGTTGCCACTGGTTCTCTATATTTTGTGCTGACAGCAAAGGACTTCTGAGGAGATTTCGAGATTTCAGAGATTTCCATGTTCCCTTGTGGATATCGAGATGTGGGAATCGCGTACTTGCTACCATTACGCCTCGCCCCGCAGCGAAGTCGACTAGCCTAAATCCGTTATCGGAGGTGGTGTCGTGTGGGCTTTATTTCTTCTCTACCCAACTTAGCATTAAAATCTCCAAGGACGATTTTAATGTCATAGCTAGGGCATTGCTCATAGGTCTTGTCGAGGAGCTCGTAGAACCTGCCCTTGGTGTCTTCATACTTTTCCTTAGTGGGGGCTTTAGCGCAGATGAGGTTGACATTGTTGAATTTAGCCTTGATACGGATTGTAGTGATGCGCTCATTCACTGAGTTGAAACCCAAGAGCTTCCTCCTGAGTTGAGTCCCAACTACAAATCAACATCCAAATAGACGCTTATTTTGTTCCCGGTAGCAGTCGCCGTAGTAAATATCGCAGTTGTTCATTTTACGTTGGCCCGGACCATCCAATCGCATTTCTTGGATGGCAGTTATATCTGCTTTATAGCAGTCAAGGGCTTCCGCTAGTTGTTCGGCTGCACGTGGCCTGTTAAGGGACCTAACATTACATGTGCAAAACCGAAATTCCTTGTCCTTAAATCGTTTGCGTGGGTCGTCATCATTAATTACGTCCGTATCCAAGGCTTGTTAGTGGTTCGGAACTATAGTTTCTGTATGTGGCCGTGCAGTCACCCCGACGCACGACCCCCAACCTGGAGGGCCAGGTCTTTAGTTTAACTCTAAAACGGCCGCTAAACTAAACCGCTCCTTATAGGCCTGGGCTGCGAATATGTCGTAGTAGCCCTATAAAGTGTTCACTAAGTAGTTCATCCTGACTGGAACTGTAGACGCCACCGTTGATTCCATCTTGGGAGTTCTTCCGCTGCCGCCTGTTGAAAAGGAGGCATGCCTTAGTGGACACATACCTCCCCCCCTCTCTCTCTTTGCTTCCGCCAACAACTTCCCACTGAGGTTGGAACCCAATCTTCGGTTGAAGGTACTGGGTACCCTATGTTCACCACGGGGAGGTGGAGAGTAGGAGTTAGTAGACAGAGGTTATGGTATGGTGCAGAAGCATGGACCTTGACAAAATCGGATGAATGTGCCTTAGGCTGTTACGAGAAGAAAGTTCTTCGGGTCATCTTTGGCCCCGTGTGCATTGAAGGGGAATGGCGAAGAAGAGATAACACCGAACTTTACGGGTTGTACAACGACATGGACCTAGCCAGAAGGGTCAAGGTCCAGAGACTCAGATGGCTCGGTTATTTAGAGCAGATGGACACCAATGCTCCGGCCCGGAAAGCCTTCGATACTATTCCCGAGGGAAGTAAGAGGAGAGGAAGATCACGACCAAGTGGAAGAGGATCTCTATCAACTTGGAGTGCAAAACTGAAGACAGCTAGCTAGGGACGGAGCTGGCTGACGGAGACTGTTGATTGAGGCCCTTGAGGCCCAGGTCCACAACGGACTGTAGCGCCACTTAAAGTAAGTAAGTAAACAAAGATTGATCAGAATCGTGAAAATATTTTCGGATAGTGAAATCCATCCCGACCAAGCGCATCCTATATGTCTAAGTCTTAACTTTAAATTATTAATAAGTTCAATCAAAGAGCTTTCGAGCTTGGCGGGACCTATGAACTGGAGGGTCATTCCGTTACTTTGAAAACGACTATCGTCTAAACGATTGTCGTCGACGATATCGTCTCAAATTTGCTTCACGTAAGTTGATCGTCATCGTCTCGTCCATCGTTTTTTTGCCTCTACATTTTGAGAGCCACTAAAACTCTCAAACTGTGAATGAAATGTCATCGGCTTGTCAAAAAAGACAATTTGAAATAGCTGTGTCCAACAAAATGAAATTTTTTTTTCCTCGGGATCTTTTTTAATCGAAAAGAATTTAATGAAAAAAAAAAATTCAAATATCTATGTCTCAATTCAACTTTTTTTTAAATAAAAAACATTTATACCCATAATTTATAAGTGTGGAAATGTGATTAAGTAAGTATTAACCTTTCTTCAACAGAAACAATAAAACGCGTAAAATTCTATTTTGGCATTCGGATTCGAAAATGAACATGCCTTGTGTTTTCTATTTATTGGAACTCCTCTGTTTCTTGCTTGTCTTCATTTGTTGGCTTTTGATTGATTATAAATAAATCATTTGTTACTAACATTTGGTTGGGAAGATCAAATGGTTCGATTTATCCCTTAATTGTCTTCGCATTTTTATGATTTGTTTTTTTTTTTTTATCATTCTCATTATTTTGGTTTTCTAACATAAGTAAATTCATTCGTCGAAACATTTCGATGCACTTTAAAAACACGACACAAAACAAATTTGATACATAAATTACAGTGAGTTGCTATATTTCAATAAATTAACAGTCGCTTCCAAGTTTTACATTTTGAATTTTAACCTTCAAATGTATGAAAAACGATACCTACTTACTGTCGTTCAAATTCCATCGTTTTGACGATATCGTCTTGACGATAGTCGAGATACGAAAAGCAAATGTCGATCTGAAAAAACGATATCGTCTGGACGATAGTGATTTTCAGAGTTACGTGAACGAGACACGGAATGACCCTCCTGTATCATTTTTGATAGAAATGCATTTGAGGATCTAAAAACAATTCTTCAAAAACCACATCGGCTCAGAAAACGCAAAGATGATTTTTCTTTAAAGGAATGATCAAATATTCAAATCTTTTTGAAGCAAAGTCAAAGCCAGCATTTCTAGAATGTTCCATAGTCAGGGGTGTATTTCAATTTCAATCTTATTTAAAAAAAGGAAAAACATTGCGATTAAATTTACCTGTGTCAGGAAAGTTGTATTTATGCAATCGCATTTTTCTTCCAGAAACGACATTCGTAATGACATGCTCTTGAGGCGTTTGCTGATAAATTCTATCCGTCCATTCACCAACTGTCACGACTTCTCTACCTTCCTGATAAAGTGCTCCGTCGCGCGTCTGAAATTTGTTTATAATTTTATTTAGTTTTTGTTATGAACAGTGATATCAATCTGATAACAGTTATAATTTGAAGTACGTTCAAATAAGCGTTCGTTCCAACTGTCAAACTCGGAGTACTTGTGTTTTGAATAAAAGAAATCTTACTTTGTCAATAAAAGTACAGCCATGAAGTCCAGTTATTTGGCATCTTCGAACGTCAGGAACTTTTAAGTAGGTATGTAGCAGTAAATTGAACGAGAATGTGAGGTCCTTACTAGGATTGTATACACCAAAGTGGAAATGAAGTTCTTTTTCACGTAATATTAGACGGTATGTTATCCGAAAACTGAAACGTTAAAAGTTTCATGTTCTCAAAAATATGTCATTATTTATTTTTTTATTTCGAATAACTAACGGATAATTCCACAAATTTCTTGTAAATTCAGTATCCATGAGCGAAAAAAGCGCCTCAACATCGCCATTATGTAGTCTTTCTGGAGGCCGTTCAAGTGTCCATCTTGTTATTCTCGCAAATCCGTGTTGTGGTCCAAACGCCCATGGGCCAAATTGAGCTGAAATGTATCACCCATTGTATAAGGACTTTTTTTTTTTAACCTAAATGAGCTTACGAAATACGATCGGTATTCCCCCTCGAATTGGCTTTTTACCGTCAAATAATGCTAGTTTACTGAAACGAAATAGGATTTAATTATTTTTTTTTAGACGAACGAAATAACTGCATAAAAACTCCATGTTAATAAAGTACATTGTTATCGTTAGTGTACAATAAATAATAACTTACCCTACCTTAATCACATAATAATACATACATACGATTATATTTTAACAATGTATACTTTAACCTATTTTTTACATTAATTCTCTTTGCTGAATTCCAATACATTCTAAAAATATACACTATACTAGCTGACACGACAGACTTTGTAATGCCTCCCGAAGCCCGACAAGGTAGTGCTACGAATATCCCGACAACGGCCAAAACAAGGAAATGCTGCAAGAAAATTCGACGTCGGACGGCTACAATCGCTAGATCCTTCTCTGATCGAGTGTCAAGTAACCTCTTAAGGAGTCCTATGTCGCCAAAATCAAGTATCGAAGACAAGAGTGGCAACATTGCTAAAAAGCAGTTAGAGATACCGCCTCTAATGTGCTGGGTTTCACACAGCCACCAAAACGAAACCCCTGGTTTGACGAAGAATGCAGGCAGGCCCATGCAGCCAAGCAGGAGGAATACAAAGCGGCGCTGCATAGAAGGACAAGAGCTGCTCGTGAGCTCTACGAGCGAAAGAGAAAAAAGGGAGAGCATGAGAAGCGTCAGATCGAGGATGTTGAGAGAGCCAACAGCAGGAATGAAATTCGGAGATTTTATCGAAAGGTTAAACAGCTGGATCAAGGTCATCGAGCAGGAACTGATGCCTGTAGAGATAAGCAAGGGAACATCATAGTAGAATCGCAGTCAATGCTCGGGATTTGGAAAGACCACTTCTGTAGACTGTATAACGGCGACAACGAACAAAACACCGCGGTCAGACAGGAGCCTTTCATCGGACACGATGATAGCCAACAATTCCGTGAACCCGACCTAGAAGAAGTGAAAACCGCAATACCACGGCTGAAATCCAACAAAGCGGCTGGAGCAGATGGACTAGCTGCTGAGTTGTTGAAAGCAGCAGGCAACGAGCTTGATAGGAGCATGCACCAAATTATCTGTAAGATATGGTCAGAGGAATGCATGCCCGATGAATGGAACCTCAGCATCGTATGCCCGATCCTCAAAAAAGGAGATATCCTGAACTGCACCAACTACAGAGGTTAAGTCTCCTTAACATCGCCTATAAGATCTTGTCTTCCGTGCAGTGCGAACGTTTGAAGCCCTTCGTCAACAACCTGATAGGTCCTTATCAGTGTGGCTTCAGACCCGGAAAGTCCACCATCGATCAAATATTCACCCTACGGCAGATCTTGGAGAAGACCCAGCAACTTCAAATCGATACCTAACACATTTTCATCGGTTTCAAGGCCGAGTACGACAGCGTCTATAGAGACCAACTATGTATATAGAGCAATGTCTAGTTTTGGCGTCCCAGAAAAATTCATCCGACAATGGAAAATTCACGCTGTTCCATCACGGTCGGAAAAAACCTAACGGACGCTTTTGATGTCAAAAAAGGTTTTAAACACGGCGATGCGTTGTCATGCGATTTCTTTAACATCATTCTTGAAAAGATTGTGCAAAGCTCCAATGTCAACACCAGAGGCACAATCTTTCAAAATTCCGTTCAGCTACTAGGATACGCAGACGACATTGACATAATTGGAAAAACATAGCGTGATGTCAGTGGAGCGTTTGTGAGTTTACAGACGGAGGCCAGGAAGATGGGTCTAGCGGTTAAAGAGGGCAAGACCAAGTTAATGCTGTCGACAAGAAAGGACAACTAACATCGACGTCTTGGAGCAAACGTCAACATAGACAGATTTGACCATGATAGCATCTGATGAAAAAGCTTTGGGGCTTCTTTAAGAGAAAAATTCTTCGAGTGATTGTTGGTCCTGTCTGCATTAATGGAGAATGGAGACGATGATTCAACCAAGAACTGTACGAGCTGTACAGCGACACTGACCTAGCCATAAAAGTTAAGTAAGGTCCAACGACTAAGATGGTTGGGTCATGTTTGAGCGAATGGAAAATAATGCCCCGGCTCGTAGAGTCTTCGAATCCAACCCGGAAGGACGTCGCAGAAGAGGAAGACCGCGACTCCGGTGGAGCACACAGGTGGTAGAGGACCTGCACTTGGCGTGCGAAACTGGAAACAGCTAGCCAGGGACCGGGCTGGCTGCAGAAGTTTGTTGGGTGAGGCCCTGGTCCGACCTGGACTGTAGCGCCACCATAAGTAAGTAAGTAAGGATAATTATCACCGCTAACTAAGCGCATATAGAAATTTGTTGTTATTGCATTTTGCATGTAAATATTTTGTTAAGCGTATATACGCGTGCAAAAAACCACACCTAATAATACTGAATATTTAAGATCATTTCGTATCGTGTGTCATGAAAATTTCAATTGTTCATATTGTAAAGTTTATTTAAAATTTTTACCGGATTTTGTGACAAGAGTTTTGGATTGGTTTGTGGAATTGAGAATTGAGTTTGACTCACTACTTTTGTACCAATGGAGTGTTCTGCACCGAATTTTGAGGGATTGTTAGGGTAGTGGCGAGAATGGGTTTTATGTATTTTGTACAAAATCGACCAAGTCGTAGAGTAGCGGAGTAGCAGGGTGACAGGTAGCGGGAGTATGTAGTGGGTGAAGGGGTAGCGGTGAGCATGTAAGGTGTGATAGCGAGTAACGTTGTACCGGGTAGCAGTTAAGGTCTTTTATTTATCGATTGAGGTAGAACGAAGTCTGCCGGGTGAGCTAGTACTTAATACTTAATGCTATAGCATGACTCTGAAAGTACTTCTTGTATTTTTGAATATTTTGTTCTTCTCTTCGCCTATCAGAATAAAACTTTTTACGCTTCCTTTACTGGCTCTATAGGATCTCAAGTAATGTACTAAAATAAAAATAAAAATCCACATAAAAAAGGAAACAAATATTCAACGAAAATAGAAAAAAAATATGCACGACTGGGTCGTACGAACTTGCTCCTGCATGCTACAACTAAATATTTATGATTATATAAAAATAATTAGAATTTATTACAAAAATTAAAATTTGAAAATGTACCTCGTAAATACATTTAATTCCAAAAATTTAAATGCCAAACAAATTCAAACCTTATTCTTGAGTTATTGATTTTTTTTTTGAAAATCGTCGGAGCCGTTTTTTTTAAATTAATTTTTTATATAAAATTTTTTTCAAAAATGTCTTAAAATTAATATGGGTATGCAGTTTTCAAGACCATGTAAATATACATATTACACTTCAATTTGGATATTTAAAATTGATCCGTTTTTGAGATACAGAATTTTGAAAAAAAAAAATAAAAATATTATTTGAACAATATAAACGTACATTCAAAAAAAACTTACGCTGATCGGACTTTCATTTTTCGAGAAAATCTAATAACAAAAAAACGGTTCTATGGGTACGTTTTGGAGCAATACAATTTTTTTTTTTTTTTTTTTGTACATAAAATACATGAACGTTTAAAAAATTAAACTCGAGGAAGTTTAAAAAAAAATCGTAGGAGTCGTTTTGGAGGAAATTGATAGTTTTGGTTTTTGGTCAAAAAAATCGTATGGTGGCTACCCTAAATTTTGATCTTAAAACCAAAGTAAAAAAAATTGGGATATGAGTTTTTGCTCAAATCTCTAATTTTCAAATTTGAAGTCAATCGGACCAGTAGTTAAGGCTGTAGATGCCTGTAAACTTTCCGACAGACAGACAGACGGAATCGCCGGACCCACTTTTTTCGACTTCTCTATCATCGTAATGTCATATCTCATCCTCATCACAAATTTTTTTTTTTTTACGAATTCAATACTTGCTATTATATTCTATCTGCCGTATTTATTAGATTTTCTTAAAATGGTTCTCAGAGGTTGTTTAGTTAAGCTTGCTTAAATATTAAATCAGCCTTTAAACAACGTTAATTAAATTTGGATTTATAATCATTTTTTCTTTGATGCTTAACTAAATACGGTTAATGTCAAAAAACTTAAGGGAATTACAAATCTAGTACAAAAAAATATCTTTAAATTTCACTTT
>CAKKXW010000002.1:43124486-43134491 GCA_920937365.1 Sphaerophoria rueppellii
AACTTTTTTAGATCAATTATCATACGGTTTTTCTTAAGAATCTAACCACCTTTTATCTCCGTTGTTTTAACACACTACGAATTAAATGAGACCGACCCCATATGAGCGGCCTCAGGTCCCAGAGAGACTCTTTTCGTGCTTTTGAGTCTTATCATCCTTTTTGGTTTGAGAGAGGTTAATCTAGAATTGAGTTTATGTTAAAGCCTTAGAATAAATTTTGTATTTTATAAGTAAAAAAAATTGTATTTAATATAATTAAATATAAAAGAAACTTTATTTTGCCCATCAAAGAGGGCACGGGTAAGCTAGTTATATTCTAAGTCGAATCGTTGCAATAAAAGAGTTAAGATCTAATTGGAGAGAGTTTGGTTTTTCCTACTATTCTGAGTTTTCGTGCTTTTCTCAGAGAGACCCTGGACTCCGGCGAGTATACCCCAGCCAGAGTAAATTAAGCATCACACAATTTTGTTGCCTCTATTTTCCACCAATCTAAGAATTCTTTTTGGCATACTATTAACTAGATTTTTTCAATATGGAGACGTTTAAAGCGTTCCATTCTGTCACAACTGCCTCTCGCAGCTCAGCAACACTAGCAAATTGCTTATTATGGACATAAATTTTGCGAGTTAAAATTCCCCAAAGATTATCGATGGGGTTGCAATCTGGAGAATGTGACGGCCACTCGATCAAATTAATGTTTTTCGATTCGAACCAATCCAAACTTTGACGACTTACATGAATTGGCTGGAAGACATGCTCAACTCGACGGAATCATCTTAAATAAGGTACCAAATTCTCCTCAAGGACCGAAGTGTAGTCAGAACTGTTCAACTGCGGAAAAAAGCTTTTTCTCTTTCCTCAAATCGTGCCAATATCCGCTAAAACCATCTGGTCCATCGAGTTTAAACTTTTTTTCATCACTAAAAATAACCTTATAAAAAACATTCATTCCAGTGTGCCATTTGGAATAACGAGATTTTAGTGTAGATTAATAGAAAGTCACTTACAGTTTTCCAATCCCGATTTATGTTTTGGAGGGAAAATTCCAATCTGTTTTATTTGTGGGCTGCTGTTAAATTTGGAGCTGGCACCATTTTGCCCCGAACAATCACTCCACTGCTTTTTAAAGCACGAGAAACGGTTGAAACCGAAACTCCTAAACTCAATTCGTTACGAAATTCCGGCAAAGAATGCACCGAATTGGATGCAGCATTGATTAAACGCCTCTTGTTGCGACATGTCAGCTTCTGCGGATGCTCGGGTCTTATTTTTGTCCCATAAGATTCTGGATGTTTTAAATAATTTCGAACGACACGATCCGATCATGAAATTCGTCTTCCAATAGCCCTAAGACTTAGGTCGCTTGACCGAAAAGCCAAGATTTTGCCTTTTTCAATTTCGCTTAAATGCGAACCCCGTGGCGTTGTTGTTTTTTATTTGAAAGCACTGGACTGAATGCAGCTTCAAAGAGATTTGCATTGTGCGGTTATATTTTCGCAATACATCAAAATCTGTTTTAATTTTTAAACACCAGGAGAGGAAATAACGGTACTTTATTTTCTTCTCAATTTGCTTGATCAGTGATGCAACTCAATAAAAAAAATAGTAAGGAGTCACTCCTATTGTAGGTTTTCTTTTAAATTCATTTTTTCGGGTGCTTATTATTATACTTATACTTATGCAAGGCACTGTATTTGAAAGCTTTGAGCTAAGAAGAATATATTCACAATATTCCCACGTTCGCATGGTGCACAAATCAAGACGAACTCCTGACTGGTTGCCGATAGAGAGGCGGACGAAGTCGAGGGCAACTGCTAGTTGAAGATAAAGACTGATGTTGATATTAAAACAATGCATTTGTATTTTAAATATCGTTGACCGTCGACCATTGTGACCGTTATGTTATTGAATAAAAAAATTAAATTTTCGTAATCGTTGTTTGTTTTCTGCGAGAAACCTTACAATTACGCTCAATTTCTTACACTTTTTTGTCAGTACAATAGGAAAATGTCTTTTTTCTTCACTGACGTAACCTAAATAAAGTTTGTTGCTTGAAAGATGATAAAATTAATAAAACAGAAAGTGTTCTGAAAACGATTCATCGTACCTCATCGAAACAAGTGAATTAGAGAACATTATTTCAACCTTCTTCTGACTTTTCTTTCCAATTCGAAATAAAGGAATTTGCTTATTTTCTATACGTCTTGGAATCCCAGAAAAAAAATTATCTGCAAATTGATGCTGTAAAAAAAAAAAACCCTGGCATAACATGCTTCTGTTGAACAAACGACGCATATAACAAGAAGAATAAACCATCGAAAACGAACCCTTCTCCTGACATAACTCAACTCTAACCGTTCCTAAGCACTCACACATCCACAAATACGAATACCAACCACATGCATTATACATTCTGCATAGTTTAGTTTTTGCTCAATGAAATTTTAACAAAACTTTACGTTTGTAAAAACTATCTATCATTTGGATAAGAGAGCTCGGTTTTTTTGTGCCTACACTATGCACTGCACATGCAGTTCAGCACAAGCAAGCAGACAAAAGTTTGTACTGTGCGCAAGCAAAAAAGGAAGGAAAAATACTAAATACCAGTTCTACACATCTTTTGAGGATGAATTGCTCATGGCCTTTATGGCTTTTTTATTAGTGTCATGTTTTGTCGGGAATAATGAGCGAAATCATTGGTATTTATTGTGTTTCCAATTGGGATACATAATCTGAAGGAACTTAAGTTAACCTCGAAATGCGAAGTTTGCACTTAAAATCTTGAAAAATAGCAGACAATTTGACACAATTTTACAGTTTCGTATCATCAGGCTGAAACCACAACCTATTCAGAGAAACATTTTGTCCGCTTCCTGTGCAACCGAGAAAAATAAAAATATATTATTTGATAGACAGTAAGAAATTGAAACCATATCGCTCGCGAAAACTCTACCAATCAATCCGAAACGATATGGTAATTTAACCAACCATTTGGCATCCGAGGAGCCAACATCGATTCGGACCACTACCTCGTCGTAGCCAAGGTTGTGCTACGAATATCCCGACAATGGCCAAAACAAGGAAATGCTGCAAGAAAATTCGACGCCGGATGGCTTCAATCGCAAGAGATCGCCAGATCCTTCTCAGATCGATTGTCAAGTAACCTCTTAAGGAGTCTTATGCCGTAAACATCAAGTATCGAAGACCAGTGGCAACATTGTCAAAAAGCAGTTAGAGATGCCGCCTCTAATGTGCTGGTTTTCACACAGCCACCAACACGAAACCCCTGGTTTGACGAAGACTGCAGACATGCCCATGCAGCCAAGCAGGAGGCATACAAAGCGGCGCTCCATAGAAGGACAAGAGCTGCTCGTGAGCTCTTCGAGCGAAAGAGGAAAATCGTCAGATCGAGAATGTTGAGAGAGCCAACAGCAGGAATGAAGTTCGGAGGTCTTACCGAAAGGACAGCTGGCTCAAGGTCATCGAGCAAGAACCGATGCCTGCAGCGATAAACAAGGGAACATCATAGTAGAATCGCAGTCAATGCTGGGGATTTGGAAAGACCACTTCTGTAGACTGTATAACGGCGACGACGAACAAAACACCACCACAGACAGGAGCCTTTTATCGGACACGATGATAGCCAACAATTCCTTGAACCCAACCACGAAGAAGTAAAAACTACAATATTACGGCTGAAATCCAACAAAGCCACTGGAGCAGATGGTCTAGCTGCCGAGCTGTTCAAAACAGCAGGCGACGAGCTAGATAGGAGCATGCATCAACTCATCTGTGAGATATGGTCAGAGAAATTTATGCCCGATGAATGGAACCTCAGCATTGTTTGCCCGTTCCTGAAAAAGGGGGATCCTCTAAACTGCGCCAACTACAGAGGAATCAGTCTACTTATAATCGCCTACAAGATCCTCTCTGCCGTAATATGTGAACGTCTGAAGCAATTCGTCAACTATCTGATTGATCTTTATCAATGTGGCTTCAGACCAGGAAAGCCAACTATCGACCAAGCCCGTGTGCAAAATGACAATGGAGAACTCACGCTGCTCCATCAAGGTTGGCAACGAGCTTAAGGAATCTGTCGACGTCAAAAAAGGATTCGGACAAGGCGATGCACTGTCGTGCGATTTCTTTAACATATCTTCAGAAGATAGTGCAGAACTCCACCGTCAACACCAGAGGCACTATCTTCCAAAAATCTGTTCAACTTCTTGCGTACGCCGATGATATTGGTATAATGGGAAGAACACAGCGTCATGTTAATGGCGCAAGAAGTGGCAAAAATGGGTTTAGCGGTAAATGATGAAAAAAACGAAGTTTTTCATCAGCATCGATGAATGCGTTCAACGAACGTAAATTCTTAGGGGTTTTGGCGTTTTATAGAATTTGCTGGATGTCGTCTCCGAACATCGCCTTCTGTGCTGCCTTGACTACTATCTTTTGTGCCGTATCCCATTCTTCGGGATGGATTGGGCCTGTGATAGGCCCGAGCTTCGGTCGACATTTAATTGTAAACCGACGACAGGTGGCGATGACTCTAAGAAGTTTGAGCAGACTCGATGAGTCATGGATAGCTTGCAGGATTCTGTCGCTATGAGTGAAATTAATGCTTAATACTTTAACTTTTCCTTTATCTCTCTTTTCCTCCTCAGTATCGTTATCGATGGGTTGATGCGGAACATCAAATTCCCATTGTTGCCCTAGAAATTCGGGGCCCTTCCACCACACATCCAGTGACTCCAGTTCGGCAGGCAAAACACCCCGGGAGGCTAGATCGGCTGGGTTATGAAGCGTTGCGACATGTCCCCAGCAATCGATCGATTGGATACGAATGTAGTCCACTTTGCTGGTGAAGCCTGAATCCAAGCTAACGTTATCGTTGTGTCAGTCCACGCATAGATACTGACATCGGAGATGGCCAAAACATCTTTGGTGTAACTTAAAAGTTGCACTAGAAGAACAGCTTCACAGCGTGGCAGCGTGATGGTTCGTTGACTTGGTGCTACTTTTGTCTTCGACAAAAGAAGATTGGTGTGCATTGTATCCAATACACGAATGTAGACCACTGCACCGAAGGCTGGTTCATGGAGGCAGTACAGAATCCTTTGAGTTAAATTGATTTGTTAGTCGGACTTCTTTGGATCCATCTTGGAATTCGCAGTTGTTCGATGAGTGGAAGTTCTCGTTGAAAGGCTTCCCAATCCTTCTTTAAGGGAATTGGAATTGGATCGTCCCAATTGCAGCCATGTTCCCATAGACGCTGCATCATTAATTTCGCCGTGATGATACAAGGTGATATCCAACCGAGTGGGTCAAAGAGCTTGGCGATGGTCGACAGCATTGACCGTTTTGTGGTATCTTCGGATGAAACTTGCAGATTCTGGTACGAAAAATAGTCGTCAAATGGAAACCATTCGATGCCGAGGGTCTTGACATGGTTCGAAAGGTTGAACTGGAGTTCAAAATCGAGTTCTCGATCCTCAACAGCGATGTCTTCCAGAAGAGCCTTGCAATTACTAGTCCACTTCCGCAAGTTGAATCCCGCAGACGCTAGAATTTGCTTCGCTTCGCTTTGTTTCCACTTCGCTTCTTCGATGGAATCAGCCCCGCTGATCAGATCATCAACGTACATGTCCTCACGGACAAAAGGGTTTGTGCTAGGGATTTTAAATTCTATGAGACGATCCTCTAGTATTTGTGTCGGTGCTTCCCCTTTGCTCATGATGTGTATTGGAGACGCACCCTAAGATAATATTAAAAATGTTCAATTTTTTCTAGAAAATGTTCTAAAAAAGTTGTACGATGACTGGTAACTAGGACTAAAGAGTTATTCTTCAGACTCTTTAGTCCTATTTACCAGTCATCACACAAATTTTTTTCTCAGCCTATGTTCTTGATCAGGCAGGGGACAGGCGCATCAACTTAAAATAAATCAATGTTTTTAACATATGACGCGATGGCATTTAGACAAAAGAACAATCATGCATTCTATTTGTTAAAAATTTTAACTACAAATGACGAAGAATTCACAATTATTGTTCCTGGACTATAATTGTTTACTCATAAGCCAGTAGTATGTATTTTCGTCCACCTTTTTTTGTTGCCCAACAAACGGAATACAGACAACGAAAAGGTCTGCAACACCGATTTTGTAAATAACAAAACAAAATCCCGTTTGTAAAAAACGAATCTAAGAAAGGGAAACAAAAGAGCCCGCATTCACAAGAATTTATCGATCTGAATTTCTTAACGCAAGCAATTCCATTCATAAAAACGTTAGTACTCTTTTGCTGGTGTTAGTGGTTAGTTTTTCTGTCTGCTTTAGCGAGAGAGAATACAACTTTTCTGTTGTTGTGTACGACATTTCTATACATTCTTGTAGATATGTATGTATATGGTTCGCCAAATTACAAAATCTACGTATAAAAACTCAAGTTTGACATTGGAGTTTGAGATTCTTTTATCTTGTGTTTTTTTGTGTAATGAAATTAAAGGTGAAGTGATTGTTGCACTGTTTTGAATGCTTTAACATTCCAGCAGCTTATCTAGAGTTTAAAGGCAAAATGTTTGGACAAACTTCTTTTAAGATTTTATTAGCACAATTATTAAGCACTTTAGATACTCTTACTTTAATAATGTTGATTTTGTTCAAGTATGATGTGTGATGGTCCGGTGCACACGCGAATTTTGCGTCATCGGTACTCGCAAACAAATAGAGTGAAGCACAAAAACTTGCTGTGACGCTGCGATATCGCAGCGGTAAAATGTCGCTAGTGTTTCTGCGAACTCGAAGCGTTATAAAATCGCATTAAAAATGGAAAATATGGAGGAATTTGTTTTTTTTTTAACTTCCCAGAGGAAGTTATTGTAATGGGTCCTATTTTGTGAATCTCCAAATATCGCATTTCTCGATGTTTTGAGATCACGAGAATCCGAATCAACCCTTTTTATAATGATGTCTGTGTGTGTATGCGTGGTCGTATGTGCGTATGTGCGGACGTGCGTTACGTTTTTCAGCTGAATTATCTCGCGAACCACTCATCGTATAAAAATTTGTCTCATTCGGCGCGGTGTTGTTAAGAGCTGATTAGGTTTTTAGCGAAATCGGCTTAGCGGTTTTTTTTAATGAGAATCAAAACTCTAAGACAACCCTAATATAATGAAA
Source organism: Sphaerophoria rueppellii (assembly GCA_920937365.1). Taxonomy (NCBI): domain Eukaryota; kingdom Metazoa; phylum Arthropoda; class Insecta; order Diptera; family Syrphidae; genus Sphaerophoria; species Sphaerophoria rueppellii. The sequence goes on from CAKKXW010000002.1 coordinate 43,131,667, forward strand.
ATTATGATAATTTCTGCAATAATTTCAACAATGATGCAAAAATCTTGTAGACTTATAGACTATATTTGATTACTAGCTGACCCACCAAACGCTGCTTTGCCGCATAAATATTAATTTTCGGAAATACTAATCCGATTAGAAAAATTGCTTCAATAATAGAAAACTACAATATTCAGGAGCAATATAGGCTGTATTTTACTGTGCAAAGTAGTTGTTAAAGAGTCAACGAAATGGTAAGATCAACTTTTGGTAGATGGCGCCACTGTTATTCAATAAACTTAATGTTCTTCATAAAATCATCAGTTTTATGGAATTTGATTTTGAACCAACGTGCGTGTACAACTACAACGCGATGCATCGGCTGAATATTTTGCAAATAAAACTAATGTTTTTACATATTTTTCTACTTTGGGAAGTTAGTCGTGTGGACTCTATGGGTCGCACTCATATTTTTCTTTATAATCAATTTCCTAGCAAAAGTAGGATAACATTGGTCTTGAATTCTTGAACATTTTAACGACTGGGGAACACAGAGTGTGGAAGAGAGTTCCACATTCGCGTAGTTCGACTAAAGAACGATTCTCTGAACGTGACCGTACGTCCGAAGTTGGGCTTTTGGGTGAACTGATGGGCTTTCCTAGAGCCGCGGGTATTACGGTTGAATATCTTAAGGGGAGCATAAAACGTTTAAATAACGATAAAAGAGGGTGAGGCATGAAACTTTACGTCGATGTTAAGGTGACGTAAATGTCTCAACGATGGTATCTTCACCAATAATCTCTAACGCTCTGTTTTGAATACTGTACAAAAGACTTAAGTAAGTCGTTGAAGCACCAGCCAAAACATGCGAATATGAAAATCTAAGGGTACTATCGTCAGCGAAACAATGAATTGGATTAGAAGTTGCAGACAAGAGAACATTTATGAAAATAAGAAAGAGCGTCGGAGACAAAATGGAGCCCTGGGGGCACACCAGCAATTGTGTTGTGGGTTTCAGACTTGAACCCGTCCAGTACAACTAGTATAGAACGGTTCGAAAGAAAGTTTCTAATCCATACCGAAAGCACGCATTTTCGATAAGAAAGCCTGGTGCCAAACTCGGTCAAATGCCTTTGAAATATCAAATGCAACAATCTCACTTCCTCCAAAACAATGTAAACATTTGTTCCACTCTTCGGTGAGATATGTCAAATCACCAGCGGACTTGTTGCTGCGAAAGCCGTACTGCCGGTTATAAAGAAGCTTTGGTTCTTCAAGATATTTCTTGAGCTGATAATTTATCAGCGTTTCCATGACCTTAGAAGGAAGGGGCTGGACAATTGCTGTTTTCCAACTACTCGAAACGAACCCAGAAGAATAGGATAGATGGAAAAGCTTACGCAAGGGGTTTGCCAACGCTGAAGAACACCTCTTCAGAATATTAGCGGGGATACTATCCGGGCCAGCGGATTTCTGTATGTTGAGATTTAGGGCTCTCGCTACTGCACGAGTGCGGAAGAAGATTTGTCCCATGGAATCATTGACGCGCTCAAGAACAGGCGGAGTCATGACACTCTCTGGCAGAGATGAGATGGCGGCGAACTGCCTAGCAAAAAGGTTAGCTTTCGCGAGAGAGCTAACAACTGGAGTATCATCATCAATGGGCGTTGGGAGCGAGGAAGAAGAAGAATTCTTCATATTTTTTGCAAATGACCAAAAATTCTTACTGCTTTTGGGACATTGCAGTATTTTTTTCCTTCATTTTTGATCATGTAAAAGATTTGGTCCGACGAATATGGGCATTGCAGGCCTTCCTAGCTTGTTTAAACTTGTTCCGGTTTTCCTCAGTCGGGTTGGCTCAAAAACACCGGAACTTTACTTCTTTTTCCATGATAACCTCTTTACAGCTTGAATGAGACCATGACTTTTCCTTGGGTTTGATGCTTTTTTCATTCCCAATTGACTCCAGCCATTTAAGAGGTCACGACACATATATCACACAAGCGAGTGAATAAAAGCGTAATTCAATTTAAATTGTCGAGTACTTCTTCTAATGCTAAAATATAAAGAAATCACAACAATCAGCAGTTTTAACTATTCTAAGATTTAAGTTTTTTTGTTATTCATTTTCTTAACTTTCCTTATCTACTGAAAAAGAAATATTTTATATAAAATTTAAGTTCATCAATAAAATCAGCTTGCTGCAAGCTTTAAGTTCAGATCCAATACTTTTTTCTAGAAAATGTATGTGAAGTCGAGTTAATTTTTAAATTCAGTTCACAGGACACTAAATTCAAAATAAGTTTGAAATAATCTTACCTGACAAAGAGCTGCTCTTGATTATTAACTCGCCATGACACAACAGTAGCTCCTAAAATGAAACAAACAAAACAAAAACTTAATCATCATTTCATGTTTGAGCCCTGGATTGCTTATTCGAAATCAAAATGTTATTTGAATTTCTTTCAACAACAAGCAGTCCGTCGCCTGCAGTCTTGCTAGGTTAGGTTAGGTTAGGTTAGGCATACTGGTCCATTGTGATCTCCTATAAAAATAAAAGTTAGCATCGATGCTATTCAAAGTTGTCGATTAACGTAGACCGGCTCGTTAACGAACCAGCCTGTGCTATCTATAAATTTCCCCATGATTGCCATTGAGACCTGTGCTAGATCATCCAGTTCCCCAACAAACCTGTTCCCAAAATAACGGAGTCGGTTAGTTTGGAGGTTCGGACAGTCACCGAGCAGATGTTTAATGGTTTCTATTTCCTCGAGTGCAAATGCTCCTATCTTGTTGGCCATTGTGCCAATGGCGTAATGACGCGTTAATACACCTATCAGAATTTT